>CM062820.1:436285404-436885404 GCA_031772625.1 Pinus tabuliformis | reverse complement strand
TTTATTTAGCTGCTTGTAGTCAATACAAAACCCCATTGTCCCATCCTTCTTTTTGACAAACAAAACGGGTGCACCCCAAGGAGACACACTAGGCCTTATGTACTTTTTATCCAATGACTCTTGTAACTAAAACTTCAATTCCATTAGCTCATAAATACTAGTCCTATAGGGATCTTTGGACACCAGAACAACTTCGAGAATGAGATCAATAGTGAACTCTATATCTCTTCTTGGAGGCAATCCTAGTATCTCCTCTGAAAAAACATCTTTGAACTGTTGTAAAATAGGATAGTCTTCTAAATATGGTTTTTGTTTGTTTTCAGTTAAGTTTTCAACCTGTACAACAAACATTTGACAGCCTTTGTGAGCACATTTCTTCAGTTGTAAGGCAAAAATTTGTCTCACTGAAATAGCTCTTGGCACTCCCCTAGCCATGCAGTCTTCTCCATCATCATTAACATAGGTAAAGGATTTCTCTCAGCAATTCAAAATTATTTGATGAGACTTTAACCAGTCCATCCCAATTAACACATCATATGACCCTAGAGGTAAAACATTTAAGTTCAATTGGGTGTTCATTCCATTCAAATTCAATAAGCATTTTTTGTTGATTTCAATTACTTTTCTTTTTGTCCCCATGGTTAGTTTTTTTTTTTTCAATTGTGGTTCACGGGCACTGAGTGGCCGCTACATCCACAAGAGAGAAGCGGGGCAGTTCCACCCGAAGGGATCTGCCCGTCGGCCGTTAACAGACCTAACCCCGAGGGCGTCGAGGAGATTTGACCCCGTGACCTCCCAAACTGGGAAAGTACTTAGCAACGGGAACTCGACCATTTGAGCTATCCCTTGGGGCTGTCCCCATGGTTAGTTGTACTAACTAAGGTTTTCTTTGTTTTTCCTTCTTAAGTTAACAATTTTAAATTGTAGCAGGGGAAATGTAACATAAGTTAGATCTAGGTTCTATTAATACTGAAATTTTATGTTCAGAAATTGTACCTTGGACTTCCACCATTGTTGACTAATGGTTTGCCTGTCTTCCATATAATGTTGCGTTGATCCTTGGAATGTTGCAGGAAACATCATTAACAGTTGAAACTTCCTACAAATTATTCACTATCCCCCTTTTGTTTGTTGGATTTTGTGGACGGTCTCTCCACAAGTGGTTTTCATTGCAACCCCGACACTTAATTGGTGGTCTAGTTACATCTGCAAAAATTTTATTCCCTGCACTAGTTCCTTGTCCAATTTTCTGTCCAAAGTTCCTTTGTTGGTTTACACTTCTTCTATAATTTCCTCCTTGATTACTCTAAGCATTTGGAAAAGCTGGTTTCTTAAACCCTTTTTTCTTGGTGCTGAACTTTTCGTGCTTTTTAGCCATCCACCCCTTTGAGTTGTCTCATTTCTTTAGATTTTGAACAAAACACAACTTTGATTTTCTTATGGTTTCGTCCATATTTTTTGGATTATCGAACTCAATTCTCTCTATATGAGAAAGGTAAACAATTGAAAAATCTTTGTATTTTAGCATTTTCTTCTTTTAAGTAGCACACATACCTTAGCAAACTCATGAATTTGTTAACATACTCATCTATGGTAAACTATCCCAATCTCACCTCATGAAACTCTTTGGCTTTTTCATCGAAATACCTTTTAGTTAGATGTTTATTTTGAATTATTTTCTAAAGAGTTTCCAATTTAGATTTTTACTTCTAATCTTTTTAACAACTTTATTCTCCTCCCACCATAAAGTTATCTTACCAATCAACTGATAAGTTGCCAATATTTCCTTCAAATTACTTAGGTAATTATATACCTCAAAGTACTTTGACATATTAAGAAGCCATGGCCTTTTCTCCTTCCCCGGATTCACCATCAAAATTAAGAGGCCTAATCTTTTTAAATTCTCCTTACAACTGAGATGTAGTCCTCTTCTTCCTAGATGTGGAAGTACTGCTCTCATATTTGTGTTCCTCTTCCTTATCAAATTCATGATATTTACGTTCACTAGATGTTATAGAATCTATTGTGTCTATTTTCTCGCCCCTAGCTCTCTTTTTACGAGTTTTTGTTGTTTTCTTATTAACTTTGTCTTTTTCCGTATTACTTAATATATAACCATTAATTTTCTCATGTTCTTCCTTAGATTTGGACAACCTTTCTTGATTTGTATTTATGTTTTTTAAGTCTACCTTCAAGCTACTTCCTATTTGCAGTAACTCGAATTCTTGATTTTCTACATTACTGGTTCCTCCACCCATCATTCCTAATTCAGTATCAAGTTCTTCACCACCTCCCGGTGATCCTATGGAAGTATTTCCATTAAATTCTTCATCCATAATTCAAACTCCTAATAGACCTTTGAACAATTTGAAGACCCATAAAAGGCCCAATGTTGTAAACTACAACTCTGATACCACTTGTAATGTACCTCATTTACAACTACAATTTCTTTTTTTTACTAAAAAGTTTTTATATATGTATACATACTCTTTGTGGGCTTTCTATTTGTAACACATTAACTAACTTCCTTTGAGAACCTCATTTCTACACCTTAACCGCTTTACTAAAACTTCTTTCTTTCCTCATATTGTTTTCTTAAATCTCAGGTGTCTTAGTTTTACTAAATCCTTGAAGATATAAAGTATCTCTTTTACAGGATTAGTTGGTTCCACTAATGGAAACATCACAATATTCTCTCAATTGATTGTTTGATTTATGTCTACCTAGTTATTTGTAACACCATGTTTTTATACCTATATCAAAGTCATATAAATTTTGGTCTCTTGTCCAAATTTTGGTTTGATAATAAAGTTTTAATCGGCATGATAGGGTTTATCGTATACCCAAAGTTATAACATATAACCAATGTAGAGTCTTTACACATTTCTTTTGGTAATCATACATTATCAAACCTTTTAATATTATACAACTATCGTGCTTGATGTTTAAAGGTGTTATAATTGTTATTACGGTTCTTAGCATCAGTTCGATATATTTGGTTGGATATTGTTTCTATATAACACACCCTCTAGACTCTTCCACGCGTTCATGTGTTGGTCTGTGAGACTTCCACGAAAGATCCTTTCAAGCTAATGCATCAACAAATGCCATTTGATCTCTCCAAATCAACGATTTTAATGTTTTTAGGGTTTTCTTTGTCATTCAAAGACTATTCTGACAGAGATTCAGTTCATTCATTCTCTTTGCAATGCTCTAAGAGTTGTTTTCCCTACAACTATGCTTCTATCATTCATTCATTGGTTTGGGGTTGATTTTATGAACATTTACGTCATCTAATGTGTTAACAAACCTTTTGTTCCTTCAACGACTCAATGCGTTTATGGTTTTCTTGGCATTTTTACCAGAGGTAACTTATATTAATGTTATTCAAAATCCTCTCTTATTTAGTTGTTCCTTAATGAAATTTTGCAAGTGTTTAAAATGTTTAAATTAATTTTTTATGCTACATTTTCCAAAAGTGGTTTATCCTTAGAGTTTTCAACATCTTCTTTGGTGAGGATTTGTTTCAAAATTGATGGGAAATGACCATAGGGATCTATTTGTGTTTAACGACTGTAACATTATGTGGATACTTCTTTTTTTCCAACATCCACAATTACTTAGCTAACCCTTGTTATGATTTTCACAGAATATATAGTTTCCTCGTGTATTTTTGTTTCATTTTTTATTTTGAGGTTTTTTCAAAAAGGGTTTCAAATTTTTGTTGCAGATCCCCTTTTTTGAAATATGGAGTTACCAAAGCACCAAAACTCCTACCTTTGCTCTAACAACTTGGCTTCTAGGTAACGAACATTGTATTTTATTGTTTTCATGTTTCCATATAAATTCTCCATCGCTTTGTATATATACCCTCTATCATTTGTCATTTTTTCTTGTATGCCCATTCGGGGTTTTAACTTTGCCTTTAATTTGAAAAGGGTTATGTTGTTTGTTAGTTCTCAATTGTGTTAAGATATATTTTTTTCATACTACAATAGTATATTTTGTATTTATTCTTTTATGGATGGTCTACGTGTACAAAGATTATGTTTTTAGCAATTTTTTACTTTCTATTAAGTACTCTTGGTCAGGGTTTATACCCTCTCGACCATATTGGTAAATGACAACTCAATTATTGAGAAATATATCTATTTTGCTTTCATTTTAGGTATAATTATTAAACATTGGTTTGAAGTTTCTTTTCCACTGTAACCCAAATTAAGTCATTTGTTTACTGCTTATAATTTAATGCATTTATGTTTTGTATATATACATATTTTCTCTTCTTTATAGGTTGTTAATTTTAGCTTTGAAGCTATAAAATTTACAATGCCTCTAGTGTCAAATTCCTCAAAGCACTTATAAATAATATATATTATTATACATGTCATTTAAATAATATTTTTATCCTTATATCAACATCTAGTTTATTTATCTCTTTTTGCAGGTGGAGACTATTACAGGCCCAGTAACCTTTTCAAGGTTATGCCTAAGACCCCTTTCCTTATTTGGTTATTGCTAATGTTTTGTTTACAACTTCTATCTTATTTTTGGGTTTTTTATAATAGTTATTGTGCTTATGTTTCCAAGTAATAATAGTGTATCCACACACCACATCTTTTCTTTCGATGTTTCTAAGTTTAAGCATATTTCAGTTTTGACTCACCAAAATAATCAATTCTTCTACCAAGTCGGATGCTCCTATACCCGGTTTCTAAGTCTGTGATTTCGTTGACAAAGATCTCTTATATATATTTATATAATTCTCCATGAATTCCTTCTTTTTACTTCCAATTCTTGGAAGATTGTAATATATTGAGGCTCGCATGCATATATGTATTTTTATAAATTTAACTTGAATATATTTATGTGTAAGATCAATGTTTCGATCTTATCTACTTTTTAGCAGTTCTTGTCAGTAATATTTGAGCGTAATTATATAAATGATGTTTATTTCCTTTTTGTTTAATGACATGTACATGTCCATGCCTTATTGATGGCATGATTAAAGAAAATTGTTAATATAAACAATTATTGCTCTCTACTAAATATTCATACTCCATTCATTTCATTTTATAAGCGAAACATTTTTTCTAAACATTTCCTTTTTACAATAATATTTTTCCAATAAAAATAAATTTATTTTGTTTTCATGATCTCTAATTCATTGTAGGTTATTTGTGTTAAAACATGATCGAATTAACTTTCATAAATACTTCTGAATTCTAATTGTACTCATCATAAAAAACTTTTGCAATCTGCCTTCTTTCAGAAAGAGAATTTGACAAAGGTTCTATTGTTCTTTTTATTCCCTAAAGTGAAAAAACTTTATGTTTATTAAAACCTCCTCACTACTAGAAATTTATATGTATATTTACACATTGTTATTCTTAACTCACACAAAGAATTATTCTATGTATAACATATAATATATCTATATGTATAACATATATATATGTTCTTACAAATATATCTATAAACATATTTGTATTTATTCTCACATAATTTTCATGCCACCACATATATAGTTTTGCTACAGTAACATAAATTTTGTCTATATACTTATAACTTCGTCCATTTCTCTTTTTTTTTTGAAATTTACCTAAATAAAAGACATTATATTCCATATACGATTTTGGTCTTTAGTGTGTTGAAGACTACCTAAAAACATATTAACAGTCCTCTTTTAATTCACAATGTTCACCAAAAACAAAACATAAAACTTTCCCTTATTTGCATTGTATAGAAATTTGTAATTAGAAACATAATAACTAACTTTTTCTCTCTTAGAACAAAATTTTTAATTAAAAACTCAGTTATTTATTTTCTCTTCTTCTACACAAAATTTTCTAAGAATAAATCCAACAAATTTTTCTTTCGAAGAAAATAAACACTATAAGTAAGAATATTGGAAAATGTAACTAGTTTAGGTCTTTATAATTGTCATTATACTTATACCAAAATGTATTTTGTAAAAACAAAAAGAAGAAAAATAATTATTATCATTATTATTTTCACTAGTCAAAGCATGGTCTCATGCTCATTGGATTTATTGTCAGACAAATATTAGTAATTGAGTCAAAGTCCTATTTAGACTCCTTGTAAGAAAAAGAGAAAAATATTTTTATCTTGTATCAAAAGATCAATTTATCCTCCACTAGTCCAATTTGTCCCTCTTGGATGGGCAAGTCGGCTTGCCAAAGGGATGTGACCCTTCACATAGATGAACAACAATATATTGGCAACTGTTCTCCTCCATTTTGGCGAGCAATTTCATTAAGTTTGTGTGGCTAGTTCGTTGAAGTTCTTGGGAAAGATATGTGAGCTTCCTATGGCAAGATATTTGAGCAACATGTGGAAATATATACTAATATTTTGTGGCATATAATCTAAAAAGAATGCAAGTTCTTTAGGCTAAAAAAATGTGAGCTCCTAAAGCTAGAAGTTTGTGAAGATATAGGAATTACTGAGGCTATTTTTGTGATGATTGAAAAGCTAAAAGAAGGACTATAATGACTATGATATGCGAGTTTTTTTGTGATGATTGAAAAGCTAAAAGAAGGACTATAATGACTATGATATGCGAGTTGTAAGAGGATTGTGAGGTCTGTGAAATACATGCTACAGGAAGGACAAGTATCTTTGTGGGAACAAAGAATGGAGGTCTGACTTGGGGCACTTGTGGAGGCCTTGGTATTGATTTTGGGTCTTGGATTTCTCACTTTGCTATGATTCTATAAGAAGAGAACTTAGTTGGGTTTTCCCCCTTATTGGGTTTTTCCTTGGCTTGGAGCCTATATCTTATTTTCTTTGTCTTTTGTGATCTTCATATTTCATGTTTTCGTAATTGCTTGATGAAATCATACAAGCATTATAATAAAAGAAGCCAAAAAATTCATAAGTCATTATCATGCAAAGAGAAATCACCCCTAATTTCATAAGCCTACTGATTTCTCAATATGGTATCAGAGCTAAAGTTAGAAGGATGAAGGTCACATCTTGTTGTTAGTTGTACTTGAAGTCTTCTTTGAAATCCCTGTGGAGTCCGAGTTCACATCGTTGTGGCTTAAATCTAAATTTCAGTAGTCCAAATTGTTCTCTGTGGAACATATGCAAAATAGTGTTACAAGTTCCTTCATGAAGTCTAGAGATCCCAACTTTGTATTGTATTTTCCATTATCCAAGTGATCCAGGTGGATATTGGTGGGAACTCACCTATTGCACCTATAACTCCAGCCAGTTTCATCAATTTCCTTGATTATAGCAACATTTACTATTTTTAGTAATTTTTCAGGTCCTGAAAATGACGTTTTTCTGAGGTCCGCAACAAGCATGTTGCCATTGGTAGGGGTCTGCAGCAAATCCTATAGTAATTGGAGAGATATTTATAATGTGGTATCGTACGCACCAAACAGAGATCATATGACCAAGTTACAACCCCGGGAAGTTGGTTGCCCAACTAACCCCAACAAGGCCCACATACTCTTTTTGTTCCATCTCCTAGGGTTAGGGATTTGTTTGTTTAGGTTTTCCTTTTGTTGTTCAATAATAAGAAGGCCCTTGAGCCTCATTGTAACACAATTCAAATGAAATGAAGTTTATTTCAGTGTTTTAATATTAATGAAATGAAGTTTATTTCTACTGCATCTATGTGTTTATGTTTATTTATGTATTTTATTGCATTCTTGTATAAGTCTGGATCAGTGGAAAAAATCACTTTTTCACTCCTCAAAGTTTCCCCCCATGTCAAGAATTGTGGGTAACCTACTGTGAACAAAGGGACAAGAGAGAACCTCACTGTTTTTAGTTGCACCCACTTGGAATTCTTTTCAAGATGCCATCAAAGAATAATATAACCCTGTGGGGAGCTATGAGGAAAAGTACATACAATGGACTACGATGTGGCACTAAAGGGATCAAGATGTGCATGAGCTGACGAATCTTGTTTATACCCTGCGCACAAAGCTGGGTATCAAAGATTCTGAGAAACACTTGGTGCTCAAGTACCACAATTTCTTGCACAAATACGTTCAAGAGGAAATGGAGTTCCTAGACATCTCCTCTCTTGGTGCAACATACCAATATGCTGCCAAGATTGAGCAGAAATTCAGGTAGAAGAAGCGAGAATTTGGATCTGCAAACCCAAAGCAGAGCAAAGGCACCCCAAGCCATAGATCAAAGGGCAGAGTCAGGTTGCGACCCCCCAAGATAACTCCTTAAGTATCAAGCCAAGAACCATGGGAAGGTGAAGAAGGGCACCGACAAGTGGCGTGAGTTCCATAAAACTCCCACTCACAACACGAATGAATATCGTGTGAAGCAAGTGTTGTTGGCCGAGCTAAAACACTAAGAGATGGATGCATGCTTTGACTCTGAGCCAGAACCTGACAAGGGAAAGTAGATCATTAACGTCAAACTCACTATGACAGTAGCCACCACCAAGCTCCAAAAGGTGAAACCTGAGGATCTAGAGGAGTGTGAGCACCTCTTCCACTCGCGAATATGGGTAATGGGTTCGCCAGTGCAATTCATCGTTGATAGCAGGCGCCAAAAGAACCTAATCTCAACCGAGGTCATTAAGGGATTCAAGCTGCCAACAATGTTGCACCCACAACCATACATAATTGGGTGGCTCCACCAAGGGTGATATCTCTGTGTCACCCAATAGTGCCCCATACCTTATAGCATCAAGGCCTTTGCAGATGAGGTATTGTGCAATGTTTCCCCTCAGAAAGTTTGTGATTTTTTTATTAGGTCAGCCATAACTATGGAAGCATCATGTTGTATATGAATCTAGACCTTGTTATGTTATTATTACTTTGGGTCAGAAATTGTACAGGATACCAGAGGTAGCGCCTCCTGCCACCCTTTCTTTAATCTCTGCTAAACAATACAATAAGATCATTTCCTAGACCGAGAAATTTGTCTTCCTTATGATTCGCCCTCATAACAAGAGGAAGATTGTGGCCACCTCCACAACCTCCAAACAGGGCTCCTTTGCATGGAAGTAGTAGATGGACAAGGTCATGGAGGAGTACAGGGACATCTTCACTTCATCCATAGGGGTACCCCTACACTGTCAGGTCAAGCACTCCATTGATCTGACCCCAAGCAATTCACTACCCAGTGGACCAATCTATTGACGCTCTGTTATGGAGAACAACGAAAGCAGGAGGTAGATTTAGGATTTGTTGCAGAAAGGGCACATCAGGCCAAGTTCATCACCCTGTGGGAGCCCGATCGTGTTGATATAAAAGAAAGACGAAAGATGGAGGCTTTGTATTGACTATCGAGTTCTGAATAAAATCACTGTCCAAAATAGGTATCCAATCCCACTGATTGATGACCTTCTGTACTAACTCAAGGGGGGCAAATATTTCAGAAATATTGACTTGAAGTATGATTATCACCAAGTACCAATTGAACCCTTTGATGTGTGGAAGACTACCTTCAAATCCAAGGAGGGCCTTCAAATGGTTGGTCATGCCTTTTGGGTTAACGAAAGCCCTCATAACCTTCATTTGGATGATGGACGACATCTTGATGCCCTTCACCAACTCGTTCGTGGTAGTGTACCTAAACAACATCCTAATCTTCAGCCAGAATTGGGAAGAGAACATACACCATATTCAATAGGTCCTCCAAACCCTGCGACAACACAAATTATGTGCTAATTTGGAGAAATGCACTTTTGGTATGGCCCAGATTCAATATCTGGGGTACATCATTGATGAGCGGGGTGTGCCTGTGGACCCAACAAAGATACAAGTTATCAGTGATTGTCCAACCCTAAGCACTCTAACAAAGCTCCGCATATTTTTAGGTCTTACCAATATTTATCACATGTTCATGTTGGGATTCTCTCATATCACTTGGATTTTGAGTCAAGTCACCAAGAGCAAAGCGAAAGCAAAGCTATTTTGGTCTGAATCCCAACAAAAGGAATTTTTTGTGTTGAAGCATCACCTATGCTCTACACCATTACTTGCATTACCAGACCTGCAACAACCATTTGAAATTGAGACAAATGCCTCCAACTATGTTATTGGTGCAGTTCTTACCCAACAGGGGCATCTAATGGCATATCATAGCGAGACGCTTTGAGATACAATCTGAAAGTGTCCCACATATGACAAGGAGATGTATTCCATTGTCCAGGCCTATCGAAAATGGAAGCATTACATTCTTGGGAAGGAAACGGTCTTTCACACAGACCACCGACCCTTACAGTTTATACAAACACAAGGAAAGTTGCAGAACGATCACCATAAAAAATGGTCCACATATCTACAATAGTTCCACTTAAACATTAAGTAAAAGAAGGGTGACACCAATCATGTTGCAGACTGCCTCAACCAACCGCCAATTATGGCGCTGACCATTGTGCTCGACTCTTATGGACATGATCCAGGTCTGGGTGTGATGAAGGACCCTTCTAAGACATTTTACTTTCGTGATGTGCCAAATTGCATTTTTAAAAGAACATAAATGAATACATATGCATGATGTCAAGAAGAGGAACATGTCAATCATCAACACATGAAAACATAAGCCATTGAAAACGAAGTTCGTCTAGGAGGGACTACGTCTCCGAGCCCCGGTGTCAAGATGGTGTAGGCCGTTGCATTAAGTGTTGTCAATAGTGATGATGTACATAAGGGATGATGTCGCTATCATACAAGGAAAATGCCCTCACACAAGAGTGGCTCTGAGAGATGTTCTGCTACAGGAACTCTCAGTCAAAAAGGGCTCCTATCAGTATGACACAAACTCATGCATGCTGATAATGAGCATCTTGCCAACATGGCATAAAAGAGATCTCAATGCAAACATACATGGCGACACATGAGTATCCCATCAACATAATGACAAAGGGATCTCAAATAAAACATGATGAATCATGACAACAAGTACATCTCACAAATGATTCCGCATCACATTAAATAGGAATCATGAAAACAAGTAAGAAACAAGATCCCACATCAAACATCAAACAAGGATATGTGCAACATAATGCATAGCAAAAGAATTACATGAACACACTGCATATACCTCACATCCAGGGGCCATTTGAAGAAGTGGATGTCAAATTGTTGAAGCTGGTTGCACCATCAATCTCATGGCGTCGCATCTCATGGAAATGGCTACTTGCACATGAATTCTGACACCTGCACTCCACTTAGAAAAGTAGCTGAAAAATGAAATGAGAAAATGGAAAATCTGAACACATCACCATATTTGTGGCGTCAAATAGTACAAAATCGACTGTCAAATTTCTGAATTCTAAGAAAGTGGAAATCTAGGGCTCAAGGAGTCTTTTAGATTCCCCCTAGATTCCTCAAAGATTCCCTCCTCTAGGTCCTCTACAAATCGGCTGCTCAGATCAGGAAACTGACGGTGCCATCGGGTTCGTGTCGTTGAGAAGTGTAAGGTCGACATAAAATTTGTCCAATTTGGACACTGCAAAAATTTCGCCCTCCTAGAAATTTCACTCAGTCATGGTTCCATCTGCATTAATTAAAAAAAAATCCCATCTCATTTCTGTGCACGCTCCCCCTCTGCCTGGGTGCACTGACGAACTAAGTTTAAATAAAAAATTATGGGCGAAAAGTCCAAAGTGGATAGTTTGGCACGATGGTTAAGATAGCAAGGTTGTTGAGGAGGGGTTGGGGGATCAAATCCCGCCCCTCCCTTTTTTTATTGCATAGTAGTTAAAGGTTTGAAATGGGAGGCGGGTCCACCGGTTTGGTGGCCCGCTCCCTGATTTTCCGCCAGCTTTTACGTGGCTTGGAGTGGCGTGGAGGGGAGGTGGGGTTGACAGCCTGTCCCCCCAATATATATTGATGTTTATAGTGGGTACCGGGGGCGGCGGGGTCATGGCCGCCCGCCTCTATTTTTAATGCGATATTTTAGTGAGGTTTTGGGGGCAGTGGGGTCATGGCCGTCCGCCCCTTATCATTTTGTTATGGCAGTTCTAGGGTGGCGGGGTCATGGCCACTCACCCCTATACATACATACATACATACATACATACATACATACATACATACATATACATATACATATACATATACATATACATATACATATACATATACATATACATATACATATATATATATATATATATATATATATATATTATTAATTTCTTATAACCACCGTCCCTCTGGGGATTTTCTAGAACCTAGGCGTTAGGAGACAAATTAACAGACCCACAAATTTGCCCGGAAAAGTGGCCAGATTCCGATGCTAGATTCTTGCCAAATTGCGCTCTCCTTAAGCCTACCACATGGGTAAGTCAACCCACAACTTTGACTCCTTCTATCTTCTTCATACGGACTCAGATTGACTAATCGTTCGCACCACCATGATCATGATGACAAGATCTTTAACATGAACCTAGTTCGAGCATAATCCAAACACTTTGATTTTCGAGCTTCCATAAGCCCTCTTTGTCTTGTGTGTGTCTCTGGAGCCACCTAGATTAGGACACAAGACTTCAGGATGGCCACATCTTTACAAGAGTGATCCAAAATTCGACACCACGTACCAAATGCTCTTGGAAGGTAAGCAAGTTCTAGACTTTCACCTCAAGGACACAATGTTATCCCACCTGGGACACCTCTGTGTTCCTTCAAGCGAGCGTGCCAAGATGATTTGGGAGGTACACTAAAGTCGGGTCACTGGACATTTTAGGGTATAGAAGGCAGTGGCAGTGCTGCAAAAGTATTTTTATTAACCGAAACTTTGACAGGATGTTGGGAAGTACATCAGATCCTGCACTTCATGCACCATTTCAAAACCTACAATCAAGAAGCAAGGCTTGTATACTCCTCTGCCTACTCTTAGCCAGCCCTCGGAATACATATCCATGGATTACATGTCTGCATTTTGTTTCGTTCCTACATAACTCTAGATCATCGAAGTACTGCCCAATAATTCATACGAGATGTGATACACTTGGACATTGATGCAAGTCTCCTCTCTATTATTTGTGTTATATATCCCTCCTCTATGTAAGTTACTATGACCAACATCTAAAGTAATTTTACTCTTGAGATACTTCAATAGGAATCAAAATTCTCATATACAATGACTAAGATCCAAGAATCTCCTACTTAGTAATTCGAAGTTTATTCCTAACGATTATGTGGTACGAGTTCACCCCTAAGGTTTGACAATAGCATAAGTTACTCCTTCTAGGTAAAGGCTTAACAAGTATAACAATAATCAAAGTTGTATGGATCCTGAGTTGTGTGATTTGATGCATACGAAGGTGTGATAATTTGAGATCTTGTACAATAATATGAATAACTTACTCTTGGACTATGATGTGAGATGCCTCTCCTTCTGGGACAATGATCTGAGCCACTTATACTTTGACTACAATAGTATGGGTTCCTTTTTCTATACAGTGATATGCACGATACAAGTTACAACAATGATGTGCAAGGGTATGACAATAATACAAAGGTTTGATCTTGATAAACTGAGGCAATACAAGTCTGAGCAATGAGAGGTATGATTGATTATAATTATGTGGCAATTCGCTTGATACACAACAATAACACTGAGTATGTGATAATAAGCATGACATATGGCAATAACCTTACAATAATTCACCTTGATATGGCTATGACAGTCTGATGCATGACTTTCCTCCTTGACAATAACTTGGCATTGTGCCATGAAACCTTGTGAAAACTAGGACTATGACTTGTCTCTTTGACAGTGAGTTGACAATAATATATATGATAGTATAACAATGATCCAGAAATTCATTTGACAATGATACATATGGCAACATTACAACAATGATATGACTTTACAACTTTTAACTAGTATGGCTCATCTCCATAACAATGATATAATACATATATGCTCTGCATGGTTGAAAGAATGAAGGCACAAAGAAAGGCATATAAAACTATCTAAGGCATATATGGCATCTTAATAAAAGATATGCATTTGACTATTCAGATTGCAAAAGCTCACTTTGTTGAAGGGACCAAAAGCTACAAGAGATCTGAAGTTCATGGAACTCAAATATAAAAAGGATCTATAAAAGGAATCCACTACATTAGTGAAATCAACCTATTATCTCAAAAGAATTTATGTAATAATTGAAGTATCCTTAGTATTTGACAAATTGAAGAATCTCTTAATAAGGTAATGTTTGAGCAAGGTACGTATATTTTTCCCTTCCGTCTCTTGAAAATTTGTGATGCATCATGAAAAACACTGATGTAGAGATCCATAACATTCTCTTGCATATATTTGAAATTTCATGAAGAGAAGTGATGTCTCTAGGGTTTTGTGACTAACCCTTTAGTATACAGAATTTAAAAAGAGTATACATGATTTCTAGGGTTTGCATTAAGAATTTGCAAATGAAAAACCTAGGGTTTATGAACCTTTGCAAGGCTTTGAATTAGAAGACCCTAGAAACCATAGCTAATTGTTTTCTCTAAAAAACCTTAGATTTGTAGGATTGACATCATGCTCTTAAGAGATAAGTACCTTCTTGGTTCTATTCTTTTATCTTTGTATATTCTTCTTGGTTATACTTGCTGGTGAGAATTGCCTATACATAATGAAGGTTGTCAAAGTTGTGGAAGAAAGATGAGAAGGTTGGAAGTACAAAATGAAGCAATACTCGTGTTTGATGATGACTCCTTGATGATGAGGAGGATAAGGATGATATATGAGAAGACCAAAACCAAGAAAGAAGGGATGAAGCTTGAATCAAAGAAGTCGACTAGAGAGAAAGAAGTTCACCTACCTCAGATGGAAAGAGGGAGCTATAAAGACCCTAATGGATACAATATTGAAGCTTGTTGATTGTTTCATTCCAGGAACACATTGATTAATGACTCAAAAGCAAAAGAGCATGAAACATGACTCTATTACAATATGAGGATAGACTATGTGAAGGAATGATGACTTTAGAGGGAGCAAGTAGCAAAATTTTAACATATGCCACACCTTGACTAGAGGCTATTATGATTTGGTAAGCTTGACATTGATGATTTATTTAGGATATGGTTTGGCTCCCTGGAAAGGCATTTTGAAAAAGTATATGAAGAGGCTAGAAAGAAAGCTTGTTTAATTACATTGTACCAACAATTATTTGATTTGATTTGAGAGCACATGGATTGAATGGACAATACTGATGATGGATTGGAAGAGCAAGAGGGAAAAAATTACATTTGGATATGAATTATTGAAGAATATGAGGTTGTACTCTATAATGAAAGGCATGTGCTAGCAGTTGTGAAAGAAGTTTGGCTCCTTGAATATGATATATGAACCAATTGATGACAATGTGGCATGCATATTATAAACATCCAAGAAGCTCGTAGTTTGAGATGATGTGACGTTGTTAGGAGCTGATAAATCTTGTCATGAAGATAGATTGTGAAATAATTTGGCTCTGTAAAATGTTTGATATACAAGAAGGTCAAAGCTCACGTATGATGTAATGTAAGAAAGGAGCCATACAACTACAACTATATCTCCACAGAAGAACAAGTATTTGATTTATTGATTAAGTATGAGATAAACTAAGGATTGTGGTTATGTCTCCCTGGTTGAGAGGGAGTAAGGATCTCCTTCTTGGTTGATAGGGAGTGAAGATGAACATTATATTCTCCACTTGTCATGCACTAGGCCAAGACTAATAACCGTAAGTATAGTGAAGAAATTGATAGGTAGAATGGAGGATTGGATAAGCATCTGAGACTGATACTCCTTGAGGATTTGGAATCCAAGATAGGTAGTAGTCTCGTGGACTGATACTCTTTGAGGATAGGACATGGTAACCAATATAAGAGTAGTCGAAGAGGACCAATATTCTTTGAGGATTGGGAATCCAAGATAAGAATAGCCTTGTAAGGACATACCCAGTGAACATCCAGATAGGAAATGTGCCTTAATAGGTTACGGTATTGGTGTCCAAATGAATGCCTCCCATCATTGTGCTCTAATCTAGTGGAGAGTTAGAGCTTGTTAGTCAAGACCTTTCTATATTGCAATTTGACAATGTTGGGCACGATTTTGATGCTTGATGATGCTTATCAATCTGACTCTTCTTATGAGAATATTTTAATTTGAGAGTATCCATGTACCAGTTATGGAATTATGAATACCTCCCTAGTTAAGAGGGAGTGTTGGAAAATGTAACTAGGTTGGGTCTTCATAATTATCATTATACTTATATCAAAATGTATTTTGTAAAAGAAGAAAAATAATTATTGTAATTATTATTTTCACTAGTCAAAGCATGTTCTCATGCTCAGAGGATTTATTGAGTCAAATATTTGTAATCGATTCAAAGTCCTATTTGGACTCCTTGTCATGAAAAGGGATTTTTATTTTTTTATTATTATTATCAAAAATTCCATTTATCCTCCACAATTCCAAGTCAACCCTCTTGGATGGACAAGCCGTCCTACCCAAGGTACATGGCCCTCCACATAGATGAACAACTATATATTGGAATTGTTCTCCTCCATTTTGCAAAGCAAGTTCATTGAGTTTCTATGGCTATTTCGTTGAATTTTTAAGGCAAGATATGTGAGCTTCCTAAGGCAAGGTATGTGAGCTTCCTATAGCAAGATATGTGAGCTTCCTATGGAAAGATATGATAAATTTATGTGGCATATAATCTAAAAAGAATGCAAGTTCTTAGGCTAAAAAAATGCAAGCTCTTGAAGCTAGAAGCCTGTGAAGATATACAAATTATTGAGGCTATGTATGTGATGTTTGACAAACTAAAAGAAGGACTATAATGACTGTGATATGTGAGCTACAAGAGGACTATGAGGTTTGTGAAATATGAGCTACCTGAAGGACAAGTATCTCTTTGGGACAGAGAATGGAGGGTTGACTTGGGGCACTTGTGGAGGTCTTGGTCTTGATTTTGGGTCTTGGATTTCTTACTTTGATTTGATTCTATGAGAAGACAAGTTGGTTGGGTTTCCCCCCTTGTGGGGTTTTTCCCTAGCTTGGAGCCTATATCTTGTGTTCTTTGTCTTTTGTGATCTTCATGTTTCATGTTTTGGTAATTGTTGATGAAAGAAGAAAAACATAATAATAAAAGAAGCCAACAAATTCACAAGTAATTATTATGCAAAGAGAAACCAACCCTAATTTCATAAGCCTAATGATTTCTCAACAAGAACACCGACTTGAAAATCACCAGTCTGGAAAATTAATAATTGAGTACTTGACTCCTCCCAACCTTGATACTGCATCCATCCAGTGCCCCCTTAAGAATAACAAGTCTGCAATTTTTCTTCTTGTATTTTTTTCACTTGTTTCTCTTCAGTTTCCTCTCTTCTCAGAATTAGAGCTAACGAAAGATTTTTTATTCATTATCCATCTACCACTCTTTTGGTGGTTAGTAATTGTCTCCACCTCACCCACAGGTGGGACGTAGTTACTAGCTCATTAATGACCATCTATTTCCCACTCCCAAAGGCAACCTCCTGTCTTTTAGGGAAACATTTAATTGGCTAATATCATAATTTCTTCAATAAATTTAATCATCGAGATTAAATGCCTAGGACTTATTGATGGATAATAAGTATTCAACAATAGTATTGCAGCCTCAATTTTTCAATGATTTGCACTCAATAATTAATTTTCCAGATTTATTTTTTTTACAAAAATAAAACATCATAATTATAAATTTATAATTAGTTATTATGAGTGATAAATTACTGATAATTAAAATTTTCAAATGTATTTTAGACTAACACACTTAACAAGGAACACATATATGCACATTTAATTACATAAAATATCAAGCCAGAGGATATCACAAATACACAATAGTGGCTAATAATAACACTTGAATGCTCCCAAAAATTATCATCACAATTCTAGAAATATCCTGAGAAGGTCTAGACACAAGCTTAGGAAAAATATGAAGTGGTATAGAAACTGCACTTAGCTCAAAACCTATCTTATAAACTGCACGTAATAACACATTTCCCATAATAAAAAAATCAAGATCAATTCTCAAGCCTAAAAGCCTTTGTATAATGAGAACTCATATTTTTCCGCAATTTAATTGAATCACATAAAAAATCAACATAATTCATTTAACTAATGGACTAACAACAATTTCTGATAATTCTTATATTTTCGTTAATGAATTATCTAGCATGATCAATTGATTGACAAAATTAATCTGTTTGTATCGTTAATAGACTAACTCACTGTTTTTTTAATGACTCGCTCATAATTTTTGTCTATGAGTACGTAGTCCCTCCTTTAATTCCTTTGTCCAAAAGCAATTGTCGTGATGTGTTTTGTAGGACATTTGGGCCTTCCCATGTTGTATCTTTTGCCAGTAGATATTTCCTCTATCCGGTTGTCATACACATGGAAGATGTTGGAACATAGCATGCAAGTCTTCATGGAATTACACCAGAAAATGAAACATGGTCCGCTCTTAGCAAGTGGATTCGACATTTTGTACGCTAAAATAATTGTTGGGCTTAATTTGAGATTTCATTTCTTATTTTCCTAGGAGCACAAACTTTGGTAAGCTTCCGGACACAACATTTCATAAATATATATCATGTAAACAAAGTATTTCATGCAGAGTAAGAAAACTTTCAGCAGAAATCACATCATCAAAGTTTTGTCGACGCGTTTAGAACCATCCAGTGTGGTTCACTGTAAGGACAAGATGAAGAACAAGATCTTGGCATCAAGTTAAATACATTAAGATATTTTTTTAGCCCAGTTAGATTTGACTAAATAAGTAATATTTTAATATAAAGAAATAATTGTTAGAATATAATTGTTAATATTGAATTAAGGAAAATAATTAATCAAAAATAAAATTTTAATGAAATAAATATCTAAAAATAAAAATAAAAATAACATTTAGGTCAAACCTAAATAATCAAAACAATAAAACCGTTAATAAAATCAATATAATAAAATAAAAATAATATTTGAGTCAAACTTAAATACTCAAAACAATTAATTCTAAAAACTTAAAAATAATAAATCGGTCAAACTTGAATAAAAATATTATAAAAACTTAAAAATAAATAAAATATTAAATAATCAAACTAAAAAACAAAAATAAACAAACAAACTCATAATTATATTCAAAATCAATAATGAAAAAAATAATTAAAAACTTCAAACTTATATTCAAAGTTTATTTTAATATTATATTTTAATTATTTATTTTAGAAATTAAATGAAATTTTATATTTATTGAATTTAAGAAATGTTATTTGTGATTGGTTGATGTCATTATTACTTTCGTGTGTATAATTTATTTTTTTTAATTATTATAATTATTGATAAATAATGTTTTTTTAAGTAATTTCTGAATGGTTGAACACTTTGGCTTTGACAATGTGATTCAATTGAAAGTGATTCAATTGAAGCTTTTGACAACTTTAGCTCAGACAATGTACTTCAGTCAAGGCTTTTTGGTCCTCCCATCTCCTCACCAGCTATCACTATTCTTACTCCTTCCATCACCTCACCACCTACCTACGACTATTCAACTTTACACCTAGGAGTATAATTTTAAAAATTTAAAAGAATATTTCTATAGTTAAAAATAGAATTTAAATTTAAATATAAAAAACATTTCAATTTTATCAATCATATCATCCAATTCCTAAAAAAAAAAACAAAAAAAAAAATTTCTTTATTAATGTACACTAATAAAACCACCACCATGCAATGCCCTTGCACATGTTTTAACCTTTCATATTGTCTAGCCACACTCAAGTCTCGCTTTTCCGTTTGACTAAAACCATAGCCTTGATCCGCATGTTCCATGATAAATATTTCTTTAAATAGAGATTTAACCGCATGCTATCAATTTTAACACCACACCGCGTCCACAATAGGAATAATTAAAAGTTTATTATATACATATTCCTTTAATAGAAATGTGGGGTTTTTTAATTTTTGTGGAAGTAAGACTTTATGCTAGAATGTTTGACCCATTCTCATTGGAAGAATTACTTATAATAAAAATTTGCCACCGTAATGTGGCAATTTTGTTTTTAATATTATAGTGTTGTTTTTAAGGCAAGGAGGCTATTCATTCAAGGAGAGGGTTGCAGATTGTGAGAAGAGACTTGTAACATCAAGGCTATCAAGGCTTTGAGGTTGTAAGTTTATTATCCATTTCATTAATATTAAAACAATTGTTCTTTCCTAATTATGTCTTCTTTGATATCATTTGTGGGATTCCTTGATCACACACATAGGTTATGATTTCATATTGATCAATTTATGATATACGATTGAGTTAATTAGTCAATTTACCTTTTATGCTATGTAATGGGTGCTTTGATCTTGTGTATGTTTTCGTCTATGCAGATCTCCTTGAGGACACCATGGAGAAGTTGTGGGAATCACTTCAACGATCTCTAAATCATCAAGGAGAGCAAATTGTCGAAAGCTCTGAAAGGGGATTCATGAGGCATTTCGATTAAACGGTAAGTGACCTCTCTCATATTATTTGTTTCAATCAATTGTAAGCTAGGGAAATGTAGCAGGTCTTTGTTATTTGTTACTAGATTTCTCTAAGGTCTAGGGAGATTTGTCTTGTCCGTAAGATGGATTTGTCCTCCTAACAAATTTGCTACTTTGATGGGGAATGACTCATTCTCCATTATTATCTTTGTTGACCTTTTGATCCTTCTGTTGAAGCCTTCTCCGAGTGTTTGGAAATGTTGAAAATTTGGATTTTGTATTTTATTTGTCTTATTTTATTTTTTCTAAAAATTTCTCGGTGTGTGCACTTTAGTTTTAGACCCGGAGCACACTTTTCTCTTTGCAACAATGCATATGCGCACTAGTTTGTTTTATGACCTGCACACATACCTAGAATTTTTTAAAATTTCGGTTTTCTCCTCCTTATTTTGATTTGACTGTCTAGGTTGATTTTTGAAGAATTCTTTACTTTTGCAAATTAGGGTTTGAAGTTTGACCTGGTGAATTGTTAGTTGATCAACAGAAGGACTAGTCATTGCTCGATAGTTTGAGTCTGTCCTTTTTTATGTCAAAGCATCAAATTAAGTACTTTGTCTTATGAATTACAAAGTGTCATTAGTATTTAGGAAAATTTAAGTTTTCTCAAGAGAGCACTTGTGGTTGGAAGTTTGTTGTTTTGCCAAAGTGATTACTGATTATTTCTTTCTTTAAGACAACATAATCATCTACTTTACAGTGATTTGCAACTCATTACGTCAAATTGAAATTATAGCTTGTGTATGTTGAAGGAAGAATTTATTGATTGTTTGTTTGGGTATGCTAGAAGTTGATAAGTTCAAAATTTTGTTGCTTGTAACTTGGATTTTGAGAAATTTAGGTTGCATTTTTCGAAGAAGAGCCAAGAATCGTGTATTTTGCATTCTCTCTGATGTGGATTTTGAAATGATTCATTGATTCTTGTATATTTTGAAAAGTTAATGAAACCTCTTCCTTTATTTTAGTTAGAATACATTGAAAAGAGAAGATTACAATTTCATGCTTGATTGCATTAGGTTTTGAGTCAAGTCACAACACCATCAATTTCACGTCCATTTACCCTGTGAGTAAATAACAACTCTTAAAATCAATGCTAATAAAATCAATCTAGAAATTTTTATTATTTTAGGGCTCTTTTCCACCTACATTAGATCAGGTTGTAGGGCTTTGGAATAGGGAAGTGAGTTAACTTTCCAAAGCTGCAAATAAACATTAGCATCTTGCGATAGGGAGAAAAATCCATTTACTGCAATTTTGCTCTGGGAAGCTCCCCTTACAAAGGAGTCAAGCACGAGATCATATCAGACCCAGTGGAGTGATCAACCCCACTTCATTAGTTATGGTAGAGTGATTTACACATATTAAAAACGATGTTGAAAGGTACTTGGGAGTCACTTGGAAGTAAACCTTAGATTAACCATGTTGAGGAAATTTCAAGGGGATTGAGCTTTGTTACTCTGCCCTTGCGTGTACATCTAATCTATGTCTGTCCCCCAGGTTAAATAGCTTTACGTGGTAACCTTAGAGACCATAATCTTAGGGCTATACCTGAGGTGACTACGGAGCGGAAGTCTATGTTGTACTTGGAACAAACATTGGCTAGAATCACTTGGACCTTTTTGGAGGGTATTCTTCATTCGAGATGGCATAAATGAACTTTACTTGAACCAGATCGTGTACATTAAGCAGCTTGTCAGCGTAACTGGTTCCACTTGCTCTATCTTTAGCCACTTTTCACTTTGATCTCTGCAACGTTAGATTTCATCACTAACTAGTGATTTCACTATGAAAATCTTGTTTGCATGGCTTGATTCCTTAGATTTACTAGCACATGTTATTTGCTTGTTTTTACTTTTTTATAGACCTTAGGTGTGGATTATGATTTTCAATTATTAATATTAATAGTAAATTTATCTAAGTTGAATCTAATGGCAACAATGCCGGAAGTTACCGATAAAGAATCCCCTTTTAACGAGAATCCTAGTCCTCTCCTTGACTTTGCAAATGTCGGTCCTCCTTATATGGCTACATTGTCACTTCCTGGATTCACGATAGGTTTACCGGTGTGGTTGTTTTCAACTTATTTGATCCCAAATACCCAAACTATTCCACCTCAACCGAGTTTTTCACCTCAACTAAGTTCATCATCTCAACATCACCAACCTCTTGTTGACCCTTTACCTTCTTCACCCAACATGTCCTCTTCTTCTTCTTCTTCTTCGCTTGGTAAAATCATTGATGCTAGTAACCAGGTGACTAAGAAGAATAAAAAAGGGAAGAAGAAGAAGAAACAAGATAAGAAAGATGTCAACCAACCAACCATGGTTGTAGGTAATGGTAATGTTGAGGAAACTTCCAGTATGCATTGCAAGCCCAAATACCCTTGCAAGCTTTGTAAGGGTGACCACTTCCTTATTGATTGTCTTGGTATTCCTAAGGTCTTGGAAGTATGGTCAAAAAATTCTTATCAACCTATTGTTGATCCATCAACTAGTGATTGTGAGGTTCCTACAAGAAAGGGTAAAGTTAGGTTTCCTTGTAGGTTACATAAAGGGATTCATCATAGTCACCTTTTCCCTCATATGGATAAAGCCTCAAAATTGTTGGAAAAAATTATTGTTTCACAACAACAACTTCCAATTGGTTACTGTAAAATTTCTTTCAACCTACTGTAAGTCGATGAAGTGATTTATATAATTCCAAGTATAGTCAATCCCACTCTTCCATTAGAGAGTAAAACACATATCACTCAATATGATGAGCCATTGGTTGATCAAGTGGTTGACTCAATTCTATCTTCGATCAGTCCCACTCTCCCTTTAGAGAGTGAACTTAACACCCCTCACGTTCTCCTGGTTACTTCAGATTCTTCTACACATGGGGGCATTTCACCTTTTTCCATTGAATCCTCTCCAAGTAATGAGGTTATTTCCTTTGATTGGAGTAGACGGACAAAGCCTCGTCTTCCTTCTTCGACCCCTTTCCAATTCATTATGAAAGTGTATGGTAAGCATGTGCATCACACAAATGTAGACGAAGGTGCTTCTGTCAGTATTTTATCCTCAACCACTTGGAAAGCTTTGGGTTCCCCTCAACTTGTGCATGTTACACAAAATCTATTCGCTTTTAGCAGAACCATCAATGAACCTTTAGGGATACTTCCTGAGTTACCTATTACTCTGGAAGGAAAAAGTCTATATTGATCTTATGGTAGTCCAAGGCCCCTTGGCTTTCAATTTTCTCCTTAGGAGAGACTATGTCTATGCCTTGAAAGTTGCCATATCGACACTCTTTCGCGTGATGTGTTTTTCTCACAATGGAAACATTGTGACTATTGACCAACTTTCATTCGTAGATCTCGATTCGACTACGAACCATACGAAATCCCTGAATGTTCCTTATCTACAGGTGGTGTCCACCTTGCCACGGGTTAACTATGTTTCAACCACTCCCATGTCTTCCGTTACCGATGCAAGCGAGCCTTTTACTGTTTGTTCGACTTCTTATGACTTAGATCTGGTAATTGACATAGGGAAACTTATGGGGGGATTTGAAATGGATTTTCTTGCCCCTTTTGATTCTCTTCACATGGTCTCCTTTCAGAGAGCTATTCTTTCTTATGATGAAGATCTCTTGAAATCCATGGTCGGAAAGTATCCCTTGGCACTGTTTCTTCCAAATGGAAGCCATGATCCAAGTCCTTGATGGGGATGGCTTTTTTCCTTTGTCAACCTCATTAAAAAATGAAATAGGTCCCTATGAGGATAATTCTTTTATTGTGTCAACCTCGTTAAAAAAATGAAACAACTCCTATGAGTAGAGTTATTTTCTTGTGTCAAGCTCGTTTAAAAATGAAACAAATCCTCCCCTATTTAAGTCGAGTCTTTCACTTGATCTCATAAATAAACCTTAATTTCATCTACCTATTAGTAACCAATAGCCTACTTAGGCAGATGAAATGAAGCTTGAGGGGCATGTGCCTATGTCGTTATGCTGGGGGCAGGAAAACCACTCTCAAGCACAGTTTTCTCTCCGTTTCAAGCTTGTATAAAAATGAAACCACTCTCAAGCATAATTTTTCTCAGTTTCAAGCTTGTATAAAAAATTAAACCTATCTCGAATCCATTTCGGTTATTATTGTCAAGACTCATTAAAATGATGAAAATCCCGAGCTTCTTTTACTATCTTTTCTTACTCGTAAAACGTACATGAAAATGCTGATTTCTTTCCATATTTTCCTCCTCATTAATTAAATTGAAAGTCGGTGATCTGAGTATACTTTTATGACTTTTTCGAACTCCTAAAACTTACGAAAAAGAGAAACCAAGAATTCTCTTTACAACCTTTTTAGACTCCCTAAACATGAAAATATTTTCGAGTACTTGACTATTCGAACTCATAAAACTAAATGAACAGTCGTCTATTCAGTATAAGTTTACCACTTTTACGAACTGAACTAGAATATTTATGAAAAATGTATACGTTGTCAATAAAGTTCTCTCTTGCATTATTTTACCATTTTTCGGGCTTGAGGGACTCAATTTATGAAAAAGGACACTGTGGAGTTTACTTTTGTTTTTCTCCTGACTCCCTAAAATTGAAAAAACATCAAGCTTTACTTTCTCTGGGCTCATTAAAATTTATGTTGAAAGAACTGAACGAGTTTTTTTTTTCAAACTCTTTAAACATGAAAACGACATCGAGTTACCCCTTCACTGGACTCGTAAAACTTAAACAATGCAGGACTCATTAAGCATGACGGGACCGAACGACTGCTTCCTAGGGTTCGTTAAAAATACTTCGAAGGACTGATCTGAATGATGAGCTTAAAGGACAAGCATATGTTATCCTCGTGAAGCTTGCCAAAAATAAAAAGATACTTGCGAGTAATGGTGGGGGAAAAGTGGGAAAGAACCTTAGTTTTCGTATTGTAAAAGGTAGTATGTCGCTCTCGAACATGAAACTCCATCACTTTTTGTGTCCGGGTTGGGAAATCCATTTATTTCTTAGTTGAACATAACTCATTGAAAGTCTTCAGTTGGTTTGGGTATTATTTTTTTAGTCAAACACTGCCAAGTCAGAATGTTGTGTCGTTGATATGTTCAAGAGAAGTCCAACCTCAATCAAACTAATTTGCCATTCATAACCTTCAATCGTGTCAACCATCCTTGATTTAGTCATGGATTACTCCAAACTGTTGTTCTTCAAAACTCAACAGTGAGTTTCACATCGTAGGCCCTCATACGAGAAATCACTTCCTATCGACTTCAATTCATTATTTAGGAAGTTGATTTAGAAAATTTCTTCAGTACCTTGGAGCATACATGCCTTAATGGTAGATTTGTCGCATTCGACGACAGGTTCTCATCATTGACCTTCGATCGAATGATTCTATGAGTGTTCAACATCAACACATCTATTCACACTTCGTAGATTGTGCGAGAAGTACCTTGAGAGCCATTGACATTATTGGTGGTTTCTCTTGCACTTGTTAATGGTTCACATCATTGACCGGTAATTAAGTGGTTTCTACCATGTTCGACTACAAGACATTCATTGACATGGCTAGATTCGTACTATGGATTGAGAGATGGAGATCAAGACCCTAGATCTAGTTTCATCCATCCAGGTTGCGTGGAGTTAATATATATTGATGATTGTAAACTTAGATCCATTGATGTCTGCATCCATAATATGTCTTCTATTGACATGGATCTTCAGATGTATTTCCATATTGGTTGTTTGAGACATTTATACTTTGTCTATGGGAATGCCTACCTCATCGATGATTATATATTTAACTGTAACATTTAATTGATTGTTTCAGGTCTCTAATTACAGTCTCTAACCCAAACCTTAGCATGATAAAGCGCTTCAGTCATAAAACATCTCTTTTGACTTTGCACTTTAAGGGGAAATTTGTTACACATCATTTTGTTGCATTAGGAAAATGACCATCGGTTTGGATCTTTCTATTCATAAATGTGTTTGAAAGTATCCCCTTGCAAGGCTAGAATCCAAACTATCCAAAAGAGATAAAATTCATGTATCCCATGGCTCGAATTCGTATTTTTGGCTTCCTGCGCAGTTCCCTATTCAATTTCTACGCATACACAGAAAGGTCCATTAGAAGTTGTGCATAAGTGCGTGTTGTCTTACATTGTGGCCCGCACACATGACTTAACACATGTAGAAATAAAAAATAAAGTCTAGAAGCATTGTTAATCGAATATTTCCCAACTAACAAACTTCAAATGGATGCATATTCAGCCTTGATCCCTCCCATCATGGAGCTACCTCCCTCTCTTTGTGGAACCCTTATCCCACCATTAGTGGATCTCATCCCTTGGGAAATGGATCCCAAACTTCCCCCTCTTGGCCTATAAAGCTAACACGGGCCTGAGGATTGAGGAGGACTATTGGAAGTAGGCTTATGCTGCAAAAATAAGGCTAGGAGGCTATTCATTCAAGGAGAGGGTTGGAGATTGTGAGAAGAGACTTGTAACATCAAGGCTTTGAGGTTGTAAGTTTATTCTCCATTTTATTAATATTAAAGCAACTATTCTTTCCTAATTATGTCTTCTTTGATATAATTTGTGGGATTCCTTCATCACCCACATAGGTTATGCTTTCATATTGATCAAGTATGATATATGATTGATTTAATTAGTTTATTTACCTTTTATGCTATATACTGGATGCTTTGATCTTGTGTATTTTTTTTGTCTATGCAGATGTCCTTCAGGACATCGTGGAGAAGTTGTGGGAAGCATGTCAACAATATCTAAAGCATCAAGGAGAAGCAAATGGTTGAAAGCTACGAAAGGGACTTCATCAAGTATTTCGATTAAACGGTAAGTGACCTCTCTCATATTGTTTGTTTCAGTCAATCATAAGATAGGGAAATGTAGCAATTCTTTGTTGTTTGTTACTAGATTTCTTTGAGGTCTAGCAAGATCCATCTTGTCCGCAAGATGGATTTGTCTGCCTAACAATATGCATTGTTGTTAACCTATATACACTTTTACACCGTATTTACTTCATATCAGTGAAGTGAATGCAATAGTAGAGGAGTTTGTAAATATGTAATGGAAACTACCAAGGAAACCTAAATGAAATGGACATATATGTTATGTCATTTGTGATAATTATATAGATTAACCCGTTAAGGATTCAAGCTCAACGTTTCTAATATCTTTCGAATGTAGCAAGCAAGAATTTCCCTTAACATTCATCAGTGTCACCTTTGAGTGCATAAGTCTCGAATGCCCGTATCCAATCCTGAATTACAATTTGATGGTTGTAGAAGAAAAATACTCATTATCTAAATAACCTGTTATAGCAAATACTTTCATGAGAATTGAAAACTTGTTCTATTTTCAATGTTAAACATAAATTAATTTTATATCGAAATTTATGTGATAAAAAGGATGAGCTTCCTAAAATAACCAAAATGGAGTTTATTGTTATCGTTATTTATTCCCAATGTTTCATATCCTTGTGTGATTCAACTATTCATTCTTCCAATAACTTAGAGGATGGTAACTCAAAGTTCATCATCTCACAAAGTCTGAGACGATATTCAACGTATATCGAAAGGTGCACAAGGTGGAAAATGTTCTTGACCCTGGACCGGTGTGGGACCCAACAAAGAGTAGATCCGGCTTGGCGGAATTTGGGCCCATCGCAATTTTTTCCCCATCAAACATCCGAGACCACCGGATTCTCCGGATGGACGGATAATTTGAGTGAAGGTTATTAGGCATGGACCGCACAATAGAGTTATTTAGACTAACCCAAGCTTCAATGAATTTGAATTCAAGTGGATATCTAGACTTGGAGGTATCTAGACCTTCAAAGGCTTGCTCCTTGGTAAAAAAATTCGGATCACTGGATTGCCCCAGACAGGCTTAAACATATCCAAGCCTTGAGAAATTTTGGGTTCAAGCACAGGCATACGAGGTTTGGAGTTTGGCGAAATTGGTGCATGGTACATGGAAATTTGAGGCTGGCCCAAAGACATAGTGAATCAATGAGTGTCGTGGCATATCATATTAGCCTCATTAGCTCTACAAATGCCCAAAGTATCTTGCTCTACCTCCTCCATTACTGATATCGTTCTCTTTCTCCTTGTGAAAAGGATGGCAAATTGTGAGTTTCATTGCATTCATGCTCTTTCTCCTGATGAGAAATATGGAAAATTATGAGTTTTGTTGCACACAAATTAAAATAAATATTAATGGGATCAACTGCAACTTGAGGATGAATACAAATTGTAAGCTTTGTTGGACACCTGCAAATAGTGGAGAGCCTTCTGTTAATTTATTTGGTGAGTGCTTTAAACAATATGCATATTGCAAATTTCTTGACATAGAATTTCTAAAACATGCTCCACGACTGTAATGCATGTCACATCCAAAGAACAAAAGTGAAATTTCACTGGCTACTTGACATAAGGTCCCACCGAGATTCGACATACAATTTCAGAAACATGCTCGCAACTGGGTACCATCCTGATGACATCAGACAATGGTATTAACAAATCCCACAAGTGCAATGGGGGGGAGCACAGTCGTTGTGTTGTTGCCACGTATAAAAAGTGTTTTCTAAATAAAGACAAAAAGTGGATCTCCCTCCATTCGTTAAAGCTTGATAGGTGGGGTGGGCCCCACACTACCTTCTCTTTCATTGATCATACATGGTGGGATTAATGGCATTTGGAAGGTGTGCACATTTTAACATCCATGGCAACACTTTATTACAATGACATTAAACTTTATTTAAAAGCATAATAAAGTTTAATTGGTCATTTACAAACTTTTTAAAGATAAAATATTTATAATTTTTTTTGAAATTTTTGAAAAAGAAGGTTACAACTGTTGAAAATAAAGCAAGAAAATCTTAAAATTCATTATTAGATTTCTTCTCATATATCTTGATATCATTAAAAACTCTCTTTAGTTAATTCATATAATTAAAATTAATTCAAATAAAATTCCTTCAATCTTAAAATTCATTATTAGATTTCGTCTCATATATCTTGATATCATTAAAAACTCTCTTTAGTTAATTCATATAATTAAAATTAATTCAAATAAAACCTCTAGGATTATAGATGATACTATAAGAATTTCTTACTGATCCTATAAGTCTAATTAATTAATTGAAATTAATTATTTGAATATACAAATTAAAAAAAAAAAATAATAATAATAATAACAAATAAACAAATAATTAAATAAAAATAAATTAATAAATAAATAAAAATAAAAATAATTCAAAATATGTAAATTAATTAGTTAACATAATAATTAAACCTATAAAAGATAGACCCTTTCAACCTTTTCTAAATTAGTTAGTAAATCCTCCTTTGTAATTAAACGCAATAAGAATTCAATCAATTAATTAAAAATCAAATTAAAAATAATAATCTAATAATAATAATAAATCAATAATAATAAACTAATAATAATAATAATAAATGATATTATTAAAAGAATATTAAATAGATTAAAAAAATTAAAAATTAAAATTAATTAAATAAATAAGTAAATAATAATAATAACAAATAAATAAATAAAATAATAATAATAATAAAGACATATATATATATTATAATAATAATAATAATAATAAATAATAAATAAATGAAATTAAAATAAATTAAGCCGACCTAATTTCTCACATCCTTAATAACCCTCATATATATATTAATAAACATAGCTCTAGGATACATCATTAATGTTAAAGATTATCTATTGTCGCATCCCCTGATGATGGACTCACTTTGTAGTCCGAAACGTTGGGTTCACAAAACTCTACAACAGGTCATTCCTCCTCTTTCTAAAAGAAAATCTTAGTTTGACTTTGCCTTGGTCAAACTAGAGAAAATTCGAATTTCTATTTCAGCAGAAATCTTGGTGGTAGTTAACTGAGGTGACATGGCACTTGTAACTTATTTAACTCTGTTAATTCAAGTTGGGTAAGCTTGAGTTTAGTTCAGTATGATTGATTGCTAATTTGTAGCAATCTATTTTAGTTAATTTGAGTTATTGTTAGTCAAACTAGTTATAACTGTCAGAACATCTAATGGAGGTCAAGTTGTGGAAGTGGAACTTCAACCACACTCAGTGATAAACTAGTTAAATGATCAATCAACCCAAAATAATTGTTGCATGCAGATAATTCGAGTTACCCAGTTGATATTGAGATTCCAAGGTAGTATACTATCAATTGTAGCATATTCCCATGTGTACAGGTGGTACATGCAGTGAGAGGAAGGACTTAGAGGAATTTCACAATTCAACAATGGGAAATTCCTAAGTAATAGGGGCTAATTTCCTGGAGGAACAACACAAGGAAATAGGAGGTTGAAGGGCTTGAAAATTGGCTAAGTGTTGGCTAGAGTCAGTCAGTCAAGCAAAGGGATAGGCTATACACTTGTAGGGTGTGCTCATGCTTGAGCAAGCATACATATTTCATCTCTATTCCCTGATTAATGTAATATAGATAGGAAGGGGTTTTAAGCATTTGCTTTTCCCTAGATAAATATATGTCCATGTGTGATGTTTCCTTTCAAATGTCTATGATTTGTGTTCTATATGGTCAATTAACTTTTGCATATCAGTAGAGTAGCTTCAAATCTTGTGATTTAGTAAATTTCGTGTGCAGTTTTGAATCTACAAATTAATTTCTACATGGTATTAGAGTTGGATTCATTGTAGAGCAGAGATTTCGAAGTTGTCATTGTACGAGGATCGGATTTGCAGAATCAATTCTTCATAGTTAGAAGGATGGATTTCAATGGACTAAGGCTCGAGTATGCCCTTGAGGGAAGCTCAAATTATGTTGTTTGGAAGGATTGATGGAGGTAGTGTTAGAAGATAATGGGTTGAAGGAATTCATTGATAATGATATTCTGAAACCAACAACATCTAATGCTAAGGATCTAGTAGAATGGAAGAAGTGTGTAGCCAAGGTGAGGAGAATCATATTGGAGGGAGTACGAGACCATATTGTCTCAAATCTCCATGGGAAAGAGACTCTGTATGCAATGTGGAAAGCATTGACAGATCTGTTCTAGAATAGTAGTGACCATAGGAAGCTGGCACTCAAGGACAAACTTTGAAATATCAAGATGCAGAAGAATGAGACCATTCCATAGTACTTGAGAAGGTTCACACAATGTTGTGATGAACTTGGTCAAGTTGGTGTTACTGTAGCAAAGGATGATTTGGTAAGCCTAGCCCTTCTAGGCCTTCCCAAGAGCTGGTACAACTACCAAGATTCAGTGAATGAGAGGGAGAAACTACCAAATTGGGAACATTTATGGTATGATTTGGTACAAGAGGAAATAAGGTGAAATACCAGAGAGAAGAATTCATCCAAGGGCAAGGATGAAGAAAATCTTGCCTTGGCTGGAAAGGAAAATAAAGGGAAAGGGAATAAATCCAAATCCAAAGAAGAATCTAGTCAAGGGGGCAAGAAGAAAGACTTGTCCAGAATCAAGTGCTTTCACTGTCATGAATTCAGGCACTATGCCATGAAGTGTCCACACAAGAAGACAAGAAAGAAGGCCTCATGAGAAGCAACAGGTGAAGCTTTGGCTTCACAGTTCGAGCTTGATTTTACTCTCAATGCATGCATGAGTAGCACAGTGATGGGAAGCATGTGGTACTTGGACAACGATGCCTCATTCCATATGACGGAGAATAGATATTTTTTCAGTGACTTGGAGGAGAAGGATCTCCAGATGCACATCGATATGGGAGATGAATGAAGGTACATCGTGACCGGGATTGGTACAATCACCTTTCAGAGGGAGTCAGGCTCCCCTCTCAAACTCAAGGATGTGATGTTTGTTACGGGTCTAAAGAAGAATCTTGTCTTCGTTGCAATTTTGGAATACCATGGTTATGATGTGATCTTTAGTAAAGGTAAGTCATTCCTGAGACACATAGAAATGGGACGGGTGAAGGAGATAGGGGTTCTTGTGAAGAACCTATATAAGTTAGATGTGGAGGATTGTGCTGCATTAAGCACAAATGCGGAGGAGGTGCAAAGTTGCGATGTTGGTGAACTTTGGCATAGAAGACTTGGCCATTTTCATCATGGAGTTTTGAAGATCAAGCAATAGATTATCACATGTCTTGCCAAAGGAGCACTAGAGTAGAAGGATACACGCAAAGGGTGTACCTTGGAGAAGTACACAAAAGCCACTTTCGATGATCGGGACAACAAAGCACATGCATTCCTTGAAAGGATCCACTCTTATGTCTGTGGACCTTTCTCGATAGCCTCCATTGCTAGGCACAAATATTTCATCATTTTATTGATGACTTCTCGCGGAAGTGTTGGATCTTCTTCATGGGGAAGAAGGGTGAGACTTTCTCCAAGTTTGTGGAGTTCAAGGCACTAGTTGAGAAAGAAAAGGGCAAGAAGGTGAAGGCTTTGAGGAGTGATAATGGAGGTGAGTATGTGTCGAATGAGTTTAAAAATTTCTATGCAAAAGAAGGCATTCAACGAGAGTTGATAGCACCACACAACCCATAACAGAATGGGGTGGTTGAGGAGAAGAACCACAACATTACAAGAGCAGCAAGGGAGATGTTGCATGGCCAAAGCCTACCTTTGAACTTGTGGGATGAAGCATGTAACACAATGGTTTATTTGCATAATAGGAGTCCTCATCGGATCCTTGGCATGATTACACCATAGGAGGCTTTCTCACGGAGGAAGCCAGATGTGTCACAATTCAGGATTTTTGAAGCCTCTGTCTACTTCCATGTCTCTAAAGAATGAAGGAAGAAGCTAGAGCCAACAACAAAATTGGGGGTATTTTTGCGTTACATAGAAACTCCCCACAACTACCGTGTTTACTTACCATCCCTCAGAATGACAGTTGTGCGAAGGGATGTAAAATTTGATGAAGACAAATCCATGCAATGCTCACTTGAGAGGGAGCTTCAGATCCCGCTAGAGGAGGAGATTTTAACTCCAAAGGAGGAGCCTCAGGATGTTGTGAAGCAACCACAAGTTGAGGAGTAGAGAGTGGAGACATCCACTCAGGCAGAACCATCCAAAGAAGGTGGGAAAAGAACCAAGGAAGCTAAGATACTTGTGTAGGATGCGAAGGAGAAAGTGGGTGCTCCTTCAAATTAGCGTAGGCAAAGAAGGTCACCTGCTTGGTACATTGGCTACATGACTTTGATGAATGAGCATGTAGAGACTGATTTATCCTCTTTCGAAGAAGCAGTAGAGAAATAGGTATGGGTTGATGCAATGGTGGAGGAGTACAAATCCATTGTAAACAAAAATGTTTGGTAAGTAGTCCCAAGACTAGCAGACATATTAGTTGTGGGTTCAAGATGGATCTTCAAGGTGAAGCATGTAGCAGACGAAATCATAGAAAAGTACAAGGCTAGATCGTTTCCAAGGGGTACTCTCAGGTTGAGGGGATTGATTATGAGGAGACCTTTGCTCCTGTAGAAAGGTACTCATCCATTAGATCAATCCTTGCTCTGACTGCACATATGGGGTGGAAGATCCACCAGATGGATGTGAAAACAACATTCCTCAATGGAGTTATTGAGGAGGAGGTGTATATCGAGAAAACAAAAGGCTTTGATACTTTTGATCGAGAGTGTCATGTGTGCAGACGCAAACAAGCGTTGTATGGTCTCAAGCGAGCACCTTGTACTTGGTACACCAGGATCGATAACTATCTCACCAGTTTGGGCTTCACCAAAAGTGAAGTAGATGCAAACCTCTATCATATTTTGGTAGAAGGTAAATTAATGGTTATTGCCTTATATGTTGATGATTTGATTTTGACTAGTGATGAGCAACTGATCATATCTTGCAAGGATGACCTTGCAAGAGAGTTTGAGATGAAGGACATGGGTCTCATGCACTGCTTCCTCTGATTGGAAGTATTTCAAGGAGATGGGGAAATGTTTGTCTCTCAGGGAAAGTATGCCAACAATATACTTCAGAAGTTCCACATGGATAGGTGCAAACCCATAGAGACTCCTTTCGCGACCAAGTAGAGGAAAGAGGATGCCACTTTAGGTGAGGAAGTGGGTGCAACCGTTTACAGACAATTGGTGGGTTTACTCATGTATCTCGTGAAAACATAACCAGACATGTGCTTTGCACTCAACCAACTGAGCCAAGTTATGGTTAGGAAAACCAATCTGTTTTGGAGGGAAGCTAAGCATGTTCTTCGGTACCTTAGGGGCACTACCCAGTTTGGACTATGGTATAAATGGATAAAGGGAGTGAAGTTGTGTGGCTTCACAGATGCAGATTGGGTCAGAAGTCCATCAGACCACAAGAGTACATCAAGTGGAATTTTTAGTGTTGGGCCCAAAATGGTTTCTTGGTACAACAGGAAGCAAAGATCTGTGGCACTCATCTCGACTGATGGAGAATACATGGCTGTAAGTCAAGCAACATGTGAGGCGATCTGAATGAGAAAGATACTCGTTGGCTTGTTTGGTCAGATGATGGATCCAATTGTGATTTACTATGATCATCAGAGTTGCATCAAACTCTCTGAAAATATTGTTTTTCACGATCATTCCAAGCATATTGATATCCAGTATCACCATCTACGGGATTGTGTGCAGAGGCGATTATGTTGTTGCAATACATTCCAACAGAGGAACAAGACGCTGCTATTTTGACAAAGGCCTTGTAAAGAGGGAAGTTCGAGTTCTATAGGTGCAGGATAGTGGTGGTTGATAATCCCTTTCTTGTTGAGAGGGAGTGTTGAAACTATAGCAAGAAAATCTTAGTTTGACTTTGCCTTGGTCAAACTAGAGAAAATTCGAATTTCTATTTCAACAGAAATCTTGGAGGTAGTTAACTAAGGTGACATGGCACTTGTCACTCAGTTAACTTAGTTAATTCAAGGCAGGGAAGCTTGAGTTCAGTTCATTATGATTGATTGTTAATTTTTAGTAATCTATTTTAGTTAATTTGAGTTATTGTTAGTAAAACTAGTTCTATCTGTCAGAACAACTAGTGGAGGTCAAGTTGTGGAAGTGGAACTTCAACCACACCCAGTGATCAACCAGTTAACTCATCAAGAAACCCAAAATAATTATTGAATGCAAAGAATTCAAGTTACCCAGTTGAGATGGATATTCCAAGGCAATGTACTGTCAGTTGTAGCATTTCCCATGTGTACAGGTGGTGCATGCAATCAGAGGAAGGACCTAGAGGAATTGCACAATTCAACAGTGGGAAATTCCTAAATAATAGGGGCTAATTTCCTGGAGGAACAACGCAAGGAAATAGGAGCTTGGAGGGATTGAAAATTGGCTAAGTGCTGGTTAGAGTCAATCAGTCAAGCAGAGGGATAAACTATACACTTGCAAGGTATTCTCATGCTAGAGCAAGCATATGTATTTCATCTCTATTCTCTGATTAATGCAATATAGATAGGAAGGGGTTTTGAACAGTTGCTTTCTCCTAGATAAATCTCTGTCCATGTGTGATGTTTCCTTTTGCATGTCCATGATTTGTGTTATATATGGTGAATTAACTTCCGCAGATCAATAGAGTAGCTTCAAGTCTTGTGATTTAGTAAATTTCATGAACAATTTTAAATCTTCACATTAATTTCTACAATAAGAAGGTGCTTCTAAAACAATTACAGGTCAAGCAAAACTGTGAGAAACAAATGTAATGACCTGTATGAGTCCAGGATCAATGAAAGAAAGTGAAGATGTAGGAGATTTTATCAAGGCACCTTGTTTCGTTTTAGCCACCCATAGGCATAATGCAAGTTTTAATATTGCATTTGTGTAAAATCTTTAATATAGATAAGGTAACTTCAAGCAAAGCTTTGCAGGCTTTTAGTTGTTGTCCATTATAAGCAAAATAGTTTAGCTTTAATGCTTATGAACTAATAACTATGGACTGATATCTAACAAAAAGCCAAGGACTATTCCATTATGTAGCTACCCAACTTATTTCTTTAGTTTACTAGTTTGTCTATGTTGTCATTAGGACACATATTTTATGAATTAAAACGTTTAATGTAAAACGTTAAAATTAATTAGTAAATTTTACTTTTATGTCTTTTTAGAAGTAAATTTTAAATTCGTTAATGAGTTTCATTTTTATAATTTTTTTTAGGTATATGCTTTTATTTACAAAGTTTTTTAATAGAATTTAGATTTTATAATTTTAATGAAATATAAAATCAAAATTATTTAGAAAATAGAAAGTTTTGGGTATTATTTATCTCATACTGTAAATTAATTGTTAAAATAAGAAAATATCTACCTTTCTCAATTAAATAACCCAATTAAATAACCCATAATAGTAAATTAAATATATGAAATTAAGTGATTTTATTTTATTTATAATATAATATAATTTAAATATGTTATTGTTGTTTAAATAATTTTATTAAAAAATAACTAAAAAATTTGTTAAAATTGTTTAAGCTTAACCTTTATGCTGTTTTTTTAAGCATTAAACCTAGCATATGTAAGGTGAAGAGCAATAGAGCAAAATGTATACTAGTACATATAAAACATTAGCAAACACTTAGCGTGAAGAGAGTTTATTTGCACATTCATGCATTGTTTTAGGGTTTCATATGGATGCCACATGTTTTCGTGAAATAAACCGTGAAAATCATTATAGATTAACGTATTTATATAAATTAATTAATTTAATTAAAAATGTAGAAGGCATATAATTATTTTGGGGATAAATTTTAGTTTTTGATGTGTAATTATTATTTAGAGTATTTTGTGAAGGTTGAATGCCACATGTTTTCGTGAAAATCATTATAATTAACGTATTTATATAAATTAATTAATTTAACTAAAAATGTAGAAAGTATATAATTATTTTGGGGATAAATTTTAGTTTTTGATGTGTAATTATTATTTAGAGTATTTTGTGAAGGTTGATTTTTTTTTTTGAATAAGTCTACTCCTATGTTGATACAAAATATTTTTACAACGAGGCAGCAGCCTCAAGAGGTCTAGCCTTGAAGATGGCTTACGCACATTACAAATCTGAAAATTGACCCAAAAAACTAGCAGAAGACCGACTAGAACTCGGACTATGACTGGTACATTGAAACAAGAACCACATTGTCAAAAATGTAGACTAACCGGAGTGCCAAAACTGCTTGACTGAGTTGATACATTTAACCCGAACTGTAAACATAGACAAAAACAACTGAACATTTCCCCTTGAACAGACTCGGAGACTGCAAAAGAGAACGACAACCTGATTATGCATCTTGAGCATGAAGGTTGAATCTTTACTATTTACTCTATAATAATTATTAATAATTAAATTAAAATTTTTGAAGTTTATTTTAAAATAAACACATAAACATGTTTATTGACTTAATTAGCCCAACCATATAAATTAAATGGCTAGTAAATGTGGATTGATATCAATCCATGATAAGAATCAAGACACTTACCTTATGATACATTTCACATTATCATGACTTTTAAAAAATGTATAAAAATGTATAAAAATTAACTAAATTATAATTTTATTTTAAATTATTATTATGATTTTTCTTTGTAGGCTATACCCACGGGGATTTAGACCGATGATCTATAAAGTGTCTTAGCAGTGCACCCATTCACCATCAATCCAAAGCCCCATGGGTTATTATTATGATTAATAATTATAAAAAAAATCAATATATAAGTTAAACTTATATACATTTAAAAAATGTGTAACATGATTCTTAACCATGGAGATTCAACATCACTTTACCATGAAAATTCTTAATTTGTAAATAGGCTTTGTTACAATATCATGAGTGATTCAAACTTATGCAGGAACACAATAGAATACAAATCCAGACATAAACACAAAGATTTAACATAAATAAAATTTCATTTCATTAATATCAAAGAACTGAATTATGCTTACATACAAAATGGAAATAAACTAGCTCAGGGGATGGTAGATTTATCTCTAAGAAGAGATGTGGTGGCTACATGCCTCTAAACTGTGTTACAATGAGGCTCGGTGGCCTTTTTACCATTGAGAAACAATGAGAAACCCTAAACATCCAAAAACCTAACCCTAGGAGATGAAGCGACAAAAGCTTGTGGGTCCCGTTGGGGTAAGTTGGAATGTCAATTTCCGGGGGTCGTAACTTTGACATACGATCTCTATTTGGCTATCATAATACCTCGATTCAAATATCTCAAAGAGGAGGTAAAAAATAAATTAATAAACTAGTTTAACACTTTTCCAGTCTCTCAGTTTTCCCTAAAAACATCTTTTAGTCCCTCAAAACAACTCTGGAAGTTTAAGACCAGAAAAACTGCTAAAAATAGTAAGTTGTACTACAATTAAGGAAACTAAAAAGAAACAACGGTGGGGGTCCAAGTGGAATAGGCGGGTGGCCACCATTATCCACCTGGATCAATCCTACTCCCTTAGGAAGCAATGGTCTCCATTGTGTTGAGTGTCGCCATAAGTTGGGGAAACTTCTACTAAACTTGGTCCTTGGTGAGCCACTTGCCTTGGTGCAAGAGTTGGCTAGCTTTGACAACCCAATACAATTGGATCTTCTGTTGGCAAGTGTTCTTGATTTGCATGTCCATGATCCAATTAGTTGTGGCTTGTTCCACGCAGTATGGTTTTAGCTATGTTGATGTGAGCTATTTTGCAATGTCTGACGTGTCCAGTAATGGTGGAAAGTATGGCCGAAGGCGATCCACATTGAACATTGGGTGTAGGCCAAGGAATGGGGAATACTGAGCTCAAAATAATTGTCTCCCATGGCCCATATCATAGTGGAGGAAGCTTATGGTCGGCCCCAACAAGACGCTCCTTCTGCAAATGTAACCAAACTTTGTCACCCACTTATAACTTGTGTGGCACCTGATGTTGATCATGATGTTGTTTGTACTTAGCATTTTCTTTATCCAGTATGTCATGGACCTACTAGTGGATGTGCTGAATGCATTCAATGAAGTTGGTAGCTTTGTCAACTTTAGACTGGACATGAGCCGAATCTGCCTGAGTAGCCACAAGTGGTATGGCAACATCAATGGGACACAATGGTTGGAATCCCAACCCCATTTGAAAGTGGTTGTGGCTACTTGAGCTATGGAGAGCTCTGTTATAGCTGTGCTAGATATAGGGGAGACTTTTGTCCCATGTGCATGGATGCTTTGAGTTGTACATGAGAAAAATGTGCATGATCATCCTGTTGATGACCTTTGTTTGGCCATTAGTTTTGGGGTGGAAGGGCGTGGACTTAGTGAGCTTGGTATTCAACATCGACCAGAGGCTTGACCAAAATGTACTTAGGAACCTGTTGTCCCGACTTGAGATAATGGACCGTGGGATCCCAAAAGTGTACCCACACTCATTCAAAGAAGAACTTAGCAATGGCTTCTACTGTGACACTCTTCTTGTAGGCCGCCAAAATAGCCATCTTAGAGAATATGTAGACGACCATGAAAATGCAGTCGTTGCCATGCTCAGTATAAGGAAGACCCGACATGTAATCCATGGAGATGGATTCCCAAGGCTGAATAGGATTAGATAGAGGAGTATATAAGCCTTACTTCTTGATGGTGGGTTTGGCAATGTTGCAGGCAGTGCAAGATTTGATGTACCTCCCAACATCCCGTCGAAGGTTCGACCAATAAAAATACTTATGCAACACTGCCACTATTTTCTCTACTCTGAAATGTCCAACGATCTGACTGTACTGTGCCTCCCAAACAATCTTAGCATGCTCGCTTGAAGGAACACAAATATATCCCAGGTGGCATAACAGTGCACCCTATAGATGAAAATCTGGAACTTTCTTGCCTTCCAGGAGCATATGGTATGTGTTGCCGAATTCTGGATCGCACTGGTAAAGATGCGGCCACCTCGAAGTCTCGTGTCCATAAGAGTCAAGCATAGTGGTCAGCGCCATAACCGGTGGTCGGTTGAGAAAGTATGCAACATTATTGATGCTACCCTTATTGTACTTGATGCTCAAATGGAATTGTTGCAGATATGTGGACCATTTTTTATGGCGATCATTTTGCAACTTTCCTTATGTCTGTATGAACGGTAGAGGTCGGTGGTCTGTGTGGATGACCGCTTCCTTCCCTAGAATGTAATGCTTCCATTGTCAGTAGGTATGCACAATGAAATGCATCTCTTTGTCATAAGTAGTATACTTTCAGACTGTATCTGAAAGTGTCTCCATATGATATGCCACCGAATGCCCCTGCTGGGTAAGAACTACACCAATAGCACAGTCAGAGGCATATGTTTCAATTTCAAATGGTTGTTGTAGGTTTGGTAATGTGAGCATTGGTGTAGGTCAGAGGCGATGTTTCAAATTGACAAACACCTTCTTTTGGGATTGAAACCAAAAGAAATTTTCTTTCACTCTGTCCTTGATGACTTGAATCAAAGGCTAAGCGATATGAGAGAATCCCAGCACGAACATGCGATAGAAATTGGCAAGACCCAGAAATATGCAGAGTTCTGTTAGAGTTGTTGGGGCTAGCCAATCCCGAATAAACTTGCATCTTGGCTGGGTCCACATGAAAACTCTGCTCTGTTGAAAACTGTAACTAGGTTTGGTCTTCATATTGACATGTAATTGTGACTTTTGTAAATTATGTAATAAATGAAATAAAATTATTTTTATAAGCCTTGATTCATGGGTTTCATGAGCAAGTGATTTTATTTTAGATGGCTCACATTGAGAGCCTTAGGATTTGTCATTAAGGTCACATGATTAATGTCATGTATAAAGAGCTTTTCTTGAGCGTATGTAAAATGTATATGAGTTGACCTAGTGTCTAGAAAGCCCTCCAAAAAGACAAGCACAGTCCTCTTGACTTGATGTCGGTTTGCAATATGAAGAAAATAAACTTATGTTGGACCACCCAAATGACACATCTATTCAGATGATCAAGTCGTCTTAATATATGGTCGAATTACTATATAAAGGAGGTTAGGCTCCTCGCATAAATATAGTGAACGGACTTCGCAGATCTAAGTCATTTTGGTGGAGAAGAAAGAAAAGGATCTTTGCATATCTCTGAAATCCGGAAGAAGGAAAAGTGTCTTGGGTTACCTCTGTCTCAATGAAGGCTACAAGGATACACACCACAATTTTGTAAGGGAATTCGTATCTCTTTAGAGATCAAGTGAAAAACGAATAAAAAGTCTTGTTCTAAGGAAAATCTATAGTGAGAATTTCGGTGGCCTGTCACAGTGATCTCAGAAGATAAATAATTAGGAGAAAAACTCACATGTAAACATTGTTCAAAAGAAGGCCATGATGAAGGCCACTGTTGGAAACTTCATCCTGAAATGATACAAAAAAGTTTAACAACAAAGGGAAACAAAAGACTGCTACAACTACACAATATGATTGAGGATCCAATTTCGGGGATGAAACAAAGATCACAACCATGGGATTCAAAGCTAAGGAATATATTGCAAGTACTAGTTCTTCAAGTAGCCTCAATGAAACTCAACATGAAAAATTAGCCACAGAGATTTTCCACATTAGAGCCATTTCAAAACATACCAAGATAGATACATTATTTGATAGTGGATCACAAGCAAACCTTTTTTCAGAAGACATTGTTAAGAAAATTATTTTGGAAACCAATCCACATCCTAAACCTTATCCTTTAAGTTGGATATGTGACAATGCAAAATTTCATGTGACAAAAAGGTGTAAATTGAGATTTTCCATCACTGCAAATTTTATATATGAGGTAGAGCTTGATGTCATTCCACTTGAGATTTGTGGTATTGTTTTGGGAAGCCCATCTATATATGATAGGAGAGATATCTTTCATTTCCATGAGAACAAATATCACTTGTTTAAATATGGGGTTGAGTACATTGTTAGAGCACATAGCAAGAAGTTTAATTTATCACTTGTGAATGCTGGACAAATGAAGAGGCTTGTTAATGCTAGTAAGAACTTTGTACTCTTGATGATTAAACCAAAAGAGAATGTTGAAAATGAAGCCTTCCAAGGATGTGATGAAAATTTAAAATCTGAATTGTATGAGGTTGTTAATACCTATGATGAGATGTTTCAGGAACCCAAAGGATTCACTCCTAAAAGAGGAATCCAAGCATTGGCATGTACATGATGTCAGTTATGGAGAATGCAGAAACCAAGAAAAAAATCCAAGAGTTTCTTGATAAAGGGGTCATTAGACCAAGCACATTGCCATGTGGGTCACCAATTTTTTTAGTACCAAAGAAAGATGGTACATGGTGAATGTGTGTGGATTTCAGAGCCTTGAACAAGATTACGGTAAAGAATCATTACCCTCTTCCTCGAATTGATGATTTTCTTGATCAGTTGAAAGATGTTGCGTATTTCACTAAGTTGGACTTGATAAGTGGCTATCATCAGATTAGGATTGTTGAAGGAGACCTATGGAAGACAACCTTCAAAACAAAGCATGTATGTTTGAATGGTTAGTTATGCCTTTTGGGCTTTGTAATGCTCCCGCAACATTCATGAGAGTTATGAATGATGATTTAAGGCCTTTTATTGATGATTTTGTGATTGTATAATTAGATGACATATTGATATTACATAAAACCCATGAAGAACATGTCAGACATGTTAGGAAAGTCTTAGATGTATTGAAGAAAGAAAAGTTGTTTTTAAAGATGTCTAAATGTGAATTTGGAAAGACCTCATTAGTGTATTTGGGACATATTATTGGAGGGGGTGAATTGAAGATAGATCCCTCAAAGGGAAAAATCATTGTAGATTGGCCTAAGCCCAATAATGTAACTGATGTTAGAATATTTTTGGGAGCAACCCAATATTGGAGAAATTTCATTTCTAACTTTTCTTCAATTGCAGCTCCATTACATGCCTTGACAAGTGTAAAACATGTTTTTTAGTGGGGAAGCAAGCAACATAAAGCCTTCAATGCATTAAAGGAGAGAATCATCACAACTCTAGTTCTTTCACTTCTTGATTTAAGACAACCATTTGAGATCCAAATAGATGTAAGTGAGTATGCTATGGGAGCGGTCTTGATGCAACATGGTAAGCCCATATGTTACCATTCTGTAACTTTTAATGGTGTAACAGTTAACTATCCTACATATGAAAAGGAGCTGTATGCATTGGTGCAAAGTGTGAAAAAGTGGAAACACTATTTGATGGGAAAGGAAACTATCATTGACATTGATCATCAACCGTTGCAATACTTGCAATCACAAACTAAGCTACAACAAGCGAGGAATTTTAGATGGATGGGTTTCTTGTAGCAATTCCACTTAGTGATAAGGTATAAGAAATGTATCTATAACAAGGTTGCTGACATGCTTTCTAGACCAATTGTTAGTGCTTCAATTATGTTTAAGCATAATATCATGCATGAGAGATATGTTGAACAATATGCTTTAGATGATGACTTTAAAGATCTATATGCAACTTTGTGTCAAGGCAACCAAGTAGAGGAATTGGATTACCATGTGCATGAAATTTTTTTGTATCATCTTGGCAAGCTATGCATTCCACAGGGTGAAAGAGTCAAAATCATAAGGGAAGCACATACTTCTCTTATTGTTGGCCATTTTGGTGTAGGCAAGATGGTGGCACAATTACAAAGGTATTGTTATTGGCCTAGAATGAATGAAAGTGTGTCATGATATGTAAGAGGATGTTCTTTATGTGCTACAAGTAAGCCTAGAAATAGAAAGTTATTATTGCATACTCCACTTCCAGTTCCTTCCCGTCCTTGGGAAAGTGTTTCTATAGAATTTGTAGGAGGACTACCTATGTTTTAAGTATTGAGGGGTTTTCACAGTGCATTATATTAGATATCATTTTGAGATTCAACTGAGTTAAGTAAGTCATTCATCTATGACCATTTCCATGAGAGGTAGTCATAATTGACTAATTTCTCATGATTTTTGAATAGGTCACTTAACACTCATTGCATCAGGGGTTGTGGTGGATCGTTTCAGCAAGATGTGTATTTTGATACCTTGTAAGAAGTAGGCTACAACTGAATAGACTGCACAAATGTTATTTCAACACGTATGGGTACATTTTGGGTTTCCAAAATCCATTATCTCTGATCGAGGTTATCAATTTGTTGGGAACTTTTGGTCAAGCTTATTGGGACTCATGAACACCAAGTGAAAAAGAGTACAACATTTCATCCACAAACCAATGTTCAGACAGAAGTGGCGAACATAATGGTAGTACATCTTCTTCGTGGTTATTGAAACAAACATCCTAAGCTTGGGATGAACACTTACAATACATTCAACATGCTTATAACTGGGAAAAACATTCATCGACTCAAACATCTCCATTTGAGGCATGCTTTGGTTACTCACCAAAATATCCTTTAGATTTTATCTTTGGGAAAGATGTTTCTATTGATGGTCATAGTGACATTGATAAGGCCAAGCGATTCATTGAACAAGTTCAATGGTGCATCAGATAGTTCAAGAACAGTTGGAAAAGAGCCAAGTCAATTATAAGACAAGGCATGATAAGCATCGTGTTGCCGGCAATTTTTAGGTTGGAGATGAAGTTTGGATTTACATTAGCAAGTAGAGGCTTAAATGAGAAGGTAAAAAACTGAAACCAATAATGTATGGACCTTTTAATATTCTAGAAAATATTGGTAATAATGCCTTCCGGTTAGATTTGCCCCCATATATGCAAATGTATGTAGTTGTTAATGTTGAGAATTTGAGATTATATGAGACTCATTTGATTGATGATCATGGAGAGCATGTTCATATTCCTTCAATAAAATATTTCTCTCCAGAATTTCTTGAAGAATTGCAACAAGATACTATCCTTGACAGAAGAATAAGAACTTCAAAATGAGGGAATGTGGAATACCTTTGTGTTGGACTCAAAGGCACAAATACAAGCAAATCCAAATGGATTGAGGTTGGAAGGGTGAGGGAACTATACCCTCATCTGTTTGTTGATTGAAAGTAGTCTTTTGGGGGTCCAAAAGCTTCCAGTGGGGAGGAGGGATCCAAGGGATCAGTAAAGTGCTCAAAATTCAAAGTGTTCAAAAGTTCTCTAAACCCATACTAGACCGTAGATCTCAGCAATTTAAATCCAATGCAACTTGAATCGTTCAAAACCAATATCATATGCTCTCGATAGAGAGTTCTGCCTGTTTTCCTAAATAGGTAAAAAAATTGTAGGTTTGACAGGCTGATTGTACATTTTGGTCCATTGGCAGTATGCCGCTTGACCTCTCCAGATTGGTGCAAAAATGGTTGAATATGATTGGTTCGATTTTTCCTAATTTGTTATTGGTCGAAATTGTGATTTTTTATGGTCCAGTGGTTAAAGGCCATGTGGGCCAATGAATGGATGCCACGTGGCCTCCTAGTGGCATGTTAAAATTTGTTTAAGGGTTGAAGGGACCACATCGGGGTCGAACACTAAACCTCCAAACAAGCAACAAGGCACATTACCGCTACACCACAACTCGAGACTTGACCATTATGGCTCCCAAAGCCCATTTATGTTATGTAAAATTCGTGTTTGGAGGTTGGGCTGGGGCTAAACCCTAACCCTGGTCCCCATGCCCACAAAACCATGGGGTGGGACCAAGGGCCAGGGCTTAGCCCCATCCCCAAGTCATGGGCCCAACACGCAGAACCATGGTAGAGGCTTCACGGAGGGGCCAACCCCTAGCGCGCGGAAAGGGATCCAGCCCAGGCCACATGGGCCCACATATGACCACAACCCTCCAATAAAGGCACACATGTGAAAATAACTCCTGGCTCTGGGTTTTATGTTCCTAATGTGACCAAGTGCAGTTTGTTGGTGGCTGACAAATGGGGGCGGGCGTTAGCCCCATCCCCTGGGCATGTGGCCCCCATACGACCAAGATTTTCGGAAACTGGGGGTTATAGGACATTTAAAGCATTTGAAAATTTTCACTATCAGGCATGATTGTAGGCAGAATTTGTGTGGCGGTTTTGAGTTTGGGGTGAATTGTAGGACAGTTAGCTGTGAAAAATTGGAAAAACTTGGGAGAAGCATAAATTTCTTAGTTTTTGGCCAAGTGAGGTGCATAAACAGCCCAACTAGGGGTTTTTGATAGTTCTAAAGCCACTGGAGACATAATTTTTACATTTTGAGCATTTTAAAGCCATGTAAATGCAAATTTGATCACTTAATGAAAGAGGCCCAACATTGGAAGCTAGACCAAGAGATGTAGCCCAGGAGAGGGGTGAACTCCTTTATCATTTTTGTTGTTATGTGTTTATGATATGGTATTTTGTATCTGTTTTTGTTGTTAACTAAGTTAAAAAAAAACCATAATTTTATATGTTTTGCAAAGTGATCCATTGCCTACAATACATAAAATTTTACTTGCAATTTTACTATCACCTTCAAGTTTACATTACAGATCAATTAAGGCAGTTCTTGAGCCCTTTTATGGTCTCAGGGTTCAACTCGAATTTATTGCACTCAAACTCCATCAAAAATTCGAGAGGAAATTGAGATTGTAAAAGAAAATATGATAATGGATTGTGCTTAACAAAACACTATAGTTTTAACATCCTTGGTAGACTAGGTGTCAAACACAAGGCACACCTAGGGGCGCCAAAACTAATACTTATACACCATTGACCTATATTGGCACATAGAATCACTGCTTAGTAAGGTTCTCCTTGAGATAAATTAATCTAAGTAGGAGATTCTCTCATAGTTGGACAAGATACAAATATAATATAGAAATATGAATGAATGGTTGGCCTATATGGAAGTAACTTTGGGTCGTGACAAGGGATCTCTAGAAAACCTTGCATACTCAGATTCTATGGAGGTTTCTACCTTGTCTTGATAAAGTTTCATTGTTTTACAGTCTTGCTATGCATTCTTAGGATTCTATTTACTTTTTAGTTTATTCATATAGCTAAGCATGTTTTGTTGTTAGCTGGTTTGTTATTAGACCAATTAAGATAGTTTCTAGCCTTTTTTAGTAGCCAGATTGGCCTTTCAGGATGGGCAATTGGCTAACTTGGCATGCACTTTATCTTTGTATGTTGTTGTTATATTATTTTTGGAATCCATATCTCCTATTTTTCCATTGGTCTAGTTTCCCTAGTGGCAAGCCACGATAATAAGAATCCTAGCAAAATGCATCTCTCATTATGTGTTAGTGGAAGGATTACTAAATTTACAAAAAATTGCTTCATCATTATTATGTAAATTATTAATATTGCTTTATGTATTTGGAAACATAAATAAATTACGATCCATAATATTGATAATAGAAGGCTAGGCGGAGTCAAATTTTGCTAGTGTAATTAGATTTCGTGGGTTTCATTTTGCAAGGAAGTCAAGGTTCAAAATTTATGGTAGTTAGGAGGAGATACCAAAAAAATATGGCCATGTTAAGGGTTGGTGTGATCTAGGCTAGATGCAATCCCTTAATGATTTTGATGGCGTAGATGCCCATAGATCATGATTTGTTAAACCACATATTAGTCTCACAAATCTACATACTATAAAAATAAATAAATAAAAAATAGAGTGGATTGCATCTATACTTAAATTTTAATAATTATTGATTATGTTTTTTTTTCCCTGGGGAAAATGATGCATAATTTCGTTCATACATTAATAAATAAAATTGCATTTTGTATATACACTTTAGAAGTGCATTCTGGAACATAACTGTAAAATGATGCATACAGATAACATTTATTGGGAACAAACATTTTCCCCAAAAATGCAGCTAAATATATCATGCCAAAAGGTAGAAAAACCAAAGAGTAGAGCATATCAAAAGTTTGCACAAAACTAAGAACAAAAATGGTATCATGTATGAATCACAAAAAAACTATGAATCAGGCCACATGCCCCATAAAACTATTAATAAAAATTGTACAGTGTGTATAGTTGTGATCCGCTAGAGATGAACAAAAACCTATAATGTCATGCATTGGCAAAATATATTCATAATAACATGTCTAGAGTGTTAAACAATATTTTGTCACATTCCCAACTACGTACTCAAAGTGTCGTCCTTTGTGCGACTGTCGTCACAAATGTCGTAAAGCGACAAAAGCTATGTAAACTCATTAACCATGAATTATATGCTCAACACATCCTTGAAGAGATGGAGAACTAATGTCTTGAAGTAATTCTCGAAAAAATTGTGAAAACCCCTAATTTTCAAGACGAACGCTACTTTTAGTAGGAAAATCCATGTTGGTAACCTTTTGTCTAACTAGTGACTAGCGCTGGCAGTGCGACTTTTGATAGGAAAATTTGCACTGATCCTCTTCAGGCAGTTTCTCCAAAAATGGAGCAGAAGCATCTCTTACTAGAAGCCTCGAGAATGACGAGCTGATAGTTTCTGGATGGATATATGGTCGAGTACTCCCATTTAGAGCCTTTGATCCTACCTTTGGGATAAGGACCTTCTTCCCCCTTTGTTGGATCTCTAACCTCCTCTCCATCACTATAAATCTGTTCTTCACTTTCTCAATGGGTTGGTCATTGTCGGTTTCCATTCTTCTTCTCGATTATGTTTAGATGCTGCCATTTTGGTGAGAGAGGAAATGAGAGCTTGTTAAGTTTGGCTTGGACTTGGAACCATCATGAAGGAGGCCTTCAACATCAAGACACTGGTTCTATAATTCCCTCTTTGATTTAATCATTAATACAAAGCATGTTTTACTTCCTATAAGCTTGTCTATGATAGTGTTCTTAGTACAATACTCCTTGATCTGTTGCATAACTTACATTGGAATGTATATGCCATGATATCCTTTGTTGTTATCTTTTGATCTCTCTTACAGGTATTCAGACACACATAAGAAAAAGGATCGAGCTCGAAAGTGAGAAGATCGAGATCAAAATCTAAAAGCAACTGCATAGGAGTGAGGTAGGCCATCTTTCCTCTAGTGAGATCAAAATCGAAAAGAAACCGCATAGGAGTGAGGTAGGCGTACCCGAAGTGTCGTCCTTTGTGCCATTGTCGTCACAAATGTCATAAAGCGACGAAAGCTGTGTAAACTCATTCACCATGAATTATATGCTCAACACATCCCTAAAGAAATGGAGAACTAATGTTTTGAAGTAATTCTGGACAAGCTTATGAAAAACCATAATTTGCAAGAAACGCTACTTTTAGTAGGCAAATCTGTGCTGGTAACCTTTTGTCTAACTAGTGACTAGCGCTGGGAGTGTGAATTTCGATAGTAAAATCCGCGCTGATCCTCTTCAGGTAGTTTCTCGAAAAATGGAGTAGAAGCTTCTCTTACTAGAAGCCTCAAGAATGACGAGTTGGTAGTTGTTGGATGAAGATATGGTCAAGTACTCCCATTTAGAGCCTTTGATCCCACCTTTAGGGATATTACCTTTGGGATAAGGACCTTCTTCCCCCTTTGGTGGATCTCTAACCTCATCTTCATCACTATAAACCTGTTCTTCACTTTCCTTAATGGGTTGGTCATTGTTGGTTTCGATTCTTCTGCTCGATTGTGCTTAGATGCTACCATTTTGGTGAGAGAGGAAAGGAGAGCTTGTTAAGTTTGGCTTGGACTTGGAACCATCCTGAAGGAGGCCTTCAACATCAAGGCATCGGTCGTATGCTTCCCTCTTTGATTTAATCATTAATACAAAGCATGTTTTACTTCCCATAAGCTTGTCTATGATAGTTTGCTTAGTATAATGCTCCTTGATCTGTTGTATAACATACATTGGAATGCATATGATATGATCTTCCTTGTTGTTGTCTTTTGATCTCTCTTGCAAGTATTTAGACACAAGGAATAAGGAGGAGTGAGCCTGGGAGCTAAGGGATCGAGATCATCATCAAATGTTAAGCAGATATGAGAGAGTGAGAGAGGTAGGCCATCTCCCTTTCTCATTTTTCATTCTGATCTAGGTTAGGTAAGTTTTCTTGTTTTGTCATGGTTGTTATTAGGTCCACACATTGGGCTAGAGGGATCATTCTATCCATAATAGAGATTGCCTGGTTAACAATTTGGTGACTTTGCTGAAGAAGCCTACACCCTTTTCATCCTCCTTTCTTTTTTTCCTTCTCGTTAAGTTTGGCCAACCGTCGAAAGACTTTGTCTTTGGATTAATTTTCAATCTATACTCTGAATTGCTGGTGTCTTAGGGTATCAGGTCTAGAGTTTCTTCCAGAGTATTTCTTGTTTTTCCTAAAATTTCCTTGATAAGTGCGTGTTTTATCAGTGATAGTCACACTGACAGCGCATGTTTTTCCTTGTACCGTCATGCTGAAAACCCCATCTTCCACCATTTACCCGTGCTGACCAGCACATGTTTTGCTATGAAAAGTAGTGCTGCCAGCACGGGTTTTGCTATGAAACACAACGCTGATGACCCTGTTAGCACGATTTTTTCTATATAAAGTAGCGCTGATCCTTGAATGTGAATTTTTTTTGGGTATCTATTGAAAAATCTAGTGTGTCTTGGTCTCCGAGGTCTCTTCTATGCTTTATCTGCATCAATCTCTATCTGCATGCTTTTGATTTCTTTATGGAATGCAAAATATTGTCTCTTGCTTGAAGTGGTAAAAAATCGGATTTTGATTGAGTTTTTTCAAGTTTTGAGTCGATTGAGATCTTTGTTTACTACTTGTGTGCTTGAGAATTATTGATTGTTCTGTTAATTAAACAATGATTGATCTTTTTCATTGATTAAAGGAATCAATTTTGCATTGAATTAGTTTTCATTTCAAAAAATTTACTTTTCGTTAAAATTGCATTAGATCACTTGCATGAAAAGTTATTTTTTGGAATTAATTATTGGAAATAGATCACATTTTTAAATAATTGAAAATTAAATGGTGCATTAGTTGCATTAAATCATTTAAAGAAAAAAGAAAAGGATAATTCATCTAAGTGCATCTTAGGAAAAGCGAAAATCATTTTTACTTTTTGGCTTTGCATTTGGAAAGTGAACGTGAAAGATCTAGTTAGGCAAGCTTTGTTTCCTGCATTATTCATTTTTGCATCATTTTTGAATCTCTTCCCTTACTAGATTAACTTTCATTGAAACAAAAATAATATTTTTCTCATGATAGTTGTATCATAGGAGTTCAGGTGACATCATTTTGAGCCTTAAAACCGAAACTTAATTGAAGATAAACTTAAAATTTAGCTCAATTAACCTAAGGATCATTTGGAACTTAATGCAAAAATTTATATGTCTAGGCTAGAGATGTGTTCCAGTGTCATTAGACGTAGAAGCTATCATTATTTTCCAGCGTTGCATCCCGGGGGTGAAATCTCGTTCCACATACGGAAGTGTATAGGGCTATTCTCCAGTACTTTTGGGTATATCAGAGGCACTCCATACATGGTAAGTATATGGGAACTCTCTCATCGAATGGTTACACATTATACATCACTACTACGGACTGCACTCCCACGTACCATAACGTATATTTTGGGAGTCCCTTATAGGTTGTTATCCATCCATAGGGAACCAAGTCTGCCGCCTTGTATACCGTGATACATCAAACATAGAATTCAAGGATATTGGTTGTCATACGTTAATTCCTTGGTTCGCCAATGTGTATATTGCATTTCACGGTTGCTTGGTAAACCTTTATGCCTAGTTACCCCTTTTTGATTTGTTTTTTGTTAATTTATAAAATCAATTAATTAACCTTGGAAAACCATCCTTCCCGTGGAAATACTCCTTAGTGGATCTTAGGTTGAGACTAATGGTAACAGTTCCTGAGTTCACCAACGAAGGAAACCCCTCTTATGGGAATCCTGCTCCTTTTCATTCTTTTGGAAATGTTGGTGCTCCCTATATGGAAACGTTGTCCCTTCCTAGGTTTACCATTAGTTTTCCAGTTTGGTAATTTTCGACCCCTATGGTTCTGAGTGCCCAAAATTCTCCTCAATCGGGCTCTCCTCTACCTGAGCAGTATCAACCTCCGGTTGATTCTAAAGTTGACACTTTTCCTTCTTCGCCTGTTCAGTCTCTTCCTCTTCTTCTTATTCGTCTGGTGAAAACATGCAAGTTAGTAAACAGGTGGATAAGAAGAAGAAGAAAAGGAAGATTAAGAAGAAGAAAAATAAGCAAGGGGGAAACCAAGTAGGCGATTCTACTGATGCAATTGATTTTGAGAAACTTTCTAATCAACCTTGTAAAGTGAAATTCCCTTGCAATCTTTTTAAGGGTGACCACCTTCTTCGAGAATGTTAGGTATTCCCAAGATATTAGAAATGTGGCCCACATGTTCAGATTGACCTTTGTCACCAGCCTCTAGAGATCATGCTGGTGATAGTAAAACCCATGGGAAAAAGGGAAAAGTTAAATTTCATTGTAGGTTATGTGAAGGGAATCATCCTATTCACCTTTTTCCTTGTATGGACAAAGCCTTGAAAGTGTTGGATAACCTTACAACTTCCCAGCCTAATCTTCCGGCTCGTTATCAAAAGCATTCCTATGACCTTCCACTAGTTGATTAAGTGGTTGATCAAGATTCATCTTCAGTCAATCCCACTCTCTCTGAAAGTTAATCTCATGAGTCCATTTCCAACTAACCATTGGTTGAGGAAATGGTTGACCTGATTCCACCTTCTGGTGATCGCACCTTTCCTATAGAAAGTGAACCTCATACCACTCATGTTCTTCTGGTTTGTTCAAATTCCAAAAGAATTAGGGGGCAATCCTCATGTTTCCATGGTACAGGGGGGCAATCCTCCTATTCCCACGGTCCATGGGGGAAATTATCCCATTCCCATAGTGTAATGGGGCAGCTCTTCCATTCCTACAATGCCCCCTCCAAGTAGTTTGGTCACTTCTTTTGATTGGAGTCGACTGGCAAGATATCATCTTCCATCTTATGTGCCTTTCCAGATCATAGTACAGGCTTATAATATGGCCGTACCTAGCACAATCATAGACAAGGGCACATCTATTAGTATTCTGTCCTCAACTACTTGGCAAGCTTTAAGTTCTCCGCATCTTGTGCCTGTTACCTAGAATGTGTTAGATTTTAATAGAGGAAACAGTCAACTGTTAGGGGTCCTTCCTAAGTTGCTCATTTCTTTGGGAGGAAAAACCATCTATCTCGATGTGATGGTTGCCCAAGGCCCTTTAGATTTTAATTTAATCCTTGGTCATGACTATGTTTATGTCATGGGAGCTCTTGTCTCTTCCCTCTTTTGTGTCATATGTTTCCCGCATGAAGGAATAATTATGGCCATTGATCAGCTTTCGTTTGTTGGTCCTAATTTAACTCCTGATCAACCGTCTTCCGTAAATGGTCCTTGTATGCAAGTGGTATGACCCTCGCCATAGGTTAATTATGTGGCCACCTATTCCATGCCCACATATACTAATGATCTAGTCAGTGATATAGTACACCATGTGTTAGAGGCATTGGATCATGATATTTCCATTAGATCCTTGGATAGGTATCCCTTCTAGAGTCTTTTTCTCCCATCTAATGAGAACCTATTGGAATCCATGGTCTCTTATAGTCCATGATCAAGGTCCTCATGAGGATAGTTCTTTTCCTATTTCAACCTCGTTAAAAAATGAAATAGGTGTCATGAGGATAGTTATTTTACTATGTCAACTTGATTAAAAAATGAAATAGGTGTCATGAGGATAGTTATTTTACTATGTCAACTTGATTAAAAAATGAAATAGGTGTCATGAGGATAGTTCTTTTACTATGTCAACCTCATTAAAAAATGAAATATGTTCCCATGAGGATAGTTCTTTTACCATGTCAACCTCGTTAAAAAATGAAATTGGTCCCCATGAGGATAGTTCTTTTACTATGTCAACCTCATTAAAAAATGAAATAGGTGTCATGAGGATAGTTCTTTTACTATGTCAACCTCGTTAAAAAATGAAATAGGTCTCCATGAGGATAGTTCTTTTACTATGTCAACCTCGTTAAAAAATGAAATAGGTCCCCATGAGGATAATTATTTTACTATGTCAGCCTCATTAAAAAATGAAATAAGTTCCCATGAGGATAGTTCTTTTACTATGTCAACCTCGTTAAAAAATGAAATAGGTCCCCATGAGGATAGTTCTTTTACTATCTCAACCTCGTTAAAAAATGAAATAGGTTCCCATCAGGATATTTATTTTACATTGTCAACCTCTTTAAAAAATGAAATAGGTTCCCACGAGGATAGTTCTTTTACCATGTCAACCTCGTTAAAAAATGAAATAGGTTCCCATGAGGATAGTTCTTTTACTATGTCAACCTCATTAAAAAATGAAATAGGTTCCCATGAGGGTAGTTCTTTTACTATGTCAACCTCGTTAAAAAATGAAATAAGTGTCACAAGGATAGTTCTTTTACTTGTGTCAAGCTCATTAAACAATGAAACATGGTGTCATGAGAATGGTTCTTTTCATGTGTCAAGCTCATTAAAAAATGAAACAAAACCCCTTCCAATTCGAGTCTTTTATTAGATCTCATAAAATCCTAGTCAAGTCTTTCACTTGATCTCGTTAGTGAACCTTCATTCCATCCACCTGTTAGTAACCAGTACTCTGCTTAACTGAATGAAATGAAGCTTGGGGGGCATGTACCTCGAATTGAGTCATTATGTTGGGGGCATGCAAACTCATCTCAAGCATAGTTTATTTTTGTTTCCAAACCCAAGCATAGTTTGTTTCCATTTCAAGATTGTGTAAAAATGAAACCAAATCCAAGCATAGTCTTTTCTCATGTTCCAAGCTTGTGAAAAAATGAAACCATCTTCAAGTATACTCAATCATAGTTTCTCATGTTTCAATCTTGTGTAAAAATGAAACCATTCCCACATTACCTCTTGTGATTGCCATCCTTATCAGCCTGTTTTGCTAGATGAGCCTTGGTTTTTTCATTCCATCGCCACCATCTCTTTGGATGATCATATTCTTTCACTTGGTTGTTTTACCCTTGCCTGAGGAAAATCTATGATGAGTGGTATTATTTGCGAGCCTCTTGACCTTTATATGTTTTGAGAAGTTCCATCATCACTGGAACCAGTTGCTATCCTTTTATACCACTCGTTCCTATAGGAGGAATCCTCTTTCAGCTCTTTTCAGACTCCAAAAATATGAAAATGTTGCCAAGCACTTGTCTTTTCGAACTCGTAAAAGTAAATGAAAGGATGTCTACTCAGTATAAGTTTAACCCTTTTCCGGGCTGAGATGGGCTAGCTAAAAAAAAGGAATACCTTAGTTGAACATGACTAAGAGGTTTTCTTGGATATTATTTTCTACCTTTTCGGATTCGAGAGACTATCTATGAAAAGGGACCTTTAGAGTTTTCTTTTTTGCCTCTTTTACCTCTCGTGATTGCCATCTTTATCAGCTTGTTTTGCTGGATGAGCCTTGGTTTTTTCATTCCATCGTCATAAAGGAGTGAGTTTTATTTTTTGCCTCTTTTACCTTTCGTGATTTCCATATTTATCAGCCTGTTTTGCTGGATGAGGCTTGGTTTTTTCATTCCATCACCACCATCTCTTTGGACGATCATACACTCTCACTTGGTTGTTTTACCCTTGCCCGAGGAACATCTACGATGAGTGGCAAATATCTTGACCTTCATATGTTTTGAGCAGTTCCATCATTAGTGGAACTAGTTGCTATCCTTTTATACCAATCGTTCCTCTAGGAGGAGTCATCTTTAAGCTCTTTTCAGACTACAAAAACATGAAAATATTGTCGAGAACTTGTAAAAGTAAATGAAAAGACGTCTGCTCAGTATAAGTTTAACCCTTTTCTAGACTGAGATGGACTAGCTACGAAAAAGGAATACCTTACTCGAACATGACTAAGAGGTTTTCTTGGATATTGTTTTCTACATTTTCAGATTCGAGAGACTATATATGAAAAGGGACCTTTGGAGTTTTCTTTTTTGCCTCTTTTTCAAACTCTCTAAACATGAAAAAGACGTCGAGTTTCACCCCTGTTGGACTCGTAAAACTTAAACGATGCACAACTTGTCACCATGACAAGACCGAGTTACTCCTTTCTAGGGCTTGTTAAACTTACCAGGATGGATTCATCTGAAGGATGAACTTATATGATAAGCATATGGTATCCTATTCAAGCTTGTGATTAAAAATAAAGAGGTACTCACTAGCAATAGTGGGGAAAAATGGAAGTAAACATGTCCTGTATTTTGGGTAAAGGAAACATGTCGCTCTTGAACATTACACTAATCTGCATCTCGCGTTGGGTTTTGGATATAATATCTTCACCACTTGCCTTCCTAGGTTTGGGAAATCCATTTGCCTCTGATTCGATCATCCATGTTGTCACCATGACCTCTGATCCCATTTTGAGTCGAATGTTGCCAAACTCTAGAGTCGTGTTGCCAATATGTTCAAGAGAATTCCTATTTGCAAAGTCAAAATTCCTATACCTATGTGACCCTCTCTACAACAATCCTGAATCACTCCAATCATTTTTAGATATCCTATGTTTCATGTCGAAGATGTGGGAAACATTATGGCCCTCCTTCAATGGATCACTTCCTGTTGACTTCAGCTCATTTTCCAGGAAGTTGATTTAGAAACGCCCTTTCAGTACCTTGGAGCTTGCATGCCTCAATGGAAAGTTCTTTGTGATCAATGATAGACTTACATGATTGGCCTTCGATTGAATAATTTTGAAAGTGTTCAACTTCAACTCACATATTCAAATTTGTAGATTGTACTGGTGTACCTTGAGGGCCATCGTCATTATTAGTGATTTCTCTTGTGCCTATTAACGATTTACATTATTGATCGGTAATCAAGTGGTTTCTACCATGTTCGACGTCAACACATCTATTCACATGGTTAGATTCATACTTCAATCGAGATAGAGATGAAGACCTTGGATATCATCTGTTAAAATCCAGGTTGCGAGGAGTTATTGAGTATTCATGATTGTATACATGATCCTTTTCATACGAATGGTTGTGTCCATGCCGTGGATCCATAGACATGATCCTTTTTAGATGGATGGCTGCGTCCATACCGTGGATTCATGTATTATATTTTGATGCCTATTCAGATGTATTATCAGGCATATGTATATATCAGAGATGTCATATATTGTATCATGTTTGATTTGCAGGTCTCCTGACGGTGGTCTTCCAAGCTCCTTGCCTTAACTGATAAAGAACTTCAACCATCACTTCCTATTATGCTTTCATGCTTTAGGGGACATTTGTTACACAATATTTTGTCACATTCCCAACTTGTACCTGAAGTGTCTTCCTTTGTGCCACTGTCATCACAAATTTTGTAAAGCGAAGAAAGTTGTGTAAACTCATTCACCATGAATTATATGCTTAACACATCCCTGAAGAGATGGAGAACTAATGTCTTGAAGTAATTATGGAAAAACTTGTGAAAAACCCTAATTTTCAAGGCCAATGCTACTTTTAGTAGGCAAATCTGTGCTCGTAACCTTTTGTCTAACTAGTGACTAGTGCTGGTAGCGTGAATTTTGATAAGAAAATTCGCGCTGATCCTCTTTAGGCAGTTTCTCCAAAAATGGAGCAGAAGCTTCTCTTACTAGAAGCCTTGAGAATGATGAGATAGTAGTTTTTGGATGAAAATATGGTCATGTACTCCCATTTAAATCCTTTGATCCTACCATTAGGGATCTTAAATTTGGGATAAGGACCTTCTTCCCCCTTTGGTGGATCTTTAACTTCCTCTCCATCACTATAAATCTGTTCTTCACTTTCCTTAATGGGTTGGTAATTTCTAGTTTCCATTCTTCTGCTCGATTGTGCTTAGATGCTGCCATTTTGGTGAGAGATAAAATGAGAGTTTGTTAAGTTTAGCTTGGACTTGGAACCATATTGAAGGAGGCCTTCAACATCAAGGCACTGGTTGTATGCTTCCCTCTTTGATTTAATCATTAATACAATGCATGTTTTACTTACCATAGGCTTGTCTATGATAGTTTTCTTAGTACACTACTCCTTGATCTGTTGTATAACTTACATTGGAATACATATTCTATGATCTCCCTTGTTGTTGTCTTTTGATCTCTCTTGCATGTATTCAAATGCAAGGAATAGCGAGGAGCGAGACTGGGAGTTAAGGGATTGAGATCTTCATCAAAGGTCGAAAGCATAGGAGAGAGGTAGGCCATCTCCCTTTCTCATTTGTCATTCTGATCTAGGTTAGGGAAGTTTTCTTGTTTTGTCATGGTTGTTACTATACCCACACATTGGGCTAGAGGGATCACTTCTATCCTTAGAAGAGATTGCTGGTTAACACAAAGTGTAAGCTAACATCTATAGAGTGAACAAAAAACTAAGTCCCTTGAATGTGATGAGGGAAATCCATAACCCGATCATGATCTTGCTCCACTATGACCCAAATATCCTTCTCTAGATGAAGGCCATCCTTAGATAAGTTTCCTGCACTAATGTTCCTTTCCCTGTAAATGTGTGTTGTAACACCCTCCTCCCACATTTACCCAAGTCAACCAGTCGGCTGGGGTAAACATGTGATGAGAGGATACTATGATGTGATTCAACTCCCCATGTACAATTAAGGAAGTGGAACTGACAAACCCAAACCAATCTGACCTTCCTAAGGAGCTACAAGCCCTTTAGGAGGCAACCAAACCTTCCAAGTGCTTAACCCCCGAGACAACTTGAAATTTTACTGATATGGACCCTCAATCACTCCCATTACAAGCCATGCATGTGACTGAGGCCTTCTAGTCACTCCCACAGCAAGGCATGCCAGTGACTATGGACTTTTTCAGCCAATTCCGAGCAAATGACCCCAGATTCTAAGCCACTTTTTCAGGGCTAGGTCTCATGCCACTGCCCATACCTTCATGAAACCTTTAGAAATGGTAAATAACAATGGAATAAGGCTACTAATTCAATTATTGGTACAAGTACTTGATATGACCCCTACTAACCATGACAAGCATTTCGTCAAACATGTCACAAATATGTAATCTATAGGCCATAACAACAAATTTGAGCAGAGGGGTCTCATACTTATTTGAAATTCATAAAGAAGCATTGATGCCTTATCACAATAGGTTCATTATCATCTATTAGGTCATATATTCATTTGTTAATCAAAACATGATGACAACCATGCATCAAGTTTGTCATAAAACATACTCATAACCATCATATAACCAACAAAAATAACAAGGATATAACAACCATACAAATAACATATGAACCAATACATTTACACATGAAATACCAAGGAGAAGGAGCTATTATTAATGAATGCATAATCCAACCAGGTCTGGGACTTCTGCAAACCACCCAACCATAGATTGGGTTGAACCAAATATCTCTTTCACCCAATCACCCTCGTTCCATATTCCAAGCATGAAAGTGAGACTCACAACAAATCCAACCAGTGCTTCCTCAGGCTTTACCATATATCCCACCAAAGGATTCCTAGGTCTGAACCCTCATCAATACAACCAAGATTTACCGCAATCCCACCCGAATCACTATGCCCTAAACAAGCATGGATGCCTACGGATATCTCCACCAAAACCATGAGGAATTTTTCTCTCTCAACCTATCGGCTTTACCGTGTATCCCACCATTATTGGTCAAGGGATTACTAGGCCTACAAGGTCACCACCCTTTTGGCTTTACCATGTATCTCACTATTACCGGTCAAGGGATTCTTAGGCCCAATCAAGGGTATTCACTTCTGAGATTTACTGTGTATCCCGCCATTCATCGGTCAAGGATTCCTAGGCTCAATTGAGGTGTTCACAACCAGGCTCTACCGAGTATCTCATCCCAATATTCCTAGGCCATGTGAATAATCCTAAGACCACCCCACTCAGCTTCAAATGCATTCGACAATCCAACTCAACCAAATAAAAGAGAACCCACCACACCATGGCTATCCCGAAATGGAAGGGAAAGGTTAGAAAACATTGTCACACCTGGTAAAACCTATTCCAATGACAACAAGAGAACCAACAACACACATGCATGTACCATGCATTCCAAATATAGCAAGGATATCACACATGCAGTTCGATACCTACAAGTAATCCTGCTGTAGCTGTTTGATCCTTCTCTTCCTTGCTTGATCTTTGCTTCCCTTTTCCTTATTTGTCCTTCCTTCAGTTTCCTTTATCCAATGCTAGAATGCTCTGAGAATGCTCTAAGTGTCCAAGAGTGAGAGAGAGAGAGTAGAGAGACAAAGAGCTTCAAAACTGAACTAACAAAAGGTACCAACTGATCCTCAAAAGCATTTTTATTAATGACGCCTCTATTTTCTTCATTTTCCATTATTTTCCTTCATTTTCCTCCTCACATGAAACCTATGACCTTTCACCTTCCTTTTCTCCTAATTTCCATTATTTTCATAAATAAAATGCCAATTAATTCCTCATGCCTTTCCAAAGCCTTTGCCAATTTCCCTTAGCCATAATAAACCAAATGAACACCCGTTAGGATGTTTTTCCCAACATTCAACTTTGAATAAGTGTCCCATAACCTTGGTTATTATTTTTCCTTTGTTAACTTTATTACATGGAATTTTAACCAGGGATGTTACAGAACCCTCCCCCTTAGGGGAGCACCATCCTCAATGTTCAATTAAACCCACAACTAGTAAGACTACTAAAAATCAAAACATACTTCCCATGGAGCTTTATAACACAACTAATGGCGATATTTACATCCATATACATATGTACATATACCAAAACATATACCAAAAAAATTCACTTAACTAGCAAATAAAGAAGGATACATAACCTGCATTTGATTCGCCATCTCCCATGTAGTTTCATCGGGCCCAAAGTGCTTCCATTACACTTTGACATGCTTTATTGCTTGGTTCTAGAGCATGAGCATCTTTCTCTGCAAAATACACTAAGGTTCTGACTGGAATTATCCTTTTGGCTCCACCTGCAATATATACTAGTCAATCACATGATCAACATCTTTAACATACTTCTTAAGCAATGATACATGGAAAACATCATGGAATTTCACTGTCATAGGTAGTGAAAGTCGATAAGCTACTGGTGAAATACTTTCAAGAATATCGAAAGGTCCACAAAACTGAGGTGTCATCTTGGCACATGATATAATCCTTAAGGAGCTCTTCTTCAGATTGATGCGCAAATACACCTGCTCCCCAACCTAAACTCCTTAAACATCCTGTTCCAATCTGCATAATTTTTTTGTCTGTCCTATGATGCCTTTAGATTCTTCTTAATAACCCGAATTTCCTATGCTATCATTACCAACATATCTGATCCAATCAACACCCTATTCACTGGATCACTCCGACTAATGGGAGTATTACAACTCCGCCCATAGAGTGCCTCAAACAAACTCATCCTTAGTGACTCCTAATAACCATTATTGTAAGCAAACTCAACCAATGGAAGGTAATCCTCCCATCTCCTTTGCTGATGCATCACATACATCCTCAACATGTCCTCCAATATCTTGTTGACACTTTCTGTCTATCCATCTATCTACAGATAATAAGCTGTGCTGAAGGCCAACTCTGTGCCCCAATTTGCAAACAAATTCTTCCAAAACTTGGAAGTGAACTTAACATCCCTGTCTAACATAATCTTCCTTGGAATACCATGCATCCTCACTACATCTCTGATGAATACCTGTGCCACATCACTAGCTAAATACAGATATTTTACTAGAATGAAGTGTGCTACCTTTGTCAACTTGTCTACTACAACCATGATGGAATCATGCTGTATAGATGCCCTCAGCAAACCTGTGATGAAATCCATGGAAATGACCTCCTATTTCCACTATGGAATCATAATCAACTGAAGAAACCGACCTGGATGCTTACACTCTGCCTTCACCTTCTGACAGTCCAAGCATCTAGCCACAAAATCTACCATGTCCTTTTTCAGATTCGGTCAGCGATGAAAGTTCTTCACTATTTTCAATGTCTTTTGGTATCCCAAGCAACCCGAATATGATTTTGCATGAAACTATCGGAAGATAGTCTTATTAAGATCACTTTCATTTGACACATAGATCTTGTCCCTAAATATGACCAAACCATCTGCTGTAAGATGATATTCCATATCTTGGCCACCTTTACCCTGCTGTAACCTATGCATAAGCTCCATGTACCTGTCATCCTGCTAAGAGCATATGCAACCCTATTCTCTTTCCCCTTGATGTATCTGATCTCAAATTCAAACTCACTGATTGTGACCAACCATATAGCTTGCTTGGTATTCAAATTTGGCTAGTCAAATAAGTATCTCAATCCACTGTGACTGCTCATCAATATAAATCTCTTGCCAAGAAGATAGTGTCTCCACATATTCAAAGCATGGATGATCACTGCCAACTCAAGATAATGTGTTGGATAATTTTCTTATGCTCATTCAGTTTTTGTGACTCATAGCATACTACCTATCCTTCCTGCATTAAGACTCCACCAAGTCTTATCTTGTAGGCATCTGTACACACCACAAACTTTTTGTCTAGATATACTGTTATCACTTAAGAAATGATTTCTAAATTTGGAGCATCAGTTCTATTCCAAAGGATTGGTGTTAGCCTTGGTCTAGTCTTTCCATGGTTGCTTTAGTGTCTAAGATCTAGAAAAGAGTCTTGTTGGTATGGTCAAATAGGGTCAACACTCCGTCCTTGCCCATCACTGGTCCCACATCACACATTATTTCCACGTGTCAAGCTTGTGTCAATGTTTACATTTTACATTTGTTCCTAAGTCATAATGTTAGATGGTGGTTAAGTCGCTTTTATGGTTTTTAGAGTCTAAGTCATAGGGTTAGAGTCTCATTTCCATCATCAAATAAAGCTCAACAACCTTGTTTTACACTTTATGGATCTCATATCATGTTTTGAAAGTCATGTGTTTAGCCATTTTGAATTTTTTTTTGAAACTTGCTACGAATCCATGTTTTCGTAGTGCAGACAGTGTAAAAAACTAGTTTTGCGCTACGAAATCACTGAACTAGGAGTTTTCGTAGCGCTCTACGAAACCCCTGAAGCAGTCGGTTTCAGCAAAAAAACTGTTTTTACTAGTCAACTTCCAGAAGGTTTCCTGAGCATCTGAAAACTCAATTTTTAAAACTGAAAGAGTTTTTTCTTCCTAACATATTGAAATACAAAAAACTCTTTCAGTTTCTTCAAATTCGTTCTGAGGTGGGAGAAATTTATGGTTAAACTTGCGCTACGAAATTGTTGTAGGTGCCGTTTTGTCTTCTAGTTTTAGCAGTCTTTTTCAAGATCAGTTTCTGGTCACAGAAAAACTTATTTTGGAATTATGAGGGAGATTTCTCTTCATCAACTCTCCAGCTACAATAACCTATCTCACTTTCTTCATAAGTTTTTTCAGTTGGGAGATACTAAGCTTTCATTGAGACCCTAATTTCAGAAAACGGATTTTTCCTGTTTTACACGTGTTTTTCAAGGACAGATTCTGGACAACTGAAGAAGTGTTTTAAAAAACCAAGAGAGGTTTTTGTTCTAGACATCATGGAATACAAAAACCTCCTTCAGTTTTGAAAAATGTGTCATGGATGAGGAGATAAAGGCTCTGTCCCACGTGCCAACTTTCAAGGATCCTAAACCTAAAAACAGGGAAACATGTTCCCTAACTTCTAGGGTTTGTCATCAGCAGTCAAGTGACAACGTGGGAGGCTTCATCAAATTTAACTTAATGAGGTTTCAGTTGTCAAAGAATGCATTTAATGTTTAGTTTAGGTGGTTTAGTCATAATAAGGAGTTACACTCCTAGTTGTATTAGGTCTCTAGGACTGCTAGTTAGCTGTCAAATGCATTTAAAGGTTTGTTTTATGGTTAGAATAGGTGTCACTGATGGAAAATTCGAATTCCCCTCATGATGGAGGAAGGAATCCAAGCTTGTAATGAACTCTATATATGACAATAGATGTAATGCACTTGGGGTTGGCAATTTTCAAAGAAACAAGCACATTGTGCTATTGTATATGACTGTATGTTTTCAGGTTAATACAAAGAGCTGCTTTCACTACTCAGGATTCAGAAAGGGTTTCAATGTTTGATTTTCCTCATGGCTTCCTTCATATACTTACTTGCAGTGGTATAGACACATGTTACTTAGAATTCATTTGATGATGCTCTAACTTCATGTGTTTGTAGGCTGTGTTCTCTATATTATATCTCTGTTTTGATTTTATGTTAAAACCCTCTATGCCTTGACTTCCATGTGAAATTGATCTTGCTGTTGTACTGAAACACACTTTGACTCCATAGCCCAATGGAAGTTTGTTAATTGGTATTTCAACCATTTATACATTGTTGTTTGAATTTTCCATAGAGTTAGCCATCTAATCTTCAAAGTAAAATCTTTAATCTAGTGAGAGAGCCCTCTCAGGTTGAGGAGGCTAAGCTTCAGCCAAAAGTTTGGTTTGAAATAGTTACTCAAAGTATTCCTGATCAACAACCTATCAGGGTGGATTTTTGTGATAACATTTTGGTGCATCTGCTGGGAGTCTGAAGATTATTCATTCCCGAAACTAAGAAGCTGAACTTCTGAAGGTAGCAGGAGCTCAGAAATTTTTTGAGGCTGCAAACTACCTTGGTGACTCCACACATCAAATAACAAATTGGAAGGTGACTCCACTGTTAGAAGATCCGTAGCTTGATGAAGTTTCAGAATGAGTTCCATTGCAAGAATGAATGCCAGGTATGCCCCTATGAATCGGTCTCATATCCCTGGTTTTCCAAATCCTATGCCAAAGGTTGATTGGTTAGATGATATTCCAATATTCAAAGATGAAAAGAAAGACAATGTTGCTCTTCATTTGGTTAGGTTCCATATGCATGTACGCAGTCTTCAGGTTCAGTTCCCTGAAGATTGTCTCATGAGGATGTTTATGACCACTTTAGAAGGAAAAGCAAGGTCTTGGTATAAAAGCTTGGAAAATGGTTCAATATATTCGCTTGCTAATTTTCATGATGAATTCTATGAGATGTATAAAGAATGTCATCCTTCCTTATTGCTGGTAAAAAATTGTTGTAAACATTCTTTGAGTCTTATTCAATATTTGGAGGATTGTTATGATGCTGATGAATTCATGGATGAAGAAATTTTAGAGGCTCTTCATAACAATACATTTCAACACCAAGAAGAAAGGATAACATCCCATGAAATGCAACATGAAAATCAAGAGGGGTTTACTTACGAAAATAATATTACATCCTCAGAGATTGATGTAGAGATGCATCAAACTTGCCAGTCTTTTGATCATGAAGAGTATGAAAATGATTACAAACACCAAGAAGAAATACTGGAAGAAATTTTTTATAAACCTCACGCAGAGGAAAAGGTTGTTCATTTTTGTAATTCCTTGCAGTAGCTTACATCAAAGAGTGATCATAATTATGAAGAAAATTACATTGTTTGTGGGAATCATTCAGAAAAGCAGTTGGATAGCATATCAAATAAAGGTTGTGTGACTAAAGATCAATTGTTAGAAGTAACAGGATGCTATGAGAATCATCAAACTAACCATGTGTTTTTTGACCCTATAGCTAACTACATGGAAAAGATTTACTGTTCAGGATTCCATTTATATTTTCATCTTGAAGAACAGTTACACCTCATGCTTCCTTGGTTATTTCAGTATCTGGTTTATTTTTGCTTCAAGCATAGTCAAGAGATTCAAGTGTCAGATCAGATCGATGACTGGCTTCATTGGAAGTTTCATGTTCCTTGAGCTACAAGTGGAGATTGCAGCTGATAGGTAGGTAGATGCAAATAAGCTCAGGGTAGGTTGACTGAGCATCTATTTCAGTAGGTGCAATTTGAATTCTTCTTGCAAAAAATCATTAAAGGCTTGAGGAGCAGATTGGGCAGAAGTTCAGAGTTTTATTCTAGAAAATGGATAGCGGCATTGGAGCTACAAGTTCTTAGTGTACCACAGGGGCACACTATCCCAAGTGGAGCCACTGTTATCACTTAAGAAATGATTTCTAAATTCGGAGCATCAGTTCTATTCCAAAGGATTGGTGTTAGCCTTGGTCTAGTCTTTCCATGGTTGCTTTAGTGTCTAAGATCTAGAAAAGAGTCTTGTTGGTATGGTCAAATAGGGTCAACACTCCGTCCTTGCCCATCACTGGTCCCACATCACACATTATTTCCATGTGTCAAGCTTGTGTCAAGGTTTGCATTTTACATTTGTTCCTAAGTCATAATGTTAGGTGGTGGTTAAGTTGCTTTTATGGTTTTTAGAGTCTAAGTCATAGGGTTAGAGTCTCATTTCCATCATCAAATAAAGCTCAACAACCTTGTTTTACACTTTATGGATCTCATATCATGTTTTGAAAGTCATGTGTTTAGCCATTTTGATTTTTTTTTTGAAACTTGCTACGAATCCACGTTTTCGTAGCGCAGACAGTGTAAAAAACTATTTTTGTGCTACGAAATCACTGAACTAGGAGTTTTCGTAGCGCGCTACGAAACCCCTGAAGCAGCCTGTTTCAACAAAAAAACTGTTTTTACTAGTCAACGTCTAGAAGGTTTTCTGAGTAGCTGAAAAATCAATTTTGAAAAATGAAAGAGGTTTTTCTTCATAACATACTAAAATACAAAAACCTCTTTCAGTTTCTTCAAATTTGTTCCAAGGTGCGAGAAATTTATGGTTAAACTTGCGCTACGAAACTGCTGTAGGTGCAGTTTTGTCTTCTGGTTTTAGTAGTCTTTTTCAAGATCAGTTTCTGGTTACAGGAAAAATTATTTTGGAATTATGAGGGAGTTTCTCTTCATAAAATCTCTAGCTACAATAACCTATCTCACTTTCTTCATAAGTGTTTTCAGTTGGGAGATACTAAGCTTTCATTGAGACCCTAATTTCAGAAAACGGATTTTTCCTATTTTACACATGTTTTTCAAGGACAAATTCTGGATAGATGGAGAAGTGTTTTAAAAAAACAAGAGAGATTTTTTTTCTAGAAATCATGGAATACAAAAACCTCATTCAGTTTTGAAAAACGTGTCATGGATGAGGAGATGAAGGCTCTGTCCCATGTGCCAACTTTCAAGGATCCTAAACCTAAAAACAGGGAAACATGTTCCCTAATTTCTAGGGTTTGTCATTAGCAGTCAGGTGACAATGTGGGAGGCTTCATCAAATTCGACTTCATGAGGTTGCAGTTGTCAAAGAATGCATTTAATGTTTAGTTGAGGTGGTTTAGTCATAATAAGGAGTTACACTCCTAGTTGTATTAGGTCTCTAGGACTGCTAGTTAGCTATCAAATGCATTTAAAGGTTTGTTTTATGGTTAGAATAGGTGTCACTGATGGAAAATTCGAATTCCCCTCATGATGGAGGAAGGAATCCAAGCTTGTAATGAACTCTATATATGACAAGAGATGTAATGCACTTGGGGTTGGCAATTTTCAAAGAAACAAGCACATTGTGCTATTGTATATGACTGTATGTTTTCAGGTTAATACAAAGAGCTGCTTTCACTACTCAGGATTCAGAAAGGGTTTCAATGTTTGATTTTCCTCATGGCTTCCTTCATATACTTACTTGCAGTGGTATAGACACATGTTACTTAGAATTCATTTGATGATGCTCTAACTTCCTTCATGTGTTTGTAGGCTGTGTTCTCTATATTATATCTCTGTTTTGCTTTTATGTTAAAACCCTCTATGCCTTGACTTCCATGTGAAATTGATCTTGCTGTTGTACTGAAACACACTTTGACTCCATAGCCCAATGGAAGTTTGTTAATTGGTATTTCAACCATTTATACATTGTTGTTCGAATTTTCCATAGAGTTAGCCATCTAATTTTCAAAGTAAAATCTTTAATCCAGTGAGAGAGCCCTCTCAGGTTGAGGAGGCTAAGCCTCAGCCAAAATTTTGGTTTGAAATAGTTACTCAAAGTCTTCCTGATCAACAGCCTATCAGGGTGGATTTTTGTGATAACATATACAATCTTTAAAACTAGAGCATTTGTCAACAACTACTTCAATTGCTCAAAACTTGCTGCACATTCCTCTATCCATTCAAATTTCTTACCTTTCCTTTGCAATGATGTAATAGGATACACAATACATGAGAAGCTCCCGATGAACCTCCTATAGTAACCTGCTAACCCCAAGAATGACCTTACCTCATCCAAATTCCTAGGAGCTGCCCACTCCATGATAGCTCTTATCTTTTCCATATCCACTGCTATGCCTTCCTTGGAGATGACATGCCCCAAGTAATGTACCTATGTATGAAAGAAAATACATTTACTGAGCTTAGTATACAACTGATGCTCTCTTAGCAATATCAATACTGCTATTAAGTGCTCAACATGCTCTTCCTCATTATTAGAATATATCAAGATTTCATTAATGAATACAATAACAAACTTATCCAGAGAAGGACACAATACACTATTCATCAAGCACATAAAAGTAGCTAGAGCATTAGTCAAACCAAATGGAACTAAAACAAACTCATAATGCCCATACCTGGTCTAAAAAGTTATCTTGTAAATGTCCTGTTCTTTAATGCGTACTTGATGATATCTTGATCTCAGATCGATCTTCGAGAAAACTATTGCTCCCTTCGAATGATCGAACAAGTCACCAATCCTGAACAACAAATACCTGTTCTTAATGGCCACCTTGTCCAGCTTCCTGTAAACAATGCATAGCCTGAGAGTACTATCCTTCTAATTCAAAAACAACACTGGTGAACCCCATGAAAATACACTTGGTCTAATGTATCCCTTGTCAAGCATTTCCTTCAACTGTAACTTCAACCCTACTCACTCCGGAGTGCTCATCCTATACAGTGCCTTCGATGTTGGTGCTTCCCTTTGTACCAACTCAATGGAAAGGTCCACTTCTATGTGAGGCGAAAACCCTGAAATTTCTACTAGAAACACATCCCAAAACTGCTGTAAGATATGGTACCTACTTAATACCTCTGCATCCTCGACATCTTTACCTTTATCACTAGAAATATGAATTGAAAATAACACACACCCTTTTCTGTGACTATGTTTTTCCTCCATGGATGTCACCATTCTAACTGATGTTGCCTTCTCTTAGCCTACAAGACTCTTTGTTCTCCATTTTCATCCAAATACTCAATAGATTTGTCATAACAATCCACCTTAGTCCTGTGAAGATATATCTAATCCATACCCAAAAGCATACAATATGATCCCAATGGAAATACATTCATATTTGCTGATGTAGGCATACCATTCAACTCGAATGCACAAGATCTTACCGAATGATGAACTCTTTTCTTTGTACCTATAACCAACTGCACTAACCAAGATTTTGCATGCACTTCTTTATTCAAACCATGCTTATCCACTAGGTCAAGACTAACATAACTATAATTAAATCCAGGGTCAATTAAAATAGAAACAAATTGATCATAGAGCTTACTTTCCATCTCAATAATAAATGCCTGGTGATTTTCCTAATGTTGTTATCCAATGCTGCATAGATATGAGGAATGCTCTGCCCAACATCCCCAATAGTTTGTGCCTCCTGTACACTATAGATCTAAGGCTTACCACCCTGATGTTGCGGACAATCTCTCTTGAGATGATCCTTGCCACATATCCAACACTGTAATGGTCCCATACCATCACCTCTATTCTGCTACCCTCCAGTATGTGACCCACGTCCCTATCTAACTATGTTGAACTTCTTATAAGGTGCAACAATTTCTTTCTCACCTATATCCTTAGGCCTTGTTCTTTTTAACTACTATAATTTACCTTTAGCTTTGTCTTTCCCTTTCCAACCTTTATGAGATTTTGTCTTATTCTTTGATTGTTCATAACTGTGCTTCAATTTCCGAATAACTTCCTCAAGCGACCGAGGCTCATCATACTCAATTTGATCTCTAAATGCTAATGGAAATCCACTGATAAATCTCTAAAATTTCACTTTCTCATCCTTAAGATATGGTACACACCTCAATAACTCTAAAAACTTATTCTTGTACTCCTCATCTATCATCGATCCCATCTTTAGCTCATAAAATTTCTTAGCTTTGCTGTCGTAGTACTTATATGATAAGTATTTCTTCCTAAAGAGTCTCTTGAATTCATGCCAAATCAACTCTTCTATCCTGATGTCTTTGACCCGCTTCACATATTCCCACCAGATGTTTGCTTTCCCTTTGAGGCTAAAGATAGCTATTCTGGCCTTCATATTCTCTGTGTAATCATGCAACTCAAAGAACTTCTTCATTCAAAGTAGCCATGCCTTTGCATCCTCCGAATTCTTCAAATATCCATCAAAGGTAGGTGGCTTGGCTTTTTAGAACTCATATGGAAAATATCCCCTGTCATTCATCTTATATGGATGATAACAATGATGATCATAGTACCTATTAGAACCAAAACTGGAATATAAGCTATGTCCATTGCCTCTCCTATCCAGAGTATCCAAGATCCTACCATCTTAGATCATTTCATCCCTGTCTGACTTGTGCCCATCATGAGATCTATTGCCATATGCCCCATTAGTCCTATCCTCCTACCCATAGCTGATCCGAAGCAGTCCCTGTCTCTACAATTCTAGAAAACTTTGAATGATTACTTCATTGACTTATGCTTATTTCTCCCGTGCTTGAACGATCTTGTCATTATCTGCCTTGCAATTTCTTATTTCTACCTTCAATATTCTCAACGTGTCTGCTATATCAGAAGAGTGCCCAACACCACACTGCTCATTTGGTCCATAGGGAGAGTCTCGTGAACAATAATTTACAATCTTTCCAGTCATCTTTGATATTCTTCCCGCAAGTATATTATGTTAGCTTAAACCAAAACATAACATAATCAACATACCTCTGTATAGTTTCAAGGGAGGATATCTCATTTGCAAGATCAACCAGATTAATGCAATACATGTATAAACATAATCATATAGTATATAAACATAATTTCAACCATTATCCAGTTATTAATACATGACCATACCAACCACATACCATGACCTCATGCATGCCAACTATCACCATGTCAATGTATGTATAACAACATATAAGCACTAACATGCATAACCAATGCGTAATCGAAATACACTCATGACAAACACATCAAATAACAACACCATAAAATTTCACATGGCGACAAGACTACAACCATGACCACCACCATGTATACACAACAAGTACATAGACCACAACATAAGGAACACATATGCAACTGACATTTATGCATGACCAACACATTCCACCCATTCAGTCTAAGGGGTGAACCATGTTCTGATACCATTCTGTAACACCCTCCTCCCACATTTACCCAAGTTAACTGGTTTTCTGGGGTAAACATGCGATCAGAGGCTAATATGATGTGATTCAACTCCCCAAGTATAGTTAAGGAAGTGTAACTAACAAAACCAAACCAATTTGACCTTCCTCAGGAGCTACAAACCCTTCAAGATGCAACTAACCCTTCCAGGTGCTTAACCCCTGAGAAAACTAGAAATTTTAATAATCTACACCCTCAACCACTCCCATGACAATCCATGCATGCAACTGAGGCCTTCCAATCACTCCCACAACAAGGCATGTAGGCAATTGTGGACTTTTTAAGCTAGTTTTGAGCCAACAACCCTAGATTCTGAGCCACTTTTTCAGGGCTAGGTCTCATGCCACTGCCTAGAACTACATGAAACCTTTAGAAACGATAAATAACAATGGAACAAGGCTACTAATACAATGATTAGTACAAGTAATTGATCTGACCCCTACTAGCCATGATAAGCATTTCATCAAACATGTCAAAAATAGGTAATCTATAGGTCATAACAACAAATTTGAGCATAGGGGCCTCATACTTATCTAAGATTCGTGAAGAAGCATTGATGCCTTATCAAAATAGCTACATTATCATCTATTAGGTCATATATTCATTGTACATTCATTTTATAATCAAAACACGATGACAACCATACATCAAGACTGTCATAAAACATACTCATAACCAACATATAACCAACCGAAATAACAAGGATACAACAACCATAAAAATTCATATGAAACAATAAACTTACACATGAAATACCAAGGAGAAGGATCTCTTATTAATGAATGCATAAGCCAACCAGGTCGGGATTTCCACGAACCACCCAACCATATATTGGGCTAAACTGAATCTTTCTTTCAGCCAATCACCACCGTGCCATATTCTAAGCATGAATGTGGGATTCACAACAAAACCAACCAGGGATTCCTCATGCTTTACCGTATATCCCACCAAGGGATTCCAAGTCCCAAAACCTCATCATTACAACCAAGATTTACCACAATCCCCACAATATCACTAGGCCCTAAACAAGCATGGATGCCTCTGGATCTCTCCACCTAAACGTGAGGAATTTGTCCGTCTCAACCTCTCGACTTTACCGTGTATCCCACCATTATTGGTCAAGGGATTCCTAGGCCTACAAGGTCACCACCCTTTGGGCTTTACCATGTATCCCACAATTACCGGTCAAGGGATTCGTAGGCCCAATCAAGGGTATTCACCTATGAGATTTACCGTGTATCTCGCCATTCACTGGTCAAGGATTTCTAGGCTCAATAAAGGTGTTCACAACCAAGCTTTACCATGTATCCCATTCTGGGATTCCTAGGCCTTATGAATATTTTTGAGACCACCGCACTCATCTTTGAATCCATCCGAAAATCTAGCTCAACCAAATACAAGAGAACCCACCACACCATGGATATCTGAAAACAGCAAGGAAAGGCTAAAAACCACTATCACACCTCGAAAAAACCATGCCAATGAAAATAGGAGAAGTAAAAACACACATGCATGTACCATGGATGCCAAATTTAGCAAGGATATCACACATGCAATTTGATACTTGCAAGTAATCCCGCTGTAGCTGCTTAATCCTACTCTTCATTGCTTGATATTTTCTTCCCTTTGCCTTCTTTGTCCTTCCTTTGCTTTCCTTGATACAATGCTAGAATGCTTCGAGAATTCTATAAGTGTCCAAGAGTGAGAGAGAGAGAGAGTAGAGAGAGAGAGCTCCAAAATTGAACTGACAAAAGGTACCAACTTATCCTTAGAAGCCTTTTTATTAATGAGGCTTCTATTTTCTTCATTTTCCATGATTTTACTTCATTTTCCTCCCCACATGCAACCTGTGACATTTCACCTTCCTTTTCTCCTATTTTCTATTATTTTCATAAATAAAATGCTAATTAATGCTTCATGCCTTTCCAAAGCCTTTAACAATTCCCCTTAGCCATAATAAACCAAATGAACATCTCCTAAGATGTTTTTCCCAACATTTAGCTTGGAATACATGTCCTATGGCCTTGGTTATTATTTTTCCTTTATTAACTTTATTACATGGAATTTTGACTAGGGTTGTTACATGTGTATAAGAAAAAGCATCAAAATAATCAACAATACAAATAATCTCCTCAATAACAGGGAAAAGGTAAATATTCTTGCAAGATATAATGCCAATGAGCTAGTTTATGGACATTTTTGAGTCCCCAAAGATATGAATACACGAGCACCTCTTCTCTTTTGCAAAAATGAGAATATTTTAGCATGCAAGACACTCTTCTCTTTTGTTTGTTCCAAAACCTAGACCCATCTTAACTTTAAAGAAGTGGGAAGGGAAAGATATAGTATAAATCCACCACCACATTGTTGACCGTTGTCAATGGAAGTTCCATCGAAATAGGTTGATGGTTTTGAACAATCAACACATTTTGGAGATATCAACCTGGGGGCCACAAAGTTCTTGGGTAAAATGACTTAAAATGGCCAACACTTCATCGAATATGTGAGAAGGAACACATATCTTATCCATGAAAATCGTCTAATTCCTAGCTAACCAGACCCCCCAACACATAATAAGAGGGAGGGCTTTGAAAGGACAACAGATGGGATTTGAGTGCCATGATCACCAAACACCTTATAAATTGAGGTCAAACCAAAGAATAGTGTGTACATGAGTAGAACCACATAACTTCCATAAATTATTAAAAAAGGGGCAATCTATGAATAAATGGAGAGAACTTCCCCATTATTTTGACAAAGAGGGCACCATCTGAGGCCAATCATAAATTGTCTCTGAAGGAAATCCCAAGTAGGGACCTTATTCATCATTAGGTACCACTTTTTTTGTTTCATTTTGGAGGAAATTTTGTCTTCCAAACAACCTTCCACCACCATCTCCACAAGATTTAATCTTCTGGCAATTAGAGATACCAAACCCAATTTAGGTGTATATATACTAGCAGGAGAGAGACACCAAATTATCTCATTAGGTCTATGCATAATAAAAATGTGATTTTCTCTAAGAGAATCCATATAATCATTTTAGCTGTCCCTATATTCACCTTGATACCCAAATCTACAGTCAAGAGCCATCTTTGATGCTAGAAAGAGGAAAGAATTGGGTTAGCTACATGAGCCAAACTGTAGAAACCACAATCACAAATCCATACAATCAAAGGGAGAGGGAACCTATATCAATTAACACAACCTAGCCAAGGGTTAAGACCAAGATGAAGCATATCCCCCTTACCAACCCTCCAAGCAAGCCCATTTCCAATGATGTCAAAAGAGTTAAGAACGATGCACCAAATAATGGAAATGTTTGATCTAGGTTTGTCCAGTCTCCTAAGCTAATATTTTAGAGAGGAAGGCACAATATATTTTTTCTTAACCACCAAAGTCCCTAGACTATCTATAGTAATCAATTGAAAACCACATTTTGCAGCGAGGGCTTTTGAGAACATAAATAGGATTTTAAGACCCCATCCACCCAATGCTTTTGCTTGGCAATTAGGTCCCACTTGTCCCATGGAAGGACCCCTTTTTCATTCTTTTTGGACCAAAGAAAAAAGGAAAAAGGACTCCTAATTTTTTCTAGAATACATTTAGGGATCTAGGCCAATAAGGCCCACTAAACATGAATGGATTCTAGAATGGATTTAATAAGCATCGAGCATCTCACTTTAGAGAGCCACTAGTGCTCCAACGATTCAGTTGACTGTCCACTTTCACAAAAAGCCAGGCCTGGTCTTCATTACAGTAACAATTTGGCTTTAGATGAAAACCCAAATAATTTAAGCCCAACTCCATAGGTTTGATGGAATACAAAAGGACACAGGATAAATGATGGATCTACATCTCAAAGATATTGTGATGTGATATAGAGTATTTTTTAATATTAATGGACATGCATATGGCATGCCCAAAAAGAGATAACAAGTCAATTAACATCGAAGAATCTCTGACATCACCATTGCATAAAATAAGGATGTCATTTACAAATAACAAATGAGTTATAGCCAATTTCCGGGCTATGACCACACCATGGAAATCCACCCTCCTCTTTGAATCATAGAGAAGACGACTCAGGCCTTACACCACTACTAAAACCATAAGAGGCGATAAAAGGTAACCCTGCCTCAGGCACCATTGTGCATTAAAAAAGGAAGAAGCATAACCTTTGATCAACACAACAAAAGAAATATAATGATTACATGACATAACCAAGATTATGAAGTCAAGGATGAAACCCAAATGAGTGAGCAAGAATATCATGTAAAACCAATTAACCAAATCATAGGGATTAGATAAATCAATTTTGATAATAGCCCATTTTTTATTTTGATATTTGAGACTGTGCAATCCTTCTTGAGCCACACCAATGGCCTCATGAATTTGTCGACCCTCGAGGAAATAAAATTGTTCAGGAGAAATATATCTAGAAAGAATAGGCTTGATACTGACAACAATTATCTTTGCATTAACTTTGTATATAACATTACAAAGGGAATTAGGCCAAAAATTGAAAAAGGAGGAAGGGTGACTAGATTTGGGAATGAGAGATACAAAATTAGAGTTAAAAGTAGGATAAATGTGGCCCTCCTTTCACAATTCCTTAATGACAGTAATTAGATCTTGACCTATAAAGTCAATAATCTCAATAAAGAATTCCACACCCTAGCCGTCCGGCCTAGGATGTTTGTCCCTCTGAAAGTTGTGTAACACCGATCTAAGCTCCTCCATAGATAATTCTTCCATTAAAGCCCTGCTTTCCTCCTCATCAACCATTCTCGAAAAGAACTGAGCAATTTGGATGCCTTCAAAAATAGATGATACCTGAGGGGCTTTATTTTGGTCCTAAAAATATTGCTTCCCCAAAATTTTCAAACCATTTAATGAAGAGATCTAAGATCCTTGATCATCTCAAAGGCTCTAGATGGTATTCATTACCTTTTTTCCCTTTGCCAATGCCTTTTTTTTATACTATTTTTATCCCCATTTTTTAACCAAATAACTCTACTTTTTAATCACCAATGCTTCTCCCTAGATTTTAGGAGGTTGATCCTTCTAATTTTCAGAGGTCGATGAGAGGCATATGAATCTGGAGAAGTAAAACCATCCCCATTAGAGGAGGAGATAAATTCGAACATTTTTTAAAATTCTTCAAGCTCTTGGACCTCCAACATCTTTTTTCACTTTGCCCACTCCTTCATCTTTAGTTTGATCCTTTTTAGATTCAATTCGAACTGTGCAACAACCGAAGCCTCTAACAAGGGGGAATATGGGGATCGGTTAGAATTTACCACAAATATGAATTCCTCACCATTTAACTGGTGAAAGTTTAATTTGAACGGACTAGCTAGATTTTGGGGGAAACCCCTAACTTCAAGGAATACAAGATGCCACCTTCACCAACTTATTGTCTAACCATAGGGAGAGAGTCGAGCAAATCTTTAGTGATAAGAAACATGTCAATATGATTGCCAATCCAATCATCCCTAGAATGCCTATTCCTCCACGTAAGGAAGAGCTTAATAAGTTTGACATCCATCGAGAAATTTCAGGTAAACCAACTTCTAAATAAATATGCATGGGGATCAGGATGGTCCTGGGTTCCCCATGTTTTAGTAGGGCCGAGGGAGAAATCAAAATCACCACCTACAATAACATTGTTCTGACAGAGGAAAGATTTATTGAATGTTAATTTCCAGAAATTTGAATGATTCTTGGATGGGCCATATATGTTGATGAAGGAAATATACTAGCCCAGAACCAAAGGGAAAATATCCAAACCCATAATCGATTTTGAGCTCCAAATGTTTGAAACCAAAACTTTCTGAGAGATCTAATGCATAGCAGTAGCCCCCAATTGACCAAAATCTTCCCTAGTTGAGAAGGAACAACCCTTCAGGATACATTCAAGATAAGAAGAAATTGACTTGCTACTATCAGAAGTCTCCTGGAGAAAAATATATCCAACAAATTAACTTCCATAAGCCTTTTTATATCTTGTTTTTTGGAGGGAAAAATCAAACCCTTGTAATTAAAGGACATAATTTTCATTGAGGGGAAGCCATAGGGCTAGGCTTGCTCTAAGGGCCCTCGAATAGACATTTGTTTACCTGCAACAAGGTCAACTCTAGTTTTTTCTTTTGCAATGAAAAGAAGAGATTTATGCGCACGACTTCGACCTTCCCCAACCGAAAGAGAAAGCTTCCTGAAACCCCACGAAATTCCCCCCCACCCCTGAAGGATCACTAGATGAGAACACAAATTAGATAACACATCGTTGGATATGTGGTTCTCTGAGGGTATAAACGAGGAAGATGATGATAGGGAAGATAGGTCAACATGGGCTAAGGAAAAAGAGCATGAAGCCAAGACCAGATGAGAGGGAATATTTGGAGACAGGGAAGAAGATGCAGCTTTGCGTAAACCTGAAGAGGACATAGGACAAAATATAGAACACAGAGAAATAGAAGAATAAATACTAGAAGAACATGAATTTGTAAAAGAAGAGGAAGGACTCGACACAATACCTTCACCTTCCGAATTCGGGGGAACATGAGGAATGGTCTCGAGATAGATCCTTTAGACACCAGAATAGAGTCATGGTCCATAGCAGAAGCTTCAAGAGAAACTGAATAAGAGGCCATGGGCATGGATGCCAAACTGGAAACATCAACCATCTTAGCACTCGAGGGTTGATGCACTTTCTTTTGCGAACGAAGGACACAATCCTTTGTATTGTGACCATGTTGGTGACAACGCCAACACTGAAATGGAATACCCTCATAATCCAAGATGATAGGATCCATGCCATGCCCAAGATTTGTAGCACCCAAAAGCACCTCCTGATATCAACAATGACAAGGATACGACCCGGTCAAAGTATCACTAGTAGATAAATATTGTGAATCGTGCTCCAGATAGGTACCCACCTGATTTCCAATATGACGAGAAATTTGCTCCTCCCACAAGTGAGACGGGAGACCTGGAATGCAAACCTATTCCAAAATAGAGTCGATATTCTTGCACCTAGCATCAAAGTTGGAAGTCCACTACTTGAAGATAGTTGGAGAGGAGTAAAGTTTCAAAACCCTTCCTTCAATTAGTTTATCGTCCTCCTCATGCTGGAAAATCAAATGAACCCATCCCTTTGCGAGTGCCCTAACAAATATAGGGTGGTTCATCAGAGGCTGAACCGAGGATTCCACCCATTCATGGAGAAAAGAAAGACCACATTTAAGGCCACAGGTCCTGTTGACCAAGGATTTACGTATAAAATTGTCAGCTTGTTGGATGGCTACATCCAAGTCCAGAGCTGAAGCTATTTGAGGATTCTCATTTAACTTAAGGAAGTGAATTTTCTTCTGTTTACCCTGAGAGGGACCCCCTTATTTATTAGACACGCCCTCCTTTGACCCAATCGAACCCACCTTTCCTCAACCCCACGCCTACTTACCCAAAAAATACAACCCATTCTCTAGTGCTTGAGAGGCCAAAATCTTCAAAATGTTGCTAGCATAGGGTGATTTTGGAGAGATGAAAGGTAGAGGGCCCCCCAAACAAACCTCGGGATTTGGAAAACTCTCACAAAATACCTGACCCTCAAACAATACTGCAGAAGTGACAAGAAATATGGAACCAACACTGACGTCTGCTAGATTAGATGGAAAAAAATAAGTCACTGGAGGAGGTTGCAAACGAGAACTCCAAGGGAAAGCATGAAAACCTTGGAAACCCTAGAAGACATCTAAGGTTGGGGACAAAAGACAAGGATCTGAGACACAAACTAAAGAAATATCTCCAACACCATTACGTAGGATTTGGCTCGCGGGAGAAAGCACTAGAAGAGCCAACAAAATAGATGGTGACAAACCAACTGAGCAACTAACAACTACACAAGGAGGAGCATAGCAGACTGGGGACACCTGGGCCCAAACTTCACGAGAATCTGAGGATGTCGAGAGGTTGTTTGGAAAATATCCCCCCTCCCCATATTCAGGGCTAGGTTAGTGCCTAGTCTGTTGAAGCTTCTCCAAGAAGGAGCCACTTGTATAAAAGAAAAAGACTGGACCAGACAAGACGAAAACCACACCATAAAGAGTGACGAAACTGAGGAAACCAATGTGCAAAACGTGACAGGAAAAGGATGGACCACATGGAATAGAAACCAAGAGCTAAATTCAATCAGAGATTAGAGGAATACACCAAACCACCCTCAAGAAACAATGACGCAATAACCAAGGCTGCTTGGAGGAACCCTAACCCAAAATCCCCCATTGTTACATTTATAATTATCGATTATGTTATTTTTTAGTATTCAAATAATTTATTTTCAAATTTTTTTTATATCCTTAAATTATTATAAATAACTAATCAATAATAACTTAAAATTTAATATGTTTATATTTTTAATTCAATTTAAAATCTATTACAATGACCCTATATCACATACCAAACTGTTAATATCTATTTTTTTGTTTAACCCATAAAAAATTTAAAATCTTGATTTTATGATTTACATAATATTTCATAACATAACAATTATTGATTAAACATACCATAAACTTTATTATATCTATTTTATTAATTAATTAAAATAAATATAAATAATGATGTAAATCTAAATTAAGATTCCATACCTTTTGTGTTTAATTAATTTAAAATTTATCATTATAAAATTATACAAGATACCAAACCTTTCCACATCTACTTTATTGAGAAGACCAATGTAGTTTTCATGAATCATAAAATTGATTTACATCAAAACTATGTGATATGACCGCTTAAAGTTTCAAAGATATGTACCTTCAAGATCTATCACATTATACCAAACCATTTATAATATTCATTATATTATAGTTGATTGCATTACATCTACTTTGTTGATTGGACTACACATGGATCACATTTTATCTCTTCCATGCCACTCAAACATTGAATTTATGATGTATTTATATGTTTTAAGGTGTATACTTTTATATTTTTATAGTGTGACTTACAATTATTTGATCACATCATATCTTTAACTTTTGACTTCGGGTCACATTCACTTTATTGGTGGCCCATATGTTGTGTTAGTGGGTTTTTACCCATAGTTTTCATAAAGCATGTACGAGTCATGAAGGGAAGATTTTAAAAGTTAAATTTAATTATATTTCCTTGTAATTTCTTTTCGAATTTTTGTTTTTTAAACCAAAGTTAAATCATTAAACATAATAATAAAAATATAATTATAAATAAATTATAATAAAATTTATTAAAAAATACTTAAAATTTGAATTTATTTTTCATTATTTAAATAATTTAATATTAAACTAAGTAATCAATTTTTAATTATTTTATAATAATTTTAATGTAAAGTTAACAAATTAGTTAAAATATTGAATTTATAATTATAATAATAATAATTTTTTAAATTTAAATCATTAGTATTTTGATATTTATATTTCATTTTCGCTTTGTAATTATTTTAAAAATATAAAAAATATAATATAAATTAAAAAATTGAAATATCCAAATTTAACAAAACTATTTTAAAATTATTCCCTTTCTAGTTAATTTTATTTATTATATTTGTATTAGAAAAAATAAATGAATATATAAATTTGGACCAAGTCATATAAAAATTATATTTATTTTAATTATCCTAAGTTAATATTTATAAGTTAACGTGTAATATGTGTAAAGTTTAATTTTATAATATAACTATTTATAATGTTTATAATAATTTATTAAATTCAAAATAAATTTGAGAAATTTTCATTCATTTTGTTTTTTTGGAAAAGATAAATGATATGTTTCTTACTTAATTATAAATTTTCGGTTCTATTATTAAAAAAAATTCATATTTTTTAGGTATTGAAAGTGTTATATAAATAAAGTAAATATAGATGATAATGATGATGATGGTTAACGTCCACTGAGACCAAATTGGTCTATGAGACCTATAATTTTCTTAGGTCTTAATTGTTTGGCTTCTCGTCATTCTTGACGAGATTGATGCTGTAGCTTTCTTTTTTTCCTCTGCGATCTTCCAACTTCCTTTTTCTTACATCTCCTTCATCTCTTCGGGTTCTTAAAACATACTACATTTACAATATTAAAATAACTTTAATAATGTAAAGAAATTTGATTATATACGGGCAAGATATAGTGATTTTCTAGCACGTCCCTGATCTAAGAAAATAGAGATAACTCACAAGGTTATTCGAGCCATGCAAAGTCCCTAAAGACTACACGTTGGAATCTTTCCAAACTTCCACTAAATGCCCACAAGCCTATGCACTTAATCCAACCTTGTAAACAGTTTAATAAATTTTAATCCTAACATTTTTATTAAATTAATGTACAAGAACATTTACTAATCAAACTTCTCAAAATTGAATGATATAATAAACCAAAAAATTATATTATTTTACAATATGAATTGCTTCAAAGATATTTTTATTACATATTCTTTTGATCAACATTTTGAAACTTTTAAAAGGTGAAATATGGGACAATTTAGTGGTATTTTTATTTTCACTTCATTCTTATTCTTATTGCTTAGTGGAAGGAACTACTTGCCCACTCTGATGAATGAGATTCCAAGCATCATTATATACGTCATTTCTGAATTATATACGTCATTTCAGACAATGAAAGGTCCGGGGTGGGATGGATAGCTACAGGGAAAAAAGGATGGAGCCATAGGGTGGAAAGAAAGAATGTTAGGTAAATTCTCAAGTCACTTTATTAATGTTTCAACATCATGTCAATAAAGTTAGTATTTTTTTTAAATGTAAGTTATATTTATTTGTTATATCATTCTTATTCTTATTGCTTAGTTCACCAAAATTCTAAAGTCACTTTACTCATGTTCAACATCATGTTAATAAAGTTAGTATTTTTTTAAATGTAAGTTATATTTATTTCTTATAAAATTGGATGCATCAAATGTTATTTGAATTTAATTATACCAAAGGGATCCCCTTATTAGAAATTGGGTGGCAAAGGAATGGTTCTTTCAGTGACAGCTTGGATGTGTGGGGTTAGGATTTAAGATACTAAGAATATTTTTAGTGTCACTTTAATAGAAGGTTATGATATATAAACTTATGCTTAATGTAATTAACGGATAGTTAATTGCACAAACATTAAGGTTTAGCAAAACATTTCATGCTTTCATCCATTTACCATTTGTTCACATGGTGGTGGGATCTTTTGTTGGGTAGTGACAACCTCTTGTATTAATAGTGGAGGGATCCTTCACTAGGTAGTGGCGACCTCCCTTGCTTATCATGCATTAACTTGGGAAGATTCATTCAATAAGAAATACCTCTCGATGAAGTGAGGTGCAAGTTCATTACATCTCTCATTTTCTTCTCTACTAATTCAAACATATCTGCAATGCCATTCGCTCAGGATTATCCTTCCACCAAAAGAAAGGAATGCAAAAATATTCAGAAGAACAATTGTTGTCTCTTTGAGTTTTGTTGGGAATTCTTCCATGCATATTCCGTCCAAATTTTTAGAGTTTGAAGTCACAATTCAATTTGGAATTGAATGACCAAAGATTGTTTTGTGGATAGATTAAGTTTTGCATCAAATGGCCAAGAAAAAAATTAATTTCAAATGTAATTGCAAGTGCAATTAAATGTATAGCAATGGTTACATTTGCATGCAAGTGGTTTGAGTGCTTCATATAAGTTATTGTAGGTAGGTGGTTTGCATGCTTCCCATAAGTTCGTCCCTCATGTCTATATTGTTTAGTCTAATCAAGTGAGTTGTATTTCATTCATGTACCATGAAGCGAAACATTGTGGTTCATAAGCTAGTATCTCACAGAGATATTCTAATGTTAAATGTATTAGTGCATATTAGGAATTATTGCTAACTTTTTGTGCATCCAAACCAAACTTTAAAGGTTCATTATTTTTCACTCCATAAAATATGAACACTATATACCCTTGTCATGAACAAAATATTCATTTTTACAAAAAAATAAACATAAAAAAGTCCTAAGACATATGAAAATTGGATCCAAATTGAAACAATTCTTTCAATTTCTCCTTCTGACATTAGGATTGTGTGAGCTCAATTATGATTGTGTGAGTTCAATTATGGTATATTATATCTCCTCCCTCACACCTCAAATGACAAATGCACTATTGGACACCTAACCCTGGATTATGCAAAATTGTATATATGTAAATACAAACTCTAGAATAAGAAAATACCATGGAATGTGAATTTCATCTATAATTATTATGATGGTATATAATACTACTTATCTGGAAAACATCAATTTGGGAGTTATCATCCTAGCTTGACATGGTATTAGAACACAGTGCCAAATTTAACATTCCTCTGACCTTGTAACTCCTCTGCTTATTTAACATTCCTCTGACCCTGTAACTCCTCTGCTCATTTAACATTCCTCTGACCCTGTAACTCCTCTACTTATTTAAAATTTCTCTGACCCTGCAACTCCTTTGCTTATCTAAAGAATGTCCCTCCGCCCACCAGCTCTTACGATTCTCTCCCTTAGTTCTCAGAAAAAATTCTTAGTTTATTATGTTCGCCTATTCATTTTCAATGACCTATGGAAAGATGTTTGTGAAGGAAAATGTGACAATCCACTTGCAAGGCCCACATTAGATAAAGAACTCGCCATATGGGAGAACAAGAACAACAAATCATATGCCCTGATTGTTGCTTCTATAAATGAAGAGGTGATTCACCATATTATTCCAATTACCAATGCTTTTGACGCATTAAGGAAGTTGAAATATTTATATGACTCACACTTAGAGCTCAAGGTAGTCCAATTGATGATCAAACTCTTCAACCAGGAGGTGAAGGATGAGAACCCCCTTGCCTTAGCCTTATAAATTAGAGTTATCATGCATGATGTAGAAGCCACTGGAGTTAGTCAAGGATCTCTATCCCACATATTCTCACTATCTTGAATCCTTACAAGCTAGTGCCCAACTTAAGAATATCACTTTTGTCACTCTTGTGGAGAAGTTTGAAGAAAAGATTTGAGATGACATATTTGGGACATACTACTATTTGTGCAATGAAGTAACCCAACATCCAAAATATATATTCTTCTCTCAAAATAAGTACATTGGAGAATTGTTGAACAAATTTGGCATGGATGAATGCAATCCTTTGTCCACTCCAATGGAACAAAATTTAAAGCTCACATTTAAAGAAGGAAATAAATTTGAGGATGTAACTAAGTATAGATAGATTGTAGGAAGTCTTATCTACCTCACTAATAACAGACCAAATATTTCATTTGTTGGTGGAATCCTTTCTAGGTTTATGCAAAAGCCTCGTGAGAGACTCCAGTCTGCTATAAAATGAGTTCTAAAGCACTTAAAAGGAACTCAAGACTTTGGACTCAAATATACACAAGTGGATGACTTTAGATTGATTAGATATTATGATTCAGACTTTAATGGAGTATCTACTTCAGGTTATGTTGTGAGTCTTGGATTAGGAGCTACCTCTTGGAGATCATGCAAACAATAAGTTCAAATAGATTCCATGATAGAGGCAGAATGTGTGGTAGTTGTAGAAGCAACCAAAGAGATTGTGTTGCTTAGGAAAATTCATGAATATTTGCAGGGGAAACAAGTTCACTCTACCCATCTTCTTATTGTCAATACTTCTGCAATTAAATTGGCCAAGAATCCAAAATTCCATGATCAAACCAACATATCAATACAAAGTATCATTTGATTTGACATCATGTTGAGGTTAAGAGTATTCAACTATGATGTTGTTCCACAAATGAGAAAATTGCAGACATCTTCACCAAAGCACTTGGAAGAGAAAAGTTTGAAAGATTCAGAATGATGCTTGGACTTACAAACATCCTTTCAAATTAAGGGGGGGAATGTTGGACACCTAATACTTTAGGATTGGTTAGAATTTTATATATATGTAAATATAAAATCTAGAATAGGAAAATCCCCTTGAATGTGAATCCCAAGGGTCACCATTCTGATTGTATATAATACCACTTATCTTAATGGAAAGCATCAATTTTGGAGTTACCATCCTAGGCTGACATGCAATAATGGATGTTGTTGTGGTTTAAATTGTTTACTTCACATGTTGATCCATGCATTGGTTTGATTCTTAGACATTGTGCTATAACTTTTGAGTTGTTGTGAAAGTGATAGACACTAAAATTGTTGGGTATGTGTTATATTATTTGCACGACTAACTCCACATGTGATTTGTATGTGTCGGGTGCAATGGATGGAATAACCCCCTATTTAGTAGGGTTGCAAGGAGGGTGGAACCCTTGAAAAAAATGGGGCAAAATTTTCATTTGTTTTTAGCAATTTTTGGCACATAATTTTCGCTTTTGGCAATTTTATGGCACATAGTGTTTCAACCCATGGTTTTCTAATTTTGGTCAAGGAATTAAGGTTGTAATCTAATCTGGGTCAATGGATTAGGGATTTTTGATGCCACATGATCCTATATATTGTATTGTAAACAATGAAGTTGATTGATGACAAAAATTAAGGGTTTGGGTCTAAACATTCGTTGGTTTTCCTAGTTAAGGGTTTCTAGGGTAAATCTCTATGTATTATGATTACCATTGTATAATTTTCTATTTTTATAAAGAATTTATGTATGCATTACTTATTGTAAAGGTTTAATACTTACAAAAATGAGATCTAATAACACTTCAAAACACTTATAATTTTATTGTTTACCTTGTCATACCACATGGACATAATTATCCTTTAGATGTGTCATCATTTCTCGAGTTAGGTCATACTACTAGGAATCTAGTTGAGGTAGTGTTTTCCACATATTAACCATACTTAACACTTTCCATTTTTCCATTACACTCTATTTCATCTAGAAAAAGTTATCTTGCTCATGTTTGACTTATTAGTTGTCACCAAAAAGGTCTAACTGAAAAAAACTAAGTTCAATAAGTCAAAAAGCTAAAGATGATCAAGCTTGAGCTATGCAAACTTTCTATAAGGCCATTGCCACTAGTACCATGTTTGTCTATGAGTATCTAAAGAAAAATAGACTTGATAAAAGAAAGAAAGAAAGTGAACAAACAAGAAAAACACAAAAAGTGAACAAATAAGAAAAATGCAAAATAAAACTGGTAGTAAGAAACAATGTTGAGGAAAGATAATTCAATGCCAAATCTCCCTCTTAAAGGATTCCATATAAAACCCTAGCTCTTGAGTGCTAGTTGAAAAATGTTAATAACCTTTGCAACATGTTATATGAATTTTGGAGTGATCACATTAAAATATCCCCTTCCCTTTTGTGTAAGTTATTTATCACACTTTCTATCTTTCACTTAGTGACTTAATAAATGCTCCTAATTCTAGCATTTTTCACATGTATATGGGTTGTTCCCCATGGTGAAACTCAGGAAAATTCTAAAAATTAAATTTTCTATATTGTACTAGAAGAAATCACTATGTGTGCATCACTGTTATGAACCTTAAACCTTAAGATTGAAAACAAACCAATAATTAGAGTCCTCTTCGAGGGGTAAAACTCCTTTTACAATGAATACAATGTATAAGACAAAATTTGATGATCCTAGGACTAGGTCTCCTTAGTATGTATATAGGAGACAAAGGGTACAATTATAATAAAATGAGACCATGATAGGCTCCAACCTACATAACAATATAACAATAGAAACATAATCACTCAATATCTAGGGATTAATAAGGGGTTTTAGGTTGCACAAGCCATATATAGGGATTAACATGCCCCTTCCCTTCATATAAGTGTTTTCTTCAACACTTGACTATATGTTAGTGTTATTGCACCAACAACAATATTTCCTTCTCACTTTTTCCATTGACAGGTTCTTCCATTTAATGAGGTATTCAATAATTGCTTGATTTCTCAGCTGCTTAGTCCTTGTTTCCAAGATTTTTTTTTTGGTTCTATCATTGTTTTCCCTTCTTATTTAATCTATGGTAGAATAGTTTGGATTGGGATCTTGTCACTGATTACGTTCTTTAAGCAAGAAACATGGAAGACTAGTTGTACTCATGAAGGTTGACGAAGTTGTAATTTCCAATGAAAATTGGATCTCTATCACTTACAATAATCTTTGGTATTCCATGTATCTTTTGGAGTGTTTCCGCGCATTAGGGGAATTTTGAGGTAAACAATGGGCCTCAAAACAAAAAATGTACTAACAAAATTAACTTTAAAGGAACCAATAGGATTCAAGATGATGATATCATGCTTAGGGGTAAATATTTTTGTAGGGAAAAGAAGAAAATATTTATTAATTTTTAATTATATTTTCAGTTTATATCCTTATAACTTTACTCAAATTTCAAGTGTAGACAAACATTGGATGTGGAATTAAACGAGCGTCTACACTTCAAATTTGAGAAAATCTATGAGGAGAAAAATTGAAAATATAATTAAAAAAGTAGTTTATTTTCTTTTTCTTTAAAATAACTCATATTTTATTATTTTAACTATTGTTTTGTTCTTTTCCTTGGGAGGCTCATTTTAGATCTCGAAATTTCCCTAATGAATGTTTCTTTCACTATACTTTCTTTAAAAGGATGAGATGGAGAGAAAAAATGGGCATACTTTGTCATTTGATCTACCATTACCATAACTACACTCTTTCCTTCATATTTGGGTAAACCTGTAATAATATCCATCGAAACTTGCTTGGTATGGCTAATGGCTAAAGGAGACCTACGATATTGATTGTGTCTCCCTTATTTTGTTGGCTAACCACACATTTTGCCACAAAAATTTGCACATCTACTTTAAGACCTTCCCAAACAATATTTCTTGATCATATGGTATGTCTTGTAAAACCCTGAATGCCCTCCTAGAGGAGAAGCACGTAATTCCAAAATGACCTTCTGTTTGAGTTGATAATTCTTACATACGTATAAGAAATATTGATCCACAATAAATATTTTCTCCACATAAACTATTCTTGATCCAGGTTTATGAAGAGAACAAAATGAAATCATATTTATAACAAAAAATAGAGATATAGTAAAACTTTGTTTGTATTAATAAATAGAATGTGCTAAAAATGTAAATAATGTGTAATGAAACAAACTCGCTCCAATGGTGGTAGCTTAAATCTCTGAGAAGATATGTGACGACTATGCACATTCGTCGAAGTGCATTACAATGAGGCCAAAAGGCCCTTTTTAACATAAAGTAGCAATGAGGAAACCATAAACATCCAAAAACCTAACCCTAAGAGATGAAATACCGAAAGGTTTGTGGTCCTGATGAGGTTAGTTAGTATATCAACTTCCTAGGGTCATAGTTGTTGATATGACCTCTATTTGGTGCACTCGATAGCTTTTTGGAAAGGTCTAGCCGAGAAGTACACATTCCCACTAGGTCTAGGCCATGTCTATGGCTATCTCCTGTGTCACTTCCACACAAAAATTGTTCCTAAGGCCTCAAAGCGACCCTGGAAGTTCAAGACTCAAAAAACTGTAGAAAAAATACCAAGATGAAGAAATGTAGGATTTAAGTTAGTGGTATAGGTGGGTGCCCATTGATATCCACCGAGATCAGTCCCCCCCAGGAAGGAAGGGTATTCATTGCGTTGATGTCCCCCATTAGATGGGGAATTTTTTATTGAACTTGACCTTGGGTGAGCCACTTAACTTGTTGTAGGAGTCACCTTACTGTGGAAACTTGATAAATTTGGATCCTTTGTTATCAAGTGCCCTTAGGTTATGTGTCAATGATATAATCAAAGGTTTCCTTTTCCATGTAGTCAGGGTTGAGGTCTGTTGGTGTCAATTTCTATGACATCTCTGATGTGTCCAATAGTGGTGAAAAGTATGGCCAAATGAGGTCCACATTGAAAAATGAGTGTAAGCCAAGGAAGGGGAGAATAATTTTCTCAAAAGAATTTTCACTCGCAACCTTAGTGAGAGAGTAAGATCCATAGCAAAGTGAATAAATATTTCGATGGTGTCCTGTAAGATATTATTTAAAATGCAACACAACCTTGTCTCCCACCTGGAATTTGTGTGGTACATGATGTTGATCATGGCACTGCTTGTGCTTAGTATTTGATTTTTGTAAAAAATGATGGACTTGTTGACAAATATGCTAAACATGTTCAATGAATTTGGTGGCTTTTTGGCCTCAAAGTGAGTATAGTAAGACTCCACCCATATGGATGTAAGGGGTAGTGGTACATCGAGAGGACCCAATGGTTGAAGTCTGAGGCCCACTTGAAAAGGGTTTTGGCTAGTTGAGCTATGGATGGTTGTGTTGTAGTTGTGTTGAACATAGGGGATACTTTCATCCCATGTGTGTGGATGTTTGGAGTTGTACATGCACAATATATGCATGGTCATATTATTGATGACCTATGTCTTGCCATTATTTCAGGGGTGGAAGGTAGTGGATTTGGTGAGTTCGATGTCCAATAGTGACTAGAGGATTGACTAGAATGTGCTTAGGAATATACTATCTTGATATGATATGATGGTCTGTGGTATCCCAAAATGTACCCACACTCATTTGAAGAAGAGCTTGGTAGTGGACTTTTCTATGATATTTTTCTTCCAGGCTAAGAGAATGGCTATTTTAGAAAATCAATTCACAACCACGAAGACACAGTCATTTCCATGCTTAGTTGAAGGAATGTCAAACATGTAGTCCATCGAGATGGATTTCCAAGGCCTTCTGGGAGTAAGAAAATGGGTATACATGCCTTTCTTCTTAATGGTTGGTTTAGCAATGATGCAGGTAGTGCAATCCCTGATATACTTGCTGATATCCTATCAAATTTTTGGCCAATAGAAATATTTTTGTAGCACAAACACTATGTTTTCCATGCCAAAGTGTTCTACTATCTGACTGTAGTGAGCTTCCAAAATCCACTTTGCATACTTGCTTGAAGGAACACAGAGATGGCCCAAATGGAATAATAGTCTATCCTAAAGATGAAAGACAATGATGACAATTCCTATGTTCAACATCTGTTAGGTAGTAGAAAAGTCAGGGTCACTCCGGTAGAGTTGGGGCCATCCAAAGGCCTCATGTCTGCAGGAGTGGAAAACCATGGTTTGTCCTGCAATTTGAGGTTGACTAAGGCATTAAATAACATGATTGGTGATCCCTACCTTATATTTGATATTGAGATAAAATTGTTGTAAGTATGTGGACCACTTTTGATGATGATAATTAAGAAAATTTCCTTGTGTCTACATGAACTGTAGAGGCTTGTGATCAGTGTGGATGATTGTCTCCTTCCTAATAATGTAATAACATCAAGATTGTACAATGGAATACATTTCTTTGTAGTAGGGGGGGTATTTACAGATGACATATGATATTGTCTCACTATGGTAGGACATTGGATGACCATGCTGAGTGAGATATACACCCACATCATAGTTTGAAGCATCTCTCTCAATCTTCAAAAGGTTGTTGCATATTAGGTATAGAAAACATTGGGGTTGAGAATAGACAATGTTTTAGATCATCGAAGGATTTTTGTTGTGACTAGTCCCACATGAATTTTTCTTTTCCACTGCCCTTGATCACTTGGATTAGGGCCCATGCAATATGGGATAATACCAACACGAACTTGCAATAGAAGTTGGCAAGACCTAAGAAACTCTGAAGCTTAGTTAGTGTGGCTAGGGATGGCCATTCACGAATTAATTGTATCTTATTTAGATCCACATGCACACCATGCACATCAATAATGTAGCCTAGATATCACACCATATTCATGCCGAAGGAGGGAGGATTTTTTCAAGTTAGAATATAGCTTTTGCTATCGCAAATTGTGAAGGACATGCTTAATTGCTGCAATTGTTCTGCCCATGTTTATCAAGATGATGATATCATATAGATATACCGCCCTAAAATAATTGGTGAAAGAGTACAATCTATCATCCATCAACCTCATGAAAGATACTAGGGTATTCGTCAAATCAAATGGCATGAAAATACATTCTTTTGATTTGAAAGCAGTCTTCTATACATCACTTTTTTTCTATTGGGATTTGGTGGTAGCCAAACTTCAGATCAATATTACTAAAGTACTTGTCCCCCTTAAGCTGGTCAAGAAGGTCATCAATTCAGGGAATTGGGTACCAAATCCTAACTATGATTTTTTTAGTGCCCTGTAATGCATGCAGAGTTGCTTGGTCCTATGTTTCTTCTGCACAAGTACAATTGTCCTTCTGCAAAGTGAGGAGCTCAATCGGATGTGCCCTTTTGGGGAAGTTCTTAGATTTGGAGATTGATATCCTCATTTTCCAAAAGAGATCAATGATAGACTATCCCATTGGGTAGAGGTGCATCATGGGTCATATCAATTGAATGCTTGACCTGACAGTGTAGAGGTACCCTAGTGGGTGAGGAGAATATGTCTTTAGTTTTCTTCCATGACCTTATCCACTTGCTTCTATTGTGTGGAGAGGCCCTATGTGGAGGCCATGGATGTGGCTATGAACTTTTGCTTATTTTGAGAGAAAACAAGGAAGAAGACAAATTTCCTGGTTTGGGAGATGACCTTCATGCATTTATTATGAAATATCAAAGAAACAACGATACCTTTGGTATCTTGTTTAGTTGTCTACCCAATGTAATAATAACATTGTGAGGTCAAGACTCATGCATAACATGACACTTCCACAAGTATGGCTAAAATAACATCAGAAACTTCAAGGGGGAAATATCACATAATACCTCATCCATGAAGGGCTTGATGCCATAGGGTAGGAAACATTGTTGGCTGACATGAAGATATTTCTCTTGGTGGAGCCACTCGATGGTGTATGGATATCAGTGTGGTGGGGTCGATAGGTCCAACCACTCAATGAACTCTATTTATATGAGGTTCTTTTACTTCTGCTATCAATAATGAAGTGAAACATAGCACCCCTTACACACATTTGCGAGTGAAAAAGGCGCTCTCCTTCCTTTAGTTCTTCAGGTTCACTTGGATGGAACTTGGTGGTAGCAACGATGGAACTAGATTTTGTGTCAATGATTCAATTCCCCTTGTCTAGATATGATTCAGAGTCGGAACCTACATCTAACTCTGAGGCTTTCAGCTTGGTCACCAATGACTGCTTTGAGTGACATTCGTCGGTGTTATGCTAAGGGATCTAATGGAACTCAAACCACTTTCCCATGTCTTTCTTTGTCTTCTTGATACCATTCTTTGTTTGTGGCATAAATGGGTTGCCCTTGGGTCATCCATGTTGGCTCTGTCCTTTGTTTTGTAGGTTGGAGTTTCCTTTTCCCCAATTCTATTTTGAGGAATTTGCATATCCAAACTATTGCTTCTTTTGTTTAAATTTTTATTCGATTTTGATAGCATATCGACATCATGCCAAATGAGAATATGCACAGAACTCCATCTCTATTTGGATGTATTTCTATAGACAGCCACAATACTTGAGGACTAGATTTCACTCAAAGTCTTTGATTCTCAGCTTGATGCACAAGGTATGGATGATATTTATGAACTCTAGCACTATTTGGTTCCTGTCCTATTGCAGTGTGGTCCATTTCATGTACTAGTCACTACAACTTCCAATAGGGTAATATTGTTCCTTAATAGCATCCTTGAAAGAGCCCCAATTTGGTATGACCAAAAGCATTGCATATTGGGGATTCCTTTGTCGCCTTTAGCTTGTAGTAAGTATCTAACCAACCCTTGATATGGGGGACGAATTTAAGGAGAGAAAATGTAATATCTCTATCGAAAAATTTGTGGGCACAAAAATACGCTTATAGTAGATTTAACCATTTATTTAGATCACTTGCATCTATCCAACATTCAAATATAGGAATATCAAAACTAACTTGTACCTTGAAGGGGGTGCCTCAAAGTGGCTGCTTGAAAAAGATGTGTTGGCTGCTAGCATTTGTCGAAGAATATGGGCAAAACAATCCATCATCTCATTCCTTTGTCATGTGAGGGATTCCTCGAGCAATAGTTTAGAAGGATCTCCTGAACCCACAACTTTCTTTTCTTCTTCCATGGAAATCCATCTGGGTCAGCAAGGATGATCTTGCAAGGGCTCAAGTAGTTTGAGTCCCAACTCCTTATACCCTAACCTTGTTGGGGACATGCACATAAAAACAGATAAAAAGAAGAGCACTCTAATACCACTAATCCTGATTTATAAAGAGGGGAAAATGAAATATAGATTTATAGAAAACACACAAAAATATAGTAAAATTAACTTCTATTAATAAATGGAATGTGCAAAAACTATAAATAATGTGAAATTAAACAAACTTTCTCAAATGGTGGTAGATTATCTCTTAGAAGAGATGTGACAACTACATGCATTCACTAGAGCGTATTACAATGAGGTGGAAAGGACATTTTTGTCATAAATCAACAATGATGAGACCATAAACATCCAGAAACATAACCCTAGGAGATTAAACTCCAAAAGGATTATGGCCTCGATGGGGTTATTTGGTACATTAACTTCCTGAGGTCATAACTTTTGTATACAATCTCTGTTTGGCACACTCGGTAGTATGTTGGAAAGGTATAGCCAAGAAGTGAACATTCCATTTAGGCCTAGACTATCCAAACAATTATCTCTTGGCCTACTTCCAAATAAAACAAATGTCATTTAGGGCCTCAAAATGGCCCCAAAAGTTCAAGAACTGAAAGTTTTTAGAAAAGATACTAAGTTGGAGAAATGTGCTTTGAACCAGTGGCATAGGTGGTTTGTCATCATTATCCACCTAGATAAATCCTCCCCCCTTAGGAAGAAATGGTACCCATTTCTTTGAGGGCCCCAATTATATGGATACTTTTTTGCTAAACTTAGCTTGGGGTGGCCACTTGCCTTGGTGCAAGAGCTGCCCTGTTTTGACAACCCGATAAAGTTGGATCCTCAGTTGGCGAGTTCCCTTAACTTGTGTGTCCATGATATGATCAAGGGTCTCCCGCCCCATGCATTCAAGTTTGAAAATTTTTGGTGTCAACTACTTTGCTATCTTTGATGTGTCCAATAATGGTTGAAAATATGGTTGAAGGAGGTCCAAATTGAAAACTGGGTGTAATCCAAAGAAGGGTGGAATACTTAACTCAAAAGCATTGTCACCCACATCCTTGGTGATGGTGTAAGGTCCATAGAAAAGTGGATGAAGCTTTTTATGGGGTCTTGTAAGGCATTCTTTCTACAAATGCAACTCAACCTTATCTCCTGCCTAGAATTTCTGTGGCACCTAATGTTGATAATGGCATTGCATGTACTTAGTATTGGATTTCTGTAAAATATCATGGACTTTTTGATATATGTGCTTAATATGTTCAGTTAATTCAATGACTTTGTTAGCCTCAGAGTGAGTATGGGAAGACTCCACCCATGTGGATGCAACAGGTAGTGCTACATCAATAGGACCCAATGGTTGAAATCATAGGCCCACCTGAAAAGGGTTGTAGTGATCGATCGAGCTATGGAGGGATTTATTGTAGTTGTACTGAACATAGGGGATACTTTCATCCCATTTGAGTAGATTCTTGGAGTTGTACATGTGTAAGATATGCATGATAATCCTGTTAATATCCTTTGTCTAGACATCCGTTTAGGAATGGAACACAATGGATTTTACGAGCTAGGTGTCCAACAGTGACAAGAGGCTCAACTAGAACATGCTTAGGAACCTACTATTCTAATATGATATGTTGGTCTATGGTATCCAAAAATTTACCCAAACTCATTTGAAAAAGAGCTTGACATTGACCTCTTCTTTTATATTCTTCTTGTTGGCTATGAGAATGGCCATCTTAGAAAATCGATCAACAACCATAAAGTCAGAGTCATTGCCCTACTTGGTTGATGGAAGACCAGACAAGTAGTCCATCTAGACAGATGCAACCTTTTAATTACTTTGAGAGTGAATAAGGAAAAATAAAAATTTCCCAATCTGGGATATGACTTTTTCCATTGCTTAAAATAGATCAAATAAATGAAAATAGGTGGAGTTACCTCTTGTATCTTATATAGTTTTATATCCAAAGTAAAAATAACATTGTGAGGTATAGAATCATATACAACATGACGATTTCACAAGTATAGTTGGCTTAAAATAACATCACAAACTTTAATGGGGTCAATATCATTCAATACCTCATCCTTGAAGGGCTTGATGTCATCGGGCAAGTGGCACTGTTGGCCGATGCAAATATATCTCCCTTAGTACAGCCACGCAATGGTGTCTTGTAGAAGGTGTGGTGTTGTCAACATGTATAACCAATTTATGAAATCTACTGAGATGAGGTTCTTTTGACTTTTGCTATCAAAAATGAAGTGTAGTAGAACACCCTTTACCCAAATCTATGAGTGAAAAAGGTTCTCACCTTCCTCTAGTTCTTGATGTTCATTTTTCTGAACCTTTTTAGTATTAATGGTGGCATTGGGTTTTGCGTCATGAGCCTAGAAGAAGTAACCAAGCTGTGAAAATTTTCCCTATATTTTTACATCTTGGTTACTTCGTTGGTGTTTCATAGCTCATTGTTGCCGTGCAATATACATAAAGATAGGTGTCAGTGAGTTTCTTTAATGAGTCCGACCATATATAAAGCTCCTAGGTCAATCAATAGGAGTGTGAGCCTCGCCAACGATTTAGGGGAAACCCTTGTCTAGATCTGATTTAGAGTCAGAACCCACATCTAACCATGAGGCTTTCAGCTCAACCACCAACAAGTGCTTTGAGAAAAATTCATAAGTGTTATTCCAAGGGCTCTTCTAAAACTCACACCACTTCCCTCATCTTTCTTTGTCTCCTCATTACCCTTCATTGTTTATGAATTAGATGGGTTGGATTGGGGTGGTCCATCCTGTATTTCTCCCTTTTTTGTGGGTTGGGACTTCCTTTTCCTTAATTCTACTGTGAGGAATTCATAGATCCAAACTCTCACTTCTTCTGTTTAAATTTTTGCTCAATGTTGGCAGCATATCAATATTTCATCCCCAATGAGGATATGTACAAAAACTCCATCTCTATATGGATGTACTTGTGTAGACTATTGTGGTACTCGAGCACTAGATGTCACTTAGAGTCTTTAATACTTATCTTGGTGCATAAGGTATGATATATATTTGTGCACTTTTGCACTCTTTGGTCCCTCTCCTGCAACATTGTGGTCCATCTCATGCACTGGTCATCATAGCTTCTAATAGGGTAATATTGTCCCTTAATATCATCCATGAAAGTTCCCTAAATGGGTACAACCATAAACATTGTGGATTCCTTCATGGCCTTTTTCTCACACTATGTCTTCCACCAATCCTTGGCATGGGGGACAACATTAAGGAGTGCAAAGGTGTTCTTTTCTTTATCAGAAAAATTATGGATAGAAATTACTCTTCTAGCAGAATTAACGATTTATCTAGAGCATCAACATATATCTAGCCTTCAAATACAAGAATATAAAAACTAAGTTGTACCTTAAAGGGGGAAACACCTCCAAAGTTGCTTCTTGATGAAGATGCATTTAATTTTGGCATCTATTAAAGAATCTAGGAAAAACTATCCATCATCTCATTCCTTTGTCATACGAGGGATTCCTTGAGCAACAATTCAATAGGATATCCTACTCCTTCGCCTTTCTTTTCTTCTTCCATGGGAGGCTATTGGGGTCGATGAGGAAAATCTTGTAAAGGCTCAATAGTTCAAGTCCCAACTCCTTATACCCTGACCTCGTTGGGGACATGCACAAAAAAACAGATAAAGAGTAGATCTCTTTGATACCACCAATCCAAATTTATGAAGGAAATAAAATGAAATACAAATTTATAACAAAAACACATAGATATACCAAAACTTGACTTCTATTAATAAATGGAATGTTCTAAAATTGTAAATAATGTTGAATGAAACAAGTTCACTCAAGTGGTGATAGTTTATCTCTAAGAAGAGATGTGATAGTTACACACATTCTCCATAGTGAATTATAATGAGGCTGAAAGGTACATTTTAACTTAAAGTATCAATTACAAAACCCTAAGCATCTAAAAAATTAATCCTAGGAGATGAAATGCCAAAAGGTTTGTGGACCTAATGGGGTTAGTTGGTATATCAACTTCTTGGGGTCGTAACTTTTGCATATAACCTCCATTTTGTGTGCTCAGTAGCCCATTGGAAAGGTATAGCCAAGAAGCCCACTTTCCAATTGGGAAAATCCTATGTTGATGATTATTTATTTGGCCACTTCCACATAAAAAAGACATCACTTAGTGGCTCAAAACAACTGTGGAAGTTCAAGAGCCAAAAAAATACAGAAAATTTACCAAGATGGAGAAATGTACTTTGAGCAAGTGGTATAGGTGGGTGGCCATTGACATCCACTTGGAATAGTCACCCCCCGCTAGGAAGAAATGGTATCCATTGAATTGTAGGCACCCATTAGAGGTGTATTTTTTTACTGTAGATTCAATAAATTCTGTGATATGCTACACAAGACAAGAATCTACTCTACTTTTTAGTAGAAACCAAAATTGATCGATGAAAACAATAAGCAGAAAAGGAAGAATACTAATCGCACATAACACAATATTTCTTTAGGGAAAGAAACTGCTAAAAAACCTGACTATCTATATTGCATTAACCAAAAGATCCGAGAAGAAAATAAAATGCTTGTTCAACTCGAATAAGTCCTACACAAGTTTAATATATCTCGCTACTTCACAAACCAGCTCAGGCCAACACTTAGCCAATTATGTTGCCTACCAAGCCCATAATTCCTTTTGCAATCCCTAGAGGAATTAACCCATATTTAATTAGAAATTCCACACTCCATAACTGCGCAATCCAAACATAGGTCCTTAGTTGATTTCAAGCACCATCTGTACAACTCGGAAAATTATAAAATTGATAGTACACTGTGCCTGAACTCTAATCTCAACTAGGTCTTCCTATGAATGACATGCATGAGTTATTTATGAGTGAATCTTCAGTTAACTAGTGTGGTACTAGTGATGCACTGGTGCACTACTCCACTACTAGACCTCTACTAGTTCCTCTAACAGTTAGAACTAGTTTAATTGACTATAACTCAGTTAGACTAAGTTATCTAATTACAGCTCAAAAGAACTCAACTTGGGCCCCTAAAATTTAGGGATCACTCTACATTACTCTAGATAGAATTCCAACTCAAATTTCCTAATTCAATTAAGTCAATTTAACTTAATTAACTATTACAAGTTGCTATGAGAATAGAATTTCGATTTAATTCACAATTTAATTCAAGGACAAATTAAATTGGAATTTATTGTTGCTATTTTTAACACTCCCTCTTAACAAGAAAGGGATTATTAACTACCCCGATGCTATCTCTATGAAACTCGAATTTGCATCTTAACAATGCCTTTTTCAAAATATCTGCATCTCACTCCTTTGTGGGAATGTACTCCAACAACATAATTCTCCTCTGCCCACAATCTCGAAGATGATGATACCAGATATCAATATGCTTGGATCGATCATGAGAAACTAGATTTTTAGAGAGTTTGATACAACTCTGATTGTGATATTAAATCACAGTTGGATCCATCTATTGATCAAACAAACCAATCAGAATCTTCCTCATCCAGATAGCCTCACAAGATGCTTGACTAGTAGCCATGTACTTTGCCTCTGCTGAACTGAGTGCAACTGATCTCCGTTTCATGTTGTACCAAGAAACAACTACTGACCCAATACTGAAGATGCCTCTTGATGTGCTCTTCCTATCGGATGGACTCCCTGCCTAATATGCATCGGTGAAGCCTCGAAGCTTCACTCCCTCTGTTCGTATGTACCATAAACAACATTGAGTAGTGCCACTGAGGTATCTCAACGCATGCTTGGCTGCCTTACAATACAACTTGGTCGGCTTAGCCATTGCTTGAATAAGCTGGTTAACTGCATAGAACACGTCCGTTCATGTGTTCACCAAATACATGAGTGAACCCACAAGCTACCTATAAATAATAGCTTCCACTACTTCACCGAAAGTAGCATCCTCATTCCTCCAGTTACCTGCTAGAGGAGTCTCCATGGGTTTATTGCTCTCCATGTGAAACCTTTTGAGTATCTCGTTGGCATACTTCCCTTGAGAGGCAAAAATTTCCTCATCACATTGCCATACTTCCATGCCTAGAAAGTAGTGCATGAGCCTCAAGTCTTTAATTTTGAACTCTCTTGTAAGATCCTCTTTGCAAGACTTGATCAACTTATCATCAACTATTAGAATCAAATCGTTGACATATAAAACAACAATCAACAATTTACCTTCAACCATAATATGGTAAAGGTTCGCATCTAGTTCACTTTTGGTGAAGCCCAACTCAGTGAAGTAGCTATCGATCCTGGTGTACCAAGAATGAGGTTCTTGTTTTAGCCCATACAACGCTCACTTGAGTTGGAACACATGCGAATGTCGGTCAAAGGTCTCAAAACCTTCAGGCTACTCAATATACACCTCTTCCTCAATCATGGCATTAAGGAAGCTTGTCTTTACATCCATATGATGTATCTTCCATCCCTTCTGCACTGATAGTGCCAAAATGGATTTGACCGATAAGTACCTTGCTACAAGAGCAAAGGTCTCATCGTAATCAATCCCCTCCACCTGAAAAAAACCTCAAGCCACAAACATGGCCTTATGTTTCTCCACACTACCATTCGCTTCTTACTTTACTTAGTAAAACCATTGAAAACTCACCATTGACTTGTCTACCGGTCTTGGGACCACATCCCAAACACTGTTCCTGACAATGGATTCATACTCCTAAACCATGCATCAACCCAAACTGTTTGCTGCACTGCTTCCTCAAAAGAGGATGGCTTAGTCTCAACACATTCACTCATAAGATCCATGTATCCAGTGTACCTTTCTTGTAACCTCTTTTGCTTGTGTTGTGATGTGCGTAATCCCACATTATATCTAGCATCAAGCAATAACATGTTAACCTCTCTAGTGTGCTTTCTCCCATCTCTGGAAGACTCTGCATGAGTGGGTGTCTCCACTCCCTGATCCTCTGCATGTGCCTGCTCCACATCAATCTGAGGTTCCTCCTTAGGAGATAAAATCTCCTCAACCACATGTAGCTGAATATCCCTCTCAAGGGAACGTTTCATGGCCTTCTCTTCATCAAATTTTACATCCCTGCAAACCACGGTCATCCTATTGGTTAGCAGTTACACTTTATAGTTGTGAGGTGTATCAGTGTACCCCACAAATATCCCCAACTCTGTTGTTGGCTCAAGCTTTTTCCATGCATCTTTGGTTACATGGTAGTAGACTGATGAATCGAAAATCCTTAAGTGATCCACATCTGGTCTCTTCCTTGAAAAAGCCTATTCCGTTGTAGTCATCCCAAGAATACGATGAGGGCTTCTATTCTACAAATAAATAACTTTATTGCATGCCTCGACCCATAAGTTTAGTGGTAGGCCCTAATCATGCAACATCACCCATGCCACCCCTACGATCCTTTTGTTTTTCCTTTCAGCCACCCCATTCTACTGTGGGTTATGAGGTGTTATCAACTCTCTTCGAATGCCTTCTTCTCCTCAAATTTTTTTAAACTCATTCGACACATACTCTCCATCCTTATCACTCCTGAGAGCTTTAACCTTCCCACCAATATCTTTCTTGACCAATTCTTTAAATTCACAAAACTTTGCAAAATTTTGATCTTTCTTTTGCATGAAGAAGATCCAACATTTACGAGAAAAATCATCAAAAAATATAACATAATACCTGTGCTTGGCTGTGGATGCTATCGAGAACGGTCCACACACATTTGAATGGACTCGATCAAGGATCACCTGTGCTCGACTGTCTTTGTTGTGAAAGGAAGCTTTGGTGTATTTTCCCAAAGTACACCCTTTGCATGTGTCAACTTGCTCTAGTGTACCTTTGGGAAGACGGTAGAAATTTGCTGCATGATTTTTAAAGTGCCATGATGCAAGTGACCCAACCTCTTGTGCCACAAATCACTGATGTCTCGACTCTGCACCTTCTCTGCCTTCGTGCTCAAGGCAACACAATATTCTACCTCCAACTTGTAGAGATTCTTCACTCGAACCCCTATCCTCTTCACCTGACCCGTGGCTATGTGACGAAGGAACACCTTTCCCTTACTAAATATTACATCATAGCCTCTATCCTCCAACATGGCAACAGATACCAAGTTCTTCTTCACACCAGGAACATACATCACATCTCGCAAAGTGAGGAAAGAACCCGACTCCCTCTGAAAGGTAACCGTACCAAGACCGGTAGCACTATACCTCCCATCATCACCCATATCGATATGCATCTGGAGATCCTTCTCCTCCAAGATACTGAAGAGCTCTTTGTTACCAGTCATGTGGAAAGAGGCTCCACTGTCCACGTACCATACACTACTCATCATTAATGACACCATGCATGTGATGAGGGTAAAGTCCAGTTCAAATTATGAGGTAAGAGCCTCACCTACGACTCCTCTTGAGGGCTTCTTACCGACCTTCTTGAGAGGAAACTTTGTGGAAAGATGTCCTAGCAATGAAAGCACTTGACTTTCGACATGTCCTTCTTCTTGCTACCATGACAAGAATCTGATTTGGAATGGGATGCCTTCCCATTCCCTTTCTTTTCCTTACCCGCTAAGGCACAATTTTCTTCATCATCAGTATTTGATGAGGATCCATCTCTGGTGTTCCTCTAAATCTCTTCTTGTAATAAATATGACCACAGTCCCTCCCAATATGGTAGCTTATCCCTCCCATTAACAAAGTCCTAGTAACTATGCCAGCTCTTGGGAAGTCCTAGAAGAGCTAGGCTCACCATATCGTCTTCGATAATAGTAATCCCGACACTTCCAAGCTCATCTTGACAATGATTGAACTTGGTCAAGTACTTCAGAATTGAGTTCCCCTTCTCTATCTTGATCTTTCTAAGTTTTTCCTTCAGTGCCGACTTCCTATGGTCACTACTATTTTGAAACAGGTTTGTTAATGCCTTCTGTTATCACCAAAATAGGACCCTGATAGGCTGCTGATCAGACTATCTCAGTGTAACTATTTCAAACCAATCTTTTAGCTAAGGCTTAGCCTCCTTAGCCTGAGAGGGCTCTCTCAAAGGGTTAATGATATTGATTAAAGATATGGATAGATGGCTAACTCTATGGTTTGGATTTTATATGTTTGTAGATTGGAAGATGGAGACTTGTTTTAAAAAACCAGGAGAGGTTTTTGTTCTGGACAACATGGGCTACAAAAACCTCCTTTAGTTTCGTAAAATGTGTCATGGATGAAGAGATAAAGGCTCTGTCCCACGTGCCAATTTTCAAGGATCTAAACCTAAAAACAGGGAAACATGTTCCCTAATTTCTAGGGTTTGTCATCAGCAATTGGGTGACCACGTGGGAGGCTTCGTCAAATTAGACTTCATGAGGTTGCAGCTGTCAAAGAATGCTTTAAATGCTTAGATAAGGTTGTTGTAATCATAATAATGAGTTACACTCCTAGTTGTATTAGGTCACTAGCACTCCTAGTTAACAACTAGTTCTAATTAATGGTTTGTTTTATGGTTAGAATAGGTGTCATTGATGGCAAATTCGAATTCTCTTGATGAGGGATGATGGAATCCTAATTGTAAATGCTTTATATAGAGCAAGAGGTCGAATTAGCAAAGGGTTGGAAAATGTTAGAGAAAAAGACTACTTTTGTAAATGCTATGCAGGGATTGATATATACAGAAGCAGTTGGACTTTTCTGAAGCTGAGATTCTTAGTGTACTTCAGTGAGCTTCATCTTTTATCTTTGAAATGCTTTACTTCCATAGTCTTAATGCTTATTACTCAGAATTCATGGAGGAACATGCTCTGACTTCCTTTAAGTGTTAAACTATGGTGAATTGAGTTCAGTAATACATGCTTGACTTTACTTCTCAGGATTCATGAAGGATTTTTTATGTTCAGAATATGTGATGTTGTCCTTTTCTTAATTCTTACAGTGGTATGGATGTATAATCACTCAGAATTCACTGAATGTGCTCTGACTTCCTGTATACATTTATAAACTGTGTGGTCCCCTATGAGTTTATGTTCTGAATGTTTAAATGCTGAATGCCCTGACTTCCATGTAAGGTTGAGTTCATTGTTATATTGAGGTGTCACTGACTCCATAGCCCAATGGTAGCAAGTCTCCATCTTCCAATCTACAAACATATAAAATCACAAACCATAGAGTTAGCCATCTATCCATATCTTTAATCAATATCATTAACCCTTTGAGAGAGCCCTCTCAGGCTAAGGAGGCTAAGCCTTAGCTAAAAGATTGGTTTGAAATAGTTACACTGAGATAGTCTGATCAGTAGCCTATCAGGGTCCTATTTTGGTGATAACATTTTGGTGCGTCTGCCGGGAGCCTGAAGTCTATTCATTCCCGAAATTAAGAGGTTGAACTTCTGAAGGTAGCAGGAGCTCAGACATCATTTTGAGGCTGCAAAACTACCTTGGCGACTCCACACATCGAATAAGAAATTGGAAGGTGACTCCACTGCTAGAAGATCAGTAGCTTGATGAAGTTTCAAGATGAGTTCCATTGCAAGAATGAATGCCAGGTATGCTCCTATGAATCGGTCTCATATCCCTGGTTTTCCAAATCCTATGCCAAAGGTTGATTGGTTAGATGATCTTCCAATATTCAAAGATGAAAAGAAGGACAATGCTGCTCTTCATTTGGTTAGGTTCCATATGCATGTACGCAGTCTTAAGGTTCATTTCCCTGAAGATTGTCTCATGAAGATGTTTATGACCACTTTAGAAGGAAAAGCATGGTCTTGGTATAAAGGTTTGGAAAATGGTTCAATATATTCACTTGCTAATTTTCATGATGAATTCTATGAGATGTATAAAGAATGTCATCCTTCCTTATTGTTGCTCAAAGATTGCTGTAGACATTCTTTAAGTCTTATTCAGTACTTGGAGGATTGTTATGATGATGATGAATTTATGGATGAAGAAATTTTAGAGGCTCTTCATAACAATGCATTTCAACACCAAGAAGAAAGTATAACATCTCATGAAATGCAGCATGAAGATCAGCAGGGGTTTACTTATGAAAATCATATTACATCCTCTGAGATTGATGTAGAGATGTAGCAGATTTGTCAGGCTTCAGATCATTATGAGTATGAAATTGATTGCAAACAGCAAGAAGAAGTACTGGAAAATAGCTTTTATAGCCCTCAGGCAGAGGAAAAGGTTGTTCAATTTTGTAATTCCTTGCAGCAGCTTACTTCAAATAATGATCACAATAGTGAGGAAAATTACATTGTCTATGATAATCATGCAGAAAGGCAGTTGGATAGCACATCAAAGGAATTTTTTATGGCTGAGGATCAGTTGTCTGAAGAGATAGAATGTTATGATGATTATCAAAATAACCATGTTTTCTTTGACCCTATAAATGAATACATGGCAAAGTTTTGCACATCAGTATTTCATTTTCATTTGCATTATGAAGATCATATACATTATAAGTTGATTTGGTCATCTCACTATCATGGTTATTTTGAGGTTGAATGCAATCAAGAGCCTCCAATATCAGAAACGACAATTGATTGGCTTTATTGGAAATATCATGTTGCTTGACCTAAAGTGGAAATTGGAGCTAGTAGGTAGGTAGGAAAATGCAAATAAGCTTAGGGTAGGTTGAATGAGCATCTATTTCAGTAGGTGCAGTTTGAATTCTTCTTACAAAAAATTATTCAAGGCTTGAGGAGCAGATTGGGCAGAAGTTCAAAGTTTTCTTCTAGAGGATGGATAGCGGCACTGGAGCTACAGGTTCTTAATGTACCACAAGGGCACACTATCCCTAGTGGAGCCACTGTTATCACTGTAAAACTTCCTTAAAATTTTTTGACAACTTACATGGTTTCTCAATTCTTGTATCAGTCATGGTCAAGTCATGGTGAAGTCATTTTTATGTTTTAGAGTCTAAGTCATAGGGTTAGAGTCTCATGTCCATCTTCAAATAAAGTTTGACAGCCTCATTCCATGTCCTAGAAGCCTCACCATGTGTTTATAAGTCATATCTCACACCATTTTGGAGAAATTTTAAAACTAGATATAAATCCACGTTTTCGTAGCGCGCTACGAAACCCCTGTAGCAGCCTGTTTTAGCAGAAAAGCTGTTTTTACTAGTTAACTTCCAAAAGCTTTCCTGAGCAGCCGAGAACTTAATTTTGCAAACTGAAAGAGACTTTTCTTCCTAACATGCTGCACTACATAAACCTATTTCAGTTTCTTCAATTCCATTCTGAGGTGGGAGAAATTTATGGTTAAACTTGCGCTACGAAACTGCTGAAAAGTCAAGCTTTGTCTTCTGGTTTTAGCAGTCTTTTTCAAGATCCGTTTCTGGTTACAAGAAGATGTATTTTGGAATTCTGAGGGAGGTTTCTCTTCATAAACTCTCCAGATACAATAACCTTTCTCACTTTATTCATAAGTGTTTTCAGTTGGGAGATACTAAGCTTTCATTGAGACTCTACTTTCAGAAAACGGATTTTTCCTGTTTGCCACGTGTTTTTCAAGGACAGTTTCTGGACAGCTGGAGAAATGTTTTAAAAAACCAGGAGAGGTTTTTGTTCTGGAAAACATGGGCTACAAAAACCTCCTTCAGTTTCGTAAAATGTGTCATGGATGAAGAGATAAAGGCTCTGTCACACGTGCCAATTTTCAAGGATCTAAACCTAAAAACAGGGAAACATGTTCCCTAATTTCTAGGGTTTGTCATCAGCAGTTGGGTGACCACGTGGGAGGCTTCATCAAATTAGACTTCATGAGGTTGCAGCTGTCAAAGAATGCTTTAAATGCTTAGATAAGGTTGTTGTAATCATAATAATGAGTTACACTCCTAGTTGTATTAGGTCACTAGCACTCCTAGTTAACAGCTAGTTCTAATTAATGGTTTGTTTTATGGTTAGAATAGGTGTCACTGATGGAAAATTCGAATTCTCTTGATGAGGGATGATGAAATCCTAATTGTAAATGCTTTATATAGAGCAAGAGGTCGAATTAGCAAAGGGTTGGAAAATGTTAGAGAAAAAGACTACTTTTGTAAATGCTATGCAGGGATTGATATATACAGAAGCAGTTGGACTTTTCTGAAGCTGAGATTCTTAGTGTACTTCAGTGAGCTTCATATTTTATCTTTGAAATGCTTTACTTCCATAGTCTTAATGCTTATTACTCAGAATTCATGGAGGAACATGCTCTGACTTCCTTTAAGTGTTAAACTATGGTGAATTGAGTTCAGTAATACATGCTTGACTTTACTTCTCAGGATTCATGAAGGATTTTTTATGTTCAGAATATGTGATGTTGTCCTTTTCTTAATTCTTACAGTGGTATGGATGTATAATCACTCAGAATTCACTGAATGTGCTCTGACTTCCTGTATACATTTATAAACTGTGTGGTCCCCTATGAGTTTATGTTCTGAATGTTTAAATGTTGAATGCCCTGACTTCCATGTAAGGTTGAGTTCATTGTTATATTGAGGTGTCACTGACTCCATAGCCCAATGGTAGCAAGTCTCCATCTTCCAATCTACAAACATATAAAATCACAAACCATAGAGTTAGCCATCTATCCATATCTTTAATCAATATCATTAACCCTTTGAGAGAGCCCTCTCAGGCTAAGGAGGCTAAGCCTTAGCTAAAAGATTGGTTTGAAATAGTTACACTGAGATAGTCTGATCAACAGCCTATCAGGGTCCTATTTTGGTGATAACACCTTCCATATTGAGTATGGAGCATCCTTTCCGTGAGGACTTGAGACAATGTGGTCTCAAACTCCTTCCAAGATAATCCTTCTCACTTTTGCCACACACTTCCCCATTTAGCTAGATCTTTAGCATCCAATGCTGGAGGCTTAGGAATGTCATGAGATATGAATTCCTTGAGGCCATTGTCTTCTAGGATTGCCTCCATCATGTCCTTCCAAGCTATGTAATTCGAGCTACCCTCCAAGGCATACTCAAGTCGCAAACCGTAGAATGACATATTGCTGCTCTAAAGTAGGAACTTGCAAATTTGATTTTCACCTGCACAACAAACTTGAATTATCCTCTTCTATATTGTCTTTAGCTTTGATACCATGTGGATTATTACTATAGATTCAAAAACTTATGTGATATGCTAAAACACAATACAAGAATCTACTCTACTATTTTGTCTATCATAACTTTGGTCACAAAGTAGTACATTGCACAACATACAAAGTTATCATGGCTAGAAATGTAAAATGAAAATTTGCATGAAAGGACAAGAACTAGAAAATCATTCAAAAATTCACTTTATCCACTTATGGATGAAATTGAATGTTCCATTTGCAACAACTTTGGGTATAAGTCCAATAAATGTAGAAGAAAGTTAATGCCTTCCTATGAGAAAGATATAAAGGAAGAATTTATCAAAATCTAGAAAAAGATGAAGACTATACATCCAAAAGAATGTGGATTGTTTTTATATGCCAAGAATGAAGTAAATCAATGGCACATTGATAGTGGATGTTCAAAACACATGACAAGTGACAAGAGTATATTTATATCCTTCAATGAATATAGAGGTGGAAATTTTACCTTTGGTAATAATGCACTAGCAAGATTAATGGGTAAAGGGACAATTGCCTTGGAAAAGGGAAAGACCAAGGCTTGTGTTGTATGTAGACGATCTTAAGTATAACATTTTAAGTGTTAGTCAAATGTGTGACCAAGGACATGAGGTAAATTTCAGGTCAAATGAGTGTGTGTTTAAAGAGTTGGACACTAGAGAAACTATAATTAAATAAATTAGGACTCCAAGTATGTATATGTGCTGGAAGGAGACAAAGAAAGTTGTTATTCGGCTAAAACTGTTGAGAGCTCGTTATGGCACAAGAGATTAGGGTGCCTTAGTTTTCATCATCTGCTTAAAATAGGTAAAACGAGTGTTCTTGAGACATGCCCAAAATCACCAAACCTGAAAATAATTCCTTCATGGTCATGCCAATTTAGAAATCAGTCAAGAGTTCAGTTCAAAGTAAAGGAATATTCTATAATAAAGGCATCTAGCACTGATCCATACATAAATATGTGGTTCTACAAGAATGAGATATCCATGAGATGAGGAATACTTTATGTTTCTAATTTATGATAACACAATAATGTGTTGGGTTAGTTTATTGAAATATAAATATGAAGCTTTTGAGAAATTCAGACTATTCAAAGCATTACTAGAAAATAAAATGGATCTTAAAATTAAGTGCCTAAGATCGGATAGAGAAGGAGAGTAAACATATAATGAGTTTTATGATTATGTGAAAAACCTGGGATCAAGAGATAATTATCAATAGCTAAAACTCCTCAATAGTGGTATATGAAATAATGAACAAGACAATCCAGGAAATGGCTTGAGCCATGCTTGATGAATCAAAGTGTCACATACTTTATGGGGAGAAGTAGTTCAAATAGTAGTTAACATTCTCAACAAGGATTATGTTAAGAGTAAATAATGATAAAACACCTTATGAAATTGGGTATGGAAAACCTGCCTCTGTAATGGATTTTAAGGTCTTTGGCAGTAAATGATTCATTAAAAGGAATGAGGACACTCTTAGCAAATTTGAGTCAATAGAAAATGAAGGGATGTTGCTTGGATACTCTTCAAGGAGAAAAGGCTACAAGTTTTACAATAATAGACTCTACAATATTGTTGAATGCATAGATGTAAAATTTGATGAAGGATTTTTTTTTTCACTAAAATACAACCATAGTATGATGAATCCATCAACTATGAGTCACTAGAGAATGAGGTCAAATAAAAATGAGAACAAGAGGAATATGAAGAATTAGAGGAAGAAGATAGATAAGAATCTCCATAGCAAAAGTCTCCATCAAGGTATGTACACAAACATCATGCTAAGAATCAGATTCTTGGAGATAAAGACACATGGGTACAAACTAGAAGAAAGTTCTTAGACACATCTAGTCATGCAAACCTAGCATTGTTATCTATGATAGAACATCATGGTTTTTCACAAGCAAGCCAATATGAGAATTGGATTAAGGCAATGAATGAAGAACTAGATCAAATAGAGAAAAATAAGTATGGGTCCTTTTTCTAAGACCCAAGAATACAAACGTAATAGGAACTAAATGTGTTTTCAATAATAAGTTAAATGAAGATGGACAAGTTGTAAAAAGCAAGGAAATACTTATCTGGAAGGGTTATGCTCAGAAGAAGGAATATATTTTGAAGAACATTTTCCCCTATTTCAAGAATCAAACCCATTATAATTTTTGTTAGCATTTCCCTTCTATAAAAAAATCAAAGTGTATCAAATGGATGTTAAGTAAGCATTTTTAAATGGTGACCTAGAAGATGAAGTTTATGTGGAGCAACAAGAAGGCTTTCTACTGAGCAACACCAAAGATTATGTATATAAACTCAAGAAAGATCTATATGGATTAAAGCAAGCACCAAGGGAATGGAATTACATGTTATATACAACAATAAGGCTTTAAGAAAGGAACAATTTCCAATAGTATTTACATCAAGGTTGAAGGTAATAATCTATTGTTAGTTGTAGTATATGTTGGTCATATAATTTTTGGCAGTAATATTGAATCAATGAGTCAAAGATTTGTAACATATATGCAACAAGAATTTTAAATCTCTATGCCTGGAGAACTGTCCTTCTTTCTTGGACTACAAATTCAACAAACAAAGAAAGGAATTTTTCTTTCTAAAAATAAATACCTCATGGAAATTCTAAGAAAGTTCTGGGATGGAAGATTGTAAACTTGTAAGTACACCCATGGTAACAGGATGTAGTGTCAACAAGGATGACGAATGCCTATAAGTCATTCAATTTGTCTATATATCAATGACTGGAAGTATACTCTATCTCATAACTAGAATACATGATATTAGGCATGCAATTGGATAGGTGGGACGTTTTCAGTAAAATCTTAAGAAAACACATCTCAAGGAAGTCAAGAGGATATTTAAATATCTGCAAGGAACTTTAGACTTTGGTTTCCAGTATCCAAAGGATATAGACTTTACTATACAATATTTTACTAGTGTTGATTAGGCAGGTTGTATTGATGACAGGAAAAGCATCGGTGGTGGAGATTTCTTTCTAGGAAATTTTCTTGTCTCCTAGGTAAGAAAGAAATACAACCCAATCTCCTTGTTTGTTATTGTTGAAGTATAATACATTGTAACTACATCATGTTGTACATAGTTGTTATAGATGATGAAAAATATTAAATATATTCAGATAGATTGCAATCAACCTATATCTATATTTTGTGATAACACGAATGAAGTTAATACATCAAATAATCATGTGATGCACTCAAAGACAAAGAACATTCCCATCAAATATCATTTTCTCAATGAATAAGTATTGGGTCACATAGTTAAGTTGGAATATGTACCTACTGAGGAGCAGATTATAGAAATATTTACTAAGCCTCTTCCAAAAGAGCCTTTTGAATATCTCAAACAAATATTGGGAATGATATCTTTCCCATCCATTCCTTAGATTTATTACATAGGAAAGAGGGTAGCTATCCACATGTGACAGGGATAGTTGTATGCTAGAAGTTCAAAAGAAGGATATAGCATTAGCTCAAGGGGAGATGCAAGCTCAACAAATGCAACATGTGTTTAGGGGAAGATATTTGCACTCAAGATGAAATTTATGGAATAGTGCAGAAAATTTGATCTAGTGAGGTTAAAGAGAAGGAATAATGCTAGTGACGACTTAACTAGTAGTTGTCAAAAGGATGTTTCAAAGGAATTAATTCACTCCCTTATACAACAAAGGAATCATGGATCTCATTGCAATAGTGACATTGGCTACATCTGATTTGCTCATATAATGTTTTAAGACATGGAGCTAATTTTCCACGCTAGACATTGGATTGGAGCATAACCTAAGGGGGATCACTTATAGTAAAAAAGATGTTGCAAACAAAAGAGCAAGAAGATAGATGAGGAAAGTAGTCTATTAATGAAACTAGTCAATGGTTCACCATACTTACATAAATTATGCTTGTTGACCTTAACATGATCATGTTACTAATCAAAGGATGGTGTCAATATCGAGAAGAAATATTATTTTTATTAAGTTACAGACAAAAGGAAGCCTAGGCATGGGGGGGCAATCCTAAAAAATAGAGCAGAAAAAATAATAATGGTGCATGCAAGAATATTTGGTCACATCCTTGATAAGGAGAGCTTAGATACAGTGGAGACAAAATATGCTAATATATATCGGCACATTAGACAATCAAAAGGCAAGAAAAATACATTTTCTCATGGGGATAAATTCACATTACAACCCATTCATAGGGGGTATGATTGAACAATTATGGAAGTTTGAAAGGAAGCATGATCTCAAGGGGAGAACCTCATAACATAACCGAGGGAGTTGATCCAGTGGTAGAAGTAACCATTAGTTTCAACAATATTCAATCACTTGCTTAATAAGCCTCTTTTTCATTGATGTCAAAGGGGGAGAGTGAGAAAACATTGGATCTTTAGAGTTGAGGGAGAATCAACAGTTGAATAGGGAGAGTCTGACATCAATAACTAGCATATGTCTAGTGGTGTTGCCATTAGTGAAAAAGGGGGAGATTGTTGAGTATGTTGGTAATTGTTGTCATTGATGTCAATTGATGTCAAGTTAAAGGGGATCTTGTTGAGTCTTCACAAATGATGCTTATTTGGAATTTTAGTGTGTAGTGTTTGATGACTATTGGATGTGTAACCTAGTAGCCTATCTTTGAAGGCATTTTTTCTACAGGTAACTTATTCAGAAGTTCATGAAAAGTGCCTAGTTGGATATCCCTCTCATAGCGCTTTCTAGCGGTATATGGAATTTAGTCTAACTCTCCAAGAATGAAGATAAACTTAAGTTTGAAGTAATGGAGTCTAATCATGGTTCTGATGGGTCATGGTTCTGAATGGTCATTAGAGCATCAAACTGGAGGTGGAAAATAGATGACATGGAAAGGTGACTTGGAAGAGATAGATGGAATCTAATGACATGACACCTCGTGGTCATGACAAGTTGAAGGTGGTTTTGGCCTTTTTGGGTGGCCAATTGGCTCTTTTCTGAGTGACTTGTGGTCTAAGTGACGAGGTTGTGACATGGCATGAAAAGTGGCGAGTTGTGATGTGGAAATAACATAGACATGACATGACCCATCATCCATAAGCCATTGGTGCATCACAATTGTGGCAAGCAGTGGGCCTAATTAACTTTTTTGGCACCATGTTTCATGGGTGCATGTGATAAAAAACTTTGGACCCCACCCCTCATTAAAGTCTAGATAGGTGGGGGGCCCTCGAAGTGACATCTCTTCCGTTCAATTTAATCGTCACACATTATCACTTAGCGTTCATTAAAAAGGTGGTGGTTATTTAAATTGCATATATGACAAATTGCAGACCCATCCCCTTGTTAAAGTTTAGATAGGCAGGGGGGACCCGAAGTGACGTCTCAGTTGTTGATTTTAATCAAGTCATTGAGTGCATTTTAGAAAGTGTTGGGTATTTAATAATTGGGTGAATTTCGTAGGTCTAGGCCTTAGCACCTTTTGATCCCAATTCCTCAATCTTGGCATGCGGTTATATGCATAAGGGAGCTGAAAATAAGGGGATAAGACCAAATTCAGTTGGAGGCGTTAAGGTTTTGGTTTCCACTGCCAGTGACGAGGAGCCAAGATCTTGATACCTATTACTAAAAGGAATGATATGACTAGTCCTTGGTTTCAACATGTTGTCATATCAATAAAAGAGCCAAAAGAAAAAGAGCTTAAGTTGATAAGTTGTTAAGTGATGATATAGTCAAGTGACGATTTTCATGGGTAAAACCATGGATCTATACCCATGGTAATGAGAGGGATCAAAATACAAAAATTGAAAAATAATGGTAGATCACTATGGTTGAAGAGGATAAGGAGAGGTGACTGAGAGATCAAAAGACAGAGAGAAGAAGAGTGGGTGAGAAAAGAGTATGTGTACAATGGGACCTATATGAATGTGTAAGATAAAGAACAAGGGTGATATTTATGTAGCAAATATGAATGTCAACTAATAACAATTACTAATATGAGCACAAGGTAATATAAAGAAAGAGCAGAACATATAATAGATAATATTTTCATAAACTACATTCAAATCGAAGATAAAGAGGGGATCAATGTTCCCTGTAGGTGGGTTCCTACTAAACCTTGGGGATAAATGTCTCAAATGGGTTGAATCATCCTAAAAAGTTAAAGGGGATAATATATCCTGCAATTGGGTGCTTGCAAATTTTGTAATTGTAGGTGAGTGCCTATAATAATCATTTAAAGAAAAGAAGAACTATTTGTGGTTTTCTCCCTTTATGGGTTTCCACGTTAAATCTATGGTGTTCCATGTGAACATTTAATTGTGTGATGATTTTTTGTTTATTTCATAAATGTATAATAAATAAGAATTGAATTGAAATTCATTTTTGACAACAAGAATATTGATTCACCCCCCTCTCAGTATTCAACAAAAAATTATCCCTTCTCACACATATACACAAAGAAATTTATTCCATTCTAATATCCTATTCATTAATAATTGTTTATAACATACAAGGCTTTCCCAATTTGGGAAATAATTTTCCCACTAAAAATGTAACAAGCTACAAAAAAAACTAGGCACACTGCCCCTGAAGAGGAACTTATTTTCTACCTTCCCAACTTGCTACTTGTGCAAAGTAGGGCTTGATCTTGCTGCTCGGAAAAGTAGCTTTAACATTCTTGTCAAGTGCACACCCCATATTTCTCAACATTGTAATATGGGAGACTAGTGACAATCTCCCTTAGGATTGACACTTCCCTATAGCGAAAATGTCTCATCCTCTTGTGACACAACCTACACAAGTTGTCATTATCATGTAACAAAGATTGAATAAGTTTACCCTTTAGCCTGAATAGGCTTACCCTTCAACTTTTATACATTTCCCTCTCTAACCTTGATGGCTACTGCTATGTTAGGAATAGACTCCTCTCAACAAACGTACACTTATCCATTCTTGAACATGACTAAATATTTTATCCTCCATGATTGATACTGAGAGACAATTATTTTGCGTTACTAATACATACAACATGCCCTTAGATTCGAAGGATCCTCCTAACTTGAGCTCAACATGAATCCTTGAGTATTTATTTGTTAGAATGCTAAACAAAACCCATGCTTCTATCATATGTTGTGAAGCACCATTGTCCAAGTACTAAGCACTCTCAGAGATGGTGCTAGTAGAAATACAAGAGACTAATGAGAAGTATTTCTTGAACTTTGTTACAACATCATCCAGACGTATCTCTATTGATGCTACTATCTGCTACAACTTCCCCTTACCCTTGTTTTCTAGAAATTATCATGCATAAAGCCAATTCTTGTGCCATATGAAACACTTGGGCTTGCTCAAGTATTTATTCTTCCCTGGTTGTGATTTTGACCCCTCATTGCTACCCTTGGAACATTTCCTCTTCCATTCTTGGCCTCACTGACTAGGGCCAGATTCTCCTTTCCATTTCCTTTCCTATTGATTTTAGACTCCTCCCGAGCCCCTTCTTGGATGTTATAATCCAAAAGTCTCTCCCAATTAGGAAGGTTCTCTTGAGTGTAGATCCCCTTGAAAAATGGTTCACATGGCTTGGTGAAACCATTTAGTGCCACATTTACCAATTCTACCTCCTCCACCTTTTGTCTAATTACTACAAGCTACATGTATCTTATTGATATTCATGAAATAACTAGTAAGATTACTAAACCTTGACATTTTCATGGATCTAAGCTTTTTCTTCAAGATCATCTTCTAGTTCATGTTGTCACTCTGGAACAAATCCACTAGAAACTTTAACATCTCCCTGGCTGGCTTCTTCTTCACTAAGTTAGGAATCAAATGATCCTTCATGGCATCCATAATAACCCATTGAACTCTTATGTACTTTTCATGAGAAACTAGCTACACTACCTTTGTCAATGAGGGAATTGCCTTATCTATAATTTCCCAAAGGTCATTTTCCTTCAATATCAATGTAACCCTTTCTTTCCAAGGTAGGAATTTTGAAGCCCTATCCAACCTATCTTCAAACCTAAGACTTGTTCATGCCATTTCTGGATTTGATAAAAAACTATTGTGTGCTAATTCCTTTTAGCACTGGCAAGAATTTTATTATTGTTCGTCTATAGATCTACTAAGATTTCCTATAGATCTAATAGATTTGTTGCAAACTGTTTTGGATCTATGTTTGATACCAATTTAAACACCCACAAAAAATCATTTCTTTGAGACTACTTGACTGGTACAACCTCTTTCTCTCCCTCTGATGTATACGATCTCCACCAATCTCACTATTGGTTGATTGATTGTGAACACTTGAAATCGACCTCCCTTTCAAAGTGTAATTTTTGATACCATGTTAATTTTCCTCAACCCCAACAACTAACAAATTTATTTTATATTAACTTTCCTTGTTGTAAATTAATTAAAACTTCCAACTTACTAAATAAATTATATTGTTGGGATTTTAATAGTAAATAAAAAATAAATATGTGGAAGAAATTTTTATCCAATCCCACAAATGCACAAACATAAATTTATTCCCTTCAAATATGTTGTTCATTAATAATTTTTTACATCATAAAAGGGATTCCCAATCTAGGAAATAATCTTCCCACTAATAAAATAATAAGATACAACAAAATTGGTCAATTTTCCGCAAAGAAAATCATGTTTTCTTCCTACTTGACCTACTGCATGTGCAACTATATGGTTTCCCATGTGACTATATGTCTACCCACGATCCTATACTACTTCTCATGCCTTGCTACAACTTCTTTGTGGCTATACATTGTTACCCAAATCATGTACACCATTGTCCAATCCTTTGTAGTGTTTCCTTGTTGTTGTATGACCCTCTCTAGCTAATCATGGTTGTCGGGTCATCTCCCTCTTCCTACAATATGCTTGCACTCTCCTCCATTAATTTGATCTTTAGATGGAAGTCCTTCTCCACCCCCACTAAGATATCCTTGATTCATAGTCATTTTTGTCTCAATCTCTCTATTTCTCTTATGTGTCTTCCTCCTTCACTTTTCCTTGCTTTTATAAGATTGAGTTGTTGTCTGAATCCATAACCCAAATCTCCAAAGTGATTGACGACCAAGATTAGATCTCACCTCATTAATATCAATGGTTGAGATTCATCTAATGCACTAATGCAAATAACCTTTGCATTTCATTAGAATCATTCACTTTTTCTTATGAAAACACTTTACTTTAATTATTCATTTAATTATAGTAATTTTGCTAAGGTAAAGGTCTTAGATGGCTCCCAAACATCTAGACACATAGACCTATGCAGAAGTATGTGTTTGATGCTACTATCATCAACACTACATGCTCACATCTACCCAAAACTCATGAATGCTCACATCCCCTTGTGATGTACCCAATTGTACCAATAAGAAACCATTATTAAATTATAATAAAATGGGAAAACCCAATTAATCCATGAAGGACAAACCAATACATATTGATATTAAAGTGATGGTTACAATGAATAAATGGTTTAGGCTTACATAGACCCCTTAAAAAAGAGGGGACGTGATGACGAATCATGACCCTCATGTCATGTTAATCTACTTATAAGCAATAATATTATTTAATTACATAAAATAATATTATACACTAATTAGGTATATTACAAGTTATCCCCCCATTGAGATACTTAGTTCTCTAAGTACTAACAAAAAAGGATGTTAGAGTAAGGCATTTCTTCACACATAATAATGATAATTAGATTGTTTTGAGCGCAAAGAATGGTGTACACATGAGTATTCAAGAGATAGAGTAGATAATATAAGATAAGATAACTATATTAATGTCCAACAAATGACCACAAAAGTAGGTTAATGGGACTATTGAGTACTATGATGTCAACACAAGAAGGAGTATCAAGAGGTATCCTATATAAAGAACAAGAAATAAAATATAAACAAAATGTCTATATGCTAAGACATGGAAAACCATCAACTCCAAGTGTGGGTGACCACAAAAAGGAATCAAGAACTAGGCCATGATCCACTAGATCTGGATTTATGTCTCCTAACACTCAAGGCTAAATAAATAAAACTCAAAATAGAATGGTTCCTTGAGGGAAGGTTGGGGGAAGATCTAGACCCTTTTTTGTGCTATTTTCAGGAATAAGTAACCCACCACTAATTTCTAGGTGATCTCAACTACCGAGTAGAAAGAGATATTCTTTGGATATGTCTTTAGGGTCTATGGGGAATGGAATGGTCCCTCTATTCTACATTGATCTAAATTCGGAGGTACTATTGTTGTTATTCTATCTCTTGGTGCCCCTAGCTAATGGGATCGTCGAAAAGGACATAATATTATGAAGATGATTTGGTCGAAGAGGAACCTTGAGTATGTGGGCCCAAAAGTTTGAGGGCCTCTTACATGTAAATGGCTAGACATCTTTGGTATAACTATTAGAAGAAACTGAAGAGCGTCTGGATCCGCTAGAACATGCAATTAAATATCCCATAAATCTCATAATAAGTAAGGCAAAGAAAGATTAAATGCTTCTCAATCTCAATATCTCAAAGATGGTACAACTGGAAAATCCTATTTGATCAATTAATTTGGTGGTAAATCTTGATCCACAATTTATGAGAGCCAATTTTCAACTATCACAAGGGGATCCCAAGGGCATGCCTCCAATGGTGAAGCATATAATTGGGTTGAACAATGAGTCCATCCTTCATCATCATGAAGTGCTCAACATAAAAATACTTTTACACACCTAACCTACCTTGATGGTTTATCCAAGTGACTTATACATATTTCTTGTAGATATCCTCTCAGATTATTTTATTCATCTATTATTGGTTGGTAAGACGTGGTTAGGTGCACATAAGGAATATCTTAATTGGGGATGTTGGTCCATTATAATACCAACCAAAGAAATGGGATTTGAGACTTTGATGTACCAAAAATCCAAGATTGTAATTACAAAATTGATGCCACATACATCTCAGTCATAGATTCAAGAAAGAATATAAGATCTTTAGGAAATGTTCTTTGGATATGTTCTGAACCAATCTTGGGTTTGAAAGGTAGTGACCAAAACTTCATTGATGTATGTGGCTCTATTTTATCAATATTTAGAGGTAATGGTTTTTAACATTAATATTATTGTCAACAATGAGAATTATCTCAACCACTTGAGATTTTCTCATCATAAATGCATTGTTCGAAGCCTCCTTTCATATGTGCATTTGGTTTATCTAATAAAGTTTCAATTTTGGTTAAAGACTCTAGAATGTTTAGAATTATGTTGTCACATACTCCATGTGGAGATTTTAATATGGTTGAGAAGAATGAAAATAGAGGACAATTACTTATTAATGTGTCATATGGTGGAAAGAAAGCCTAGATGGAACATTTCAAGCGCTATGAACCCTCTAAGTTTTAGTATACCTAAAATAAATTTCACAATAGTAACAAATGAGTTTTGCAAAGACTAGTTAGAGCAATGTTATCAAAATAGAGTTCATTTTATTTTTTTCTCTTTTGTGATTCACCCAATGCAGGTCGATGTCACAACTAGTCTCTTTGATCACCAAGTTATTTGGTTTGTCATTTCTCGGGGTTACTAAATAATGTGTGTGCATAGAACATGCTATATCATGAATGCTTATATTAAAACCTTAGTTGTGTTATATGTATCAAAATTGTCTAGAAATTTCTACCTAGACCTCATGGGGACAATGGCTAGAATACTTGGTCAGAAGATGCTATTGCAATTAATTTTTCCTTCCTACAAGGCTAAGGATGATATATTACAACGATTTAAGTAAAATAGTTTTCCTTATAAGAATTTGGAGAAGTTTTAGATAAAATTGTTGAGCCAAAGGCACTTGGATACATTGGTTTAAGATTAGAGACATGTTTACTAAGGATTTATTTAATGCTTTGGCAATCAAGGATGCCAATTAAAAAATGGATACTTTTATGATACTGAATGGTTGGTAGAGAACGCATACCCTGGGACTGTGAACAGAGGATGCAGACGAAGAGCTAGGGTTTCAGGTTTCTGAGCTCCATGGAGGCACGCAAAGGGGGGAGCTCCACTCCCTCCTATAGGCAGGCAGTGGCCAACCAAGGTAAGAAACCAATAGAATCTGTCAAAGGTCCTTCAGGAGAAGGGAAAAGGAACATGGAAGAGGATCAAGATTTAACAAAACCAAGGGAGGAAAACAACACAAAAGATAATGAGGAAGAAGACAAGAAACAAGGAGCAGAAAACAAGGTGCAAAAGGGGCCATGTAAACCCAAGGTTGAGGTCACTCCCAGAGTAGTTTTAAATGATCATGCTCTGCAGGCGCACAGGGACCACATGTGGACCTATGCTATCAGTTTCAAATTCAAGGGATTATGGCCCACTGAAAAGGCATTACAAGTGTGGATTAAATACCATTGGAAACCAAAAGGAAGCATAGACCTACATCTTGGGTCAAAGGGTTTCTTCACTGTGGTCTTTACAAATATTGAGGACAAAGACAGGGTGTTTGAAGGAGGACCCTACTTCTACGCTGCAGCAAGCCTCTACATGCGGCCGTGGATGATGAATTTTGTCCCAGAGTGAGAGACTTTCACTTCGGTCCCGGTTTGGGTAAGACTCTACTCCCTACCTCTTGATTACTAGCAAACGGAATCGTTATCTGCCATAGGAAATAAACTAGGGCGTTTTGTCAAAGCCTCTGAGGCCACCAGAAGGGGAAAATACACTTCCTTCGCATGAATATGTGTGGAGATGGATCTCTCTAGAGCTCTACTGGATGAGGTCATCTTGGAAGTTTTTGATTACGAATGGGTGCAAACAGTAGATTATGAACATATTCCGTTTAGATGTCACATGTTCCATGAGCATGGGCACCTATTTAGAGACTGTCCCCTCAGTAAAACAGAGAACAGAAGTAAAGCAACCACAATGAAAGATACTGAAAACTTTCACAAAGTGGGATATAGAGGAAAAGGGGGAAAAAGGGGGCAAAAGCAACAGTAAATAGGAGGGCAACAGGCCAGTCTAAACAGGTTCCAAGTTCTCGAAGAAGAGGAAGAGATAACAAAAGTAGATCAGGTAATGGAAGGAAGCCTAAGGGAGAAGGAGAAAGAAGAAGATAGGGAACAAACATAGGATAGTAATAAACAGAAAGAGACTATTCTGAGCGATGGAGAACTTGAGATGGACCAAGAAATGACCCAGAGTGAGATGGAAATAGAGGATCATGAACTGCAGGAGATTCTTGATGGAGAACACCTAGATCTGGAAGGGTTCTTGAAATAGGGAACCGTGGGAGGGATACACTCATTACCTCAAGAAGAGCTCAATAGAGTACAACAGTTGTTCCTATGGAAAACACAGGCTAAAGGGTTGGAAGGGCAAAGAAGCAATGAAAGGCAGAGCAATGAAGGTGTGAAAACTATGAAAACCACACCAGGATTAGCTCCTAGAAACCCAGGAAAGAAAAGAGGCATAAAAAAGTAGAATGAGTTATTGATGGAATGTGGAAAGCTAATGATATATTTAGGTAAGATGAAAGACCTAACCAGTTACTCCTTTACAAATCTTTAATAATGAAGTTCACATCTTGGAATATCAGAGGTCTAGGTAGTAAAAGAAAACAAAGAATACTTAGAAATAGAATGAAACAAGAAGATCTGCATATGATCTTCATCCAGGAAACTAAATGTTCCATTCAAAAAATAAAAGAAATTCACAGCAAATGGCTCAATAGATTTGAGTTTCTAGAAGTTAAAGCAGATAATATAGTAGGAGGCATACTCACTCTTTGGAACCCCCAAAAGCTTGGCATAATAGATGCTGAGGCATCTAGGAATTATTTATCAGTGGTTATTCAACCCATGGGAGATAGGGAGACTTATTTGGTCACAAATGTTTATGGCCCTCAAAGAATGGATGATAAACTCAGGTTTCTAGATTCTCTTGTGGATCTAAGAGATAGACATGTAGGAGTACCATGGATCATAGGTGGGGACTTCAACATGATCAAATCACTTTCAGAGAAAAAAGGAGGAACCAGAACTTTAAGCAAAGACTCCATTGCATTTCAAACTTTTATAGATAATATGAAGCTAGTTGACACTGATATGAGTAATGGCCTCTTTACTTGGAACAATAAAAGAGGAGGAGAGTCTCAAGTAGCCTCAAAGTTAGACAGATTCATAATCTCAGAGGACCTTATGCTAACCAACAAGGAAATGATAGCGAGAATTCTCCCCTTTGGAGGCTCGGGCCATTGGCTTGTACAACTTGAGGTTTAGGGCATTGGTACCCCCAAGAATAGACCTTTTAGATTTGAGAATATCTGGCTCACCCACCCAGATTTCATCAGCAACATTGCAAAATGGTGGACAGAAGATCTGCATATTCAGGGTACAAGAATGTTTCTGTTACACAAAAGACTAAAGCACATCAAGCTCAGACTTAAAGACTGGAACAAGAATGAATTTGGCAATATTTTTGAAGCAAAAAAAGCTGTTGAAGACAAAATGCAGGAACTCAATCAAGCCCTTATCACGGATGGCTTTGACAAAGTCAGGAATGATCAAGTTACCAAACATCATCAAGACTGGGAGAATTTATGTAAACAAGAGGAAATATTTTGGAGACAAAAATCTAGAGTTCAATGGCTAAAAGAAGGGGAGAAAAACACTAGATTTTTCCACAGATCCACCATGGTGAACAGATCTCATAATAGGATCTCTTCGATCAAGGATGAGGGAGGTCATCTTCTTAATTCCCATGAAGATATAGAAGCTGTGTTAGTCCAACACTTTCGAAGTATAGCAAAGGAAACCATTTCAGACAGAGATCATTCTATCAGGGACTTAACAAGGCATATACCTAGGCTTGTAACAAGAGAGGATAACTTCAATCTTAATAGGCCAATGACTGAAGAGGAGGTTAGTGAGGTCATCAAAGAAATGTAGAATGGTAAAGCGCCAGGCCCTGATGGTTTCAATGTAGATTTCTTTAAAGCTTGCTCAAGCATTGTTAAACAAGACATTCTGAATGTGGTGGAGGATTCCAGAATGAATAGAACCATTTTGAAGGTGCTCAATACTTCCTTCATCTCCTTGATCCCAAAACAGGACAATGCTCAAACTCGAGACAGGTTTAGACCCATAGCTTTGTGCAATGTGGTGTACAAGATAATATCCAAGGTTATTGCCAATAGACTCAAACCACTCCTTCCTACTCTAGTTTCTGTGGAGCAATCTGGTTATGTGGAGGGCAGACAAATTTTCAATAACATCATTCAAGCGCATGAGGTTGTGCACTCATTGTTAAGCAACAGGAAAGCTGGCATGATCATGCAATTGGACCTAGCCAAAGCTTACGATAAGTTGAATTGGACCTACATCAGGAAGGTCCTTATAGCTTTTGGGTTTGATCATAACTGGGTAAGATGGGTCATGGCCCTAGTGACTTCTTCCAGCTTTTCAATTCTGGTTAATGGTTCTCCTTCCAAGACTTTTACTCCTTCAAGAGGCCTCAGGCAGGGAGATCCGCTCTCTCCATTTCTCTTTATCCTCATGATGGAAGGACTTGGTCGGTAAATCAAGCATGCGAAAGAAGTTGGCAACATCAAGGGGCTCCAACTGTCTGAGACTGGACAGGCTTTGACCCATCAACAATTTGTTGATGACACCATGCTGCAGGGAATCCCCATGGTCAAAGAAGCTCTAGCTTATAAACAAATCCTATGTGACTTTGCCATGGCTGTAGGTATGGAAGTTAATCTCTCCAAATCTAAGATTTTTTTTCTTTAATATCAATATTGCTATTCAGAGAAATATCTCCAGAATTCTGGGCTTTCAAAGGGATGTCCTTCCCTCCAAATACTTGGGAGTTCCTCTAACTGACAAACCTTTGCACAAGAGCATTTGGGAGCCGGTGATTAATAAGATGCAGGATAAAATCCGGAAATGGACTATTAGATCTTTAAACTTGGCTGGTCAATTAGTGCTTGCAAAAGTTGTTCTTCAATCTATCCCCCTCTTCATGCTATCAGCCCTTCCACTCCAAAAGGAGTTTTGCAACAATTTAGAACCATTCAAAGAGACTTTCTTTGGGGTAAGGGGGAGCAGAGAAAGAAATGGGTCTTGGTAGCCTAGGATAAGATTTGCAAACCTAAAAACCATGGTGGTCTTGGCTTGGATGATTCGGAAGCACTAAGCAAAGTTTTAGGGGCCAAATTATGGTGGCGTTGCGTAAAAGATCCAAAAGCTTAGTGGGCTAGAATCTGGAAAGAAAAATATACCAGCACTTGGCAAGATAATGATTACGTAAGGATGAATGGCATCATAAAAGGCTCACACATCTGGAATAAGGCCTGGGAGATATAGGCTTAGTACAAAAAAATAGCTTCTGGGAAATCAAAGAGGGATATCTTGCTTTGTTTTGGGAGGATAATTTCTAGACCTCAAGAAAGAAACTAATGCCAAAGGGTTATTTAGGGTAAAAGATTTTTGGGACCAGACCAATAATGAAGGAAAATGGAGAACTTGGAAGAATATAGGTTACAGGGATAACAACCCCTTGAAAGCAAAAGGTGAGGCACTTCTGAAAATGTTGGACCAAAGGAAAATTTTAGTGACAGGGGGGCATGACCAACTTAGATGGGGTACCAATAATGAAGGTACCTTCAATCTTAAGGAGGCAAAATGAAAACTCATTGAGCTGGACTCCAATGTACCGGATAGGGTTTGATAGAACCTATGGAGGCATCAAGGATGGATGAAGATCAAACTCTTCATGTGGCTGGTTCATCATAAGAAAATTATGACTTGGGAAAACATTCGGAAGAGGGGTGTTCTGGGTCCTTTTAGATGCCAACTTTGTGAGGCCCAGGAGGAAACAATGGAGCACCTTCTCAATAGTTGTATTTTCACCTCTAGTTTGTGGGATGCTTTTGCCACTATTTTCTGACAAACAGATAGGGACAAAGGGAGCATTATCAACACCCTAAATAACTGGAGACAAAAATTCTCTGATTATGAATTTCTTTTCTCAGCTTGGGCTTTAATGCTAAGCTTCATAATATGGAATGTCTGGAAAGAAAGGAACAACAAAATCTTCAAAAATGTAAAAAGTTCCTCCCAACGCATTTTTTAGTAGATCTTAAGACAACTTAAGGAGACGGTAGGTACTATTGTGAGAACTTCCCCAAAGAATCCACATTTAGAAGTTGAAATGCAAATACTTCTTTAGTCGGGCATGCAGGGGCTTATACCACAGGGCTTGGATAGGAAGGTAATGACACAAGACACTAAGCAGGATCATTGGCATCCCCCCCATAGGGTTTTTTGAAATACAACATTGATGGGGCCTCAAAAGGCAACCCGGGTGTTGCTGGCTTTGGAGGGGTGTTACAGGATGAAAATGGCTGCATCCTTTTTATTTTCCACTGCCATTTGGGAAGAGCCACGAATAATATGGCGGAATTAATGGCTCTTGAGCATTGTTTAGAATTCCTGAAGCAGAATAATCTCCAGAATATAATAGTTGAAGCTGATTCTGAGTTAATCATTAACTCGGTCAAGAGAATCAACTATGGCACAGAGCCAGAAAAAGTCTCAAAACACTGGAGGTTGCTCCAGGTCTTTCAACGGATTCAGCTTCACCTCCTGGGCTTACGTACCGTGAGTTTTACCCATGTGCTAAGGATGGCAAATAAATTGGCGGACATCCTGGCCAATCAAGGGGTGCTCTGCACCAAAAGCAGGGTTGAGCTGAGTTGGCAAGAGATGCCTCAGAATAGATTAAAGGCGCTATGTCAAGATTAGGCGGATGAGGACAGAATGGTGTTTCGCAACAGAGCCACAGAGATGGGGTCTAATTGATTTGGTCTATTGATGAAGTGTTTTGGTTTATTTATGAAGTGTTATTTCTGAAGTGAGGTTATTTTTGGGATGCAGGTCACTGTCGGCCTCATCAACCCTGGCAAGAACAATCATAGAAGGCGCTGGGGGAGGTTGCTAGGCAGACGCTGTTTCTTGGATAGACGGCTGAACGGAGGAATTTTCAGCTTCCTTTGGTTCAGTCGCCCGAGGAGATGGGTTGGGGCGAGGGGCCAGATTCCTGGCTTTCTCGACAGACTCAAAACCCCAGTTTTTCTTTCTGTGGTGGAAAAACCGCTCGCTGGGTGGTTTTTGGATTATCGCAGGGCCTTCAAGCTGAAAGTGTTTTTTTGGAGTTGGGAGCGATTCCACTCACAAAGCAACACATGGCCAAGGGACGGGAAGGAATACCGCCCTCATCGCGCCGTAATTCTCGATGCTTTTGGCGCGTGCGATATGTTCCACAGCCGTTGGATGAAGCTCGATGAATCTACGGTCAATATTAAGAAAGCATGTTGGTGGGTCCCGGGCATTTATTGTGCAAACTCAAAAACCCCTGTTTTTCCTTTTGTGGTGGCAATACTGCTTGCAAGGTGGTTTCAGGTTTATCGCAGGGCCTTTAAGCTGAAAGGGGTTTTTCGGAGTTGGGAGCCATTCCACTCACATAGAAACACGTGGCCAAGGGACGAGAAGGAATACCGCCCTCATCGCGCGGTAATTCTCGGTGCTCTTGGCATGTGCGATATGTTCCACAGCCGTTGGATCAAGCACGAAGATTCCACGATCAAGATTAAGCAAGCATGTTGGTGGGTCCAGGACGTTTATCACGCGGTCATTCTCCGTGCCTTTTGGTCTTGCGATATCATCCTCCGCCGTTGGATCTGGCGAGGTGATTCGATGATCAAGGATAAGTATGTAGGTTCGGGTGAACATTATCTTCTATGCTTGTTGCGCTTCATAATGGGAGCGGGCGAACTACATGCTCGAGGGTTATCCCCCCATTGGGACGCGAAATCATTTTAGAATGGTCCCTATTTCCTCATCGGGTCCGAATCTTTTTTAAAGTGGATGCATGTTCTCGCCCCGATTTGAGCCTCGGCTGTCAGATCTCTAAGGGGGGATCGAACGGTCTAGGTTCTTGTTTGTTTTTCGTGGGTTTTATAGTTTTGTTTGTGGGACCTTGGCTCGGCTTTTAAGCCTTGAGCTCAGTGACCCAGGCCTTTAGTGGTTTGATATTTCTTTGGCCCACAGTTCCTTTGGGACTGTTTTTTTTATTTATTATTTTTTTATTTATTTATTTATTTATTTATTTATTTTTTTTTTCTGATTTAATGAAATAGAAGGTACGGCTCTTGCTTTAGCAAAAAAAGGATAGTGAATGGTTGGTAATTAACCATGAATTGATTGAGTAGAAGTCAAACATCCCATTATATGATGGTGCTTCAATCGTAAGGTATTATAAAGGAATGAGAAGTAACCATGCAACATTGCCGTAGTTTTGTCACAATCAAAGTTACAAATGAATAAAGGTAGGCTAGTGATTAGCGCCTTTCTCTAAATGACTTAATAATTGCTTTTGCATGGGATGTTTGATGAAAATTTCATTGCTTAGTTGCTTTCCATGTGATTTCTATAGGGTGTGAGATATATCATCCATGACTACCTACAAGTATATAGAGAAGCTCTTGAGAAGAGGTCTCTAGGTGCAACCATAAACCAAAGCTTCATTAGGTTTACCCTAGATTTTATTCCATGGAGACCCTAGGCTAAATATGTAATTTGAGACCAATCATGCTTCTCAATCCTTGCAATAATTTTTTGGTAAAAATCCCTATGCCTTTGTCTCAAGCACATTCTACATGTTTGGATATACAAACAAGCTCCATTTTTGGAAAATATGTTTTACATAACATCATCCCCATGTTGAAAGGTATGAAGTGGCTCACATCTTAGGCTTGGATGCTATTTTCATTAATATTGACTTTAAGAAGATATATGGTTGGGTTAACTAGCTTTCATCATTGTTATGTTCAATGCCTTCGAATTTAGCTCTACCTTCATTGATTTTGTGGAGACCCATTTTGAAAAGCCCTCTATTTACTTATCCATCAACATACACAACTCCAAGGAATTTGGTGTATAACATTCCATCAAACAAGATTCTTCATTAGCTCTAGCATTATATGTTCATTGCATCAACTAATGCAAGCACCTCAATCTTGGTGATACGACTAGAAATAGGGGAAACCCATAACTTGTACCAAATAAAAACCTATCTTAGGTTTCAAATTGCTTCGTTTCAAACTTGAGTTGGAAGGTCATTAGATTAAAATTTGGCATATGAATCCCCAATAGAAAGGATGGTTGTCCCTGTTTAGAACGTTGTGGAAGACTACCTTAGAACTAAAGAAGTCAATCTTTACATGGTTCACTATTATAGAAAGTCTCTAATGAACAAAAGATTAACATATCTCACAAATCAAAATCTATGTTGTCCCATTATTGAGCCGAGAGGTTGTGCCAAGAAACACATTCTACAACCCAGTATGACCCGATGTCTAAGTATGTCATGTCCTCAAAAAATAATAAAGATATTTTTGGGTAATGTCCGCCAATCTTAAATCATATATAATTTATTTATCTTATTAATGGACTAAGATTAATTATTAAAATATAACTATGTATTTGAATGGATGGTAAACTATCGCATGCTTTTAATAGTTCCTTTATCATATATGTGAATTTGAATGGATCATAAATTTACCTTTATAAAAAAAAATTACCACATTGAAATTCCAAATTAAGTAAAATTGTAAACAATTTACTCTTTACTAAAGTCAATGTCATTTCTTAAATCAAAGGGAAAAGGTTAATTTAACATATAATTAAAAATCTTGTACCATATTCTTTTAATATTTGTAAAAGAGATATGGTAAATAAATACAAATATAAATAAACTAGAGGCATGGTAAATAAATATAAATATAAATATAAATAAACTAGAGGTATGGTAAGTAAATAAAACCTCTTTTTATGTTTACTCCATAAACCTCTATATTTACTAAAACTCAATTTTTTTTGTTTTTATTTAGGTAAAGCCTATGGGTCAAATACCATTTTAATACGGTGGGCTAGATACCATGGTCCAAATACCATATTTATAAAAGAGGTATGGTAAATAAATAAACATAAAAGATGTATAAAGAGGTATGGTAAATAAATAAATATAAAAAATGTATAAAGAGGTATGGTAAATAAATAAAAATATATCAAATAGGATTAGAAATCAACATCTAATTATATACCAAGCTCATGGCCCAAATAGCATGGTAAATAAAAGAGGTATGGTAAATAAAGAAAAATAAAATTAATTTTTTTATATATTTACTCCATAATCCACTTTATATTTATGAACACTCAAAAAAGAGGTTTTATCACTTTATAGTTATGAACACTTAAAAAAGAGGTTTTATTTAGGTGAAGCTTATGGGCTAAATTATTATTAATACCAAGCAAAAAAATATTATTAACCCTAATATTAATATTAAAAGATTAATAATAATAATATTATTAAATATAATATTCATATTAATATATTAATATATTGAAATATTAATATTATTAAATTTAATAACTTTAGATTAATACAACATTAAATTTGTTATATTATATTGTATATTAATATATCATGATATATATTAACTCTAGATATATATGGGAGGGAAGAACAAAGACATAGAGCGACAGAGGTGGAGAGATAGGGGGAGATGGAGATAAACTAAAGGAGAGGGGAGAGGAGGAATGAAGAGAGAGAGAGAGAGATGAGAGAGGTAGAGAAGGGTAAGAGAGGGAGAGGGAGACACACAAATGGAGATGGGAGAGAGAGAAGGGGAGAGGGAGGGAGATAATGAGTGGATTGGAGGAGAGAGAGAGATGTGGGAAGAGAGAGGGAAGTATGAGATAAAAGGAGAGAGAGGAGAAGCGAGGGAGGGATAGAGAGATGGAGTTGGAGGGGGAGAGAGGGAGGGAAGAATAAAGACATAGAGTGTAAGAAGTGGAGAGAGAGAGGGAGTGATAAGGGAGAGATGGAGAGAGAGTGCGTATGTTTAGGGGTGAGATAAAGAGACAAAGGAGATAAGGAGAGAAGGAGAGAGAAGGAGAGAGGGAGGGATAAAGTTACATAGTTGGAGAGAGAGAGAGAGAGAGAGAGAGAGAGAGATGGGGGAAGAGAGAGGATTGGAGGGCAAAGAGAGAGAGAGAGAGAGAGAGAGATTGAGAGAGAGAGAGAGAGAGAGAGAGAGATTGGGGGAGAGAGAGAGAGAGAGAGAGAGAGAGAGAGAGATGGGGGAAGAGAGAGGGAGGTAGGAGAGAAAGGGAGAGAGAGGAAGGATGAGAGAGAGGACTTGAGAGAGAGGAGGAGAGTGATGGGGGAAGCGAGAGGATTGGAGGGCAAAGGGAGATAGACAGAGAGAGAGTGAGAGAGACGAGGGAAGAGAGAGGGAGGTAGGAGAGAAAGGGAGAGAGAAGAAGGATGAGAGAGAGGAGGAGAGAGGGAGCGAGAAAGGAGTAGAGAGGGAGGGATACAGAGATGGAGTTGGAGGGGAGAGAGGGAGGGAAGAAGAAAGACATAGAGAGTGAGAAGTGGAGAGAGAGGGAGTGGCAAGGGAGATATGGAGAGAGCATGTATTCTTGGGGGTGAGATAAAGAGACAAAGAAGGAGAGATGCAGAGAAGGGGGGAGAAAAAGAGAGAGAAGGAGAGAGGGAGGGATATAGTAACAAAGTTGGAGGGTAAAGAGAGAGAGAGAGAGGTGGGAAAGAAAGGGAGAGAGAGGATGTGAGAGTGGAGAGAGGAAGGGAAAGAGATATGGAGTTGGGGGGGGAAGAGAGGGAGGCAAGAAGAAATACATATAGAGAGAAAGGTGGAGAGAGAGAGGGATTGATAAGGAGGATGGAGAGAGAGGGAGGGAGGACAACAAGAGGAAAGAGAGAGAAGTAGGGGACAGGGAGAGAAGGGGAAGAGAGAGAGAGAGAGAGAGAGAGAGAGAGAGAGATAGGAGGAGTTAGGGATAGATAGATAGATTGGAGAAAGAGAGTGTATGTTTTTGGGGTGATATAGGGAGACAAAGGGAGATAGAGATATTGATGGAAGGTGAAGAGAGGGAAGAAGAGAGAGATGGAGAGAGGGAGGGACAAATATATTGATAAATATGGAGTGAGTTAACATGTGTGTTTGGGGGGGTGATATAGAGAGACAAAGAAGGAAAGATGGAGGGAGATATAGATATAGATGGAGGGGGGGGAGAGGGAAGAATATTTCTTGCACTAGATGCATTGATTTCACTGTAGATGATGATTTATAATCCTATTTGACTGCTTGCACTAGATGGATTGATTTTAGTGTAGATGTTTATTTCGAATGATATTTGATTGCTTGCAAAAGATGCATTAATTTAAATGTAAATTATTTCTAATCCTATTTGATTGCTTTCACTAAATGCATTGATTTTAGTGTAAATGTTGATTTGTAATCCTATTTTATTGCTTGCACTAAATGCATTGATTTCAATGTATATGTTGGTTCCTGATCCTATTTTCTTACCTGCATTAGATGCATTGATTTGAGTGTAGATGTTGATTTCTAATCTTATTTGATTGTTTGCATTAGATTCATTGATTTCAGTGTAGAAGTTGTTTCCTAATCTTATTTGATTGCTTGCATTATATGCATTGATTTCAATGTAGATGTTGATTTATGATTTAATGTAATTGGATGTATGATGGTACATTAATTTTAAAGTGATTAAATTAACAATGTTCATTGATGTCAGTGTAAGCACAAAAAATTATCGGCAATGTACATTGATTTTTGTGTTATAGTAATCCAACTTATTAATATTGGAGAGCAAGAGAGACAAGGTATGATGCTTACTACAACAACTCGAGCTAAAGATTTAAATGGTTTACGATTTCAACTGTCCTTTCCATATAATTGATATGAAAAGATGACAAAACTAATAAGGACGACAATAAGAATAGTAGAAGAAAATAGTTTGAGATTAATCACAATAAAGACTTTTTGTAATTGAGTACATTCTTATTATTCACATTTTGTATCATTGAACACTATTACATTGTCACTTTTCATTCAAAATTTTTATTTCATAATTTTTCATCATTAAAGTTATTAACAATATTTATTATCTCAACAAACTGAGGTAACTAAGAAAATTTAAAATTAAAATAATCTCAGGCATATTTAGCATATTTAAAATGATTATATTAATATTAGATGTATTTACATATTATTGATAAAATTAATCATATCTTCGATGGGTTTTCCTTGGCCGCACACGATTGAAACCAGCCTAGATCCATCTTAACTCCAAATCTATCAAGTGTCGAGAGGGATCAAAACTCTCGAGGTGCAAACCTTTCCTCAAGTTTTGCACTAAAAAAAAAGGTTTGCACCTCGAGAAATTTGATCCCTCTCGGCGCTTGATAGATCCATAGTTAAGATGAATCTACGCGGGTACGTAAGAGGCAAGTCTTCATATTAGCCCATTATGAGTAAGAGCAAAGTCTTCATATTATCTTTTTCAACTTTTGCCCCTAGCCAATTCTACATGGCCCTAAGTTTAAACCATATGAAAACAATACCTTCCCACCCACCCTTATTGGAAAGTTAGTGTGTTAAATGATCATCTCTTAGGGATTTACACTTTATTCTTCTTCTGGAAAGCCCTAGGTTTAAACCATATGAAAACAATACCTTCCCACCCACACTTATTGGAATGTTATCGTGTTAAATGATCATCTCTTAGGGATTTACACTCTATTCTGCTTCTTGGAAAGTTATCGTGTTAAATGATCATCTCTTAGGGATTTACACTTTATTCTCCCCCATTGTTAATTCACATTTACGTGTTTTACTTTATTTGGAAGAAATGAAAGATAAGTTACTTAATGATAATGAGTTTCTCACAGATAGTATGATGATGTCATGACATGTGACCATCCATCCTTTCACATTATTGTCCTAGCATCAAAGATTCACATGGAAATGGTACAAATACTATAGCTAATGAATTCACTCCGTCTAGGCCATCTAAGGTCATCAACACAATGAGGCTCACCATTAGGGAGGCAAAAATTCTCAATAATTTGGAACAATAGAGAGTGGTGATGACGTTGGCTCCCTGTCCCAACCATGAATAATAGAAGACAAAGCCTATTGAACAAGCTAATGATGAATGGGATTAGTGCAATTGAGAGTTTGACTACTGCACTCTCTAATCTCTATATAAAGGAGGGGAATCCGTCACTGGAATCTTTATGTAAAGAAAGGGAATCCGACTACCAATTTATGGAGTTGTAAAGAGTGAAAAGCAGTGTGCGGTCGTCGTAAAATTGGAGGACAAGATTGTGGTCACGCGGTTGCCTTAGAAATAAGTCTCTACTGGGGACACCTTTAAAATGGCTGTGACGGTCTAGATGACTGTACGGAGAAGTGGTGCTCTTACAAAAAAAAATTAGTGCTAAATTGCCACGTGTATGGGCCAACCGTAAGAAAAGCGGATGCTGGAATATTTGCATTATAATCGATCTTCTTAGTCTTGCCAAAGCATGAGTATAGCAGTCAATTTTCCCTTGATCGATGATACTTTTTTATTTTTAAGTGATTTGCCATGTGCATATAATTGTGGGTGTATAAGTGTTTATATCACTATTGAGTGAATCATTAATAAACATAAATAAATAAATTTGAGTTTAATAAAATTAGATGTATTTATATTTATGAATATAAAATTTGTGTAATTATATATGTATCTAATCTATTAAAAAAAGTTGTACATCATCGAAGTTAGGAGGTATTTTAAAATTATTTTTAACTCAATTCAAAATTTTCACTTCTTATTCAAGCGAGGCTGGTATAAGGATGCTTAGTCTTGGCTAGACTATTTGGGAGTAAAAGAGGAGATCATCTTGAATAATAAGGACACTACTAAAATATTATTATTTCAAATTTAAGGATAAGTTGTGAGAGGATAAAGAATTAGAAGGAAAAATGAAGCTGCAGTATTATAATGAGGTGATCAATCCCAATCTCAAAAACCAAAATTATCTTTTTGTCTTGACCAATGCCAAGAAGAAAATGAACATGGCTAATATTAGAACAAATTCTCATCGCTAATATTAGAACTAACTCTCATGAGCTTCAAAGTGAGATCGAGGGTTGGTATATTTCCAAGACACCTTGGGATGAAAGAGTTTGCCACCTTTGTAATACTAAGAGGGTTAAAGATGAAAAGCACTTTCTCTTAGATTTTCCAGTCTTACCCACATCCATTCTAATTTTCTAAATCTTTCCCACACTACCAACCTTCTTAACTTATTATGTCAGCAAAACTACGGTGATCTAGTTACCCTGAATATCCATTAATCTCTTACTTTGTTAAGGTTAGATAGAACATTATGGTCTCAGTGGACGTTAATCAAATTGTGGATATTATTTTGTTTATATTATGATTTAATAAATTATTAATTGATATGGTGAATATGTAACCTGTTCAATAAACGTTATTTGACATTTGGGTTAAGTCATATAAATTAAATGATCGGGAAACATTGATAAACACTAATCTATAATAAGCATCAAAATACTTATTTCATTATACATGTCATGTTCTTGAAATTAAAAAGTTATAAAAATAACTAAATTATATTATTATTATTGATTATAAAAAAGAATTAATATAAAATGTGAACATATTTAGAAAAAAATGGATAATATTTTTAACCATGAAGAATTTTTCTCGCTTTTCCATAGAGATTTTTAATTTGTAAATAGGCTTTGTTACAATATCATAGACCAATATCATTGTTTATCAATACCACATGTACAAGAAACCATAACCGACTTCATATGACATTTATGCATATCACATTTTTTTAATTAATCAGTTTAATTAAAAAGGGAAAATGGCATAACTACTTTGGAGATAAATCTCAACCTTTCATTTCTGTCTATACTATGAATATTATAGAATATTATGTGGAGGTTAAATCCCTACCATCCACCTAATAACTATTCATAATCAAATTAAATTTCTGAAAACTTTATTCCAAAATAAACCTTTGTAACACGATGTAAAACTCGAACCATTTTTGCGACCCAAAACTAATAATTAAGAGGTATTTTTTTTTACTAATCCTATGTTGATAAACTCGTACGCAGTACTTCGAACATTGCGGCCCCAAGATGCCACGGCAAATCGTAAGCGGTACTCCGAATATTGCCGCCGCAAATCGTAAAAAATCGTAAGGACCAGGAAAGTCCCAAACTTCGACTTTAAATTTAAGTAGTCTGCACATTTTTGAGAAATCTCATTTCAAATATTAAAGTGATAAGTTTCGGTTAATAGTGTAAGTGTTTTTATTTTTATTTTCACTTCAATATATATATATTTTTATTTTTTTTGATTTATTTTTAAACAATTGAAAAACCTAAAACTGTATGTCGACCTGATTTGGCTATAACTAGCTATTAAATTGGCCCTTGTTAATTGATATTCTCATTCCCATAACTCTATTGTTCTCTTCAATGTTGCACTAAATATTTAGTCTCCCATGTTGATGGTAAGGAATTCAACAAAATTGGGTTCAAATGGTGATGGTGGATGAAGACAATAGTTTGCTTCTTATAGGTGAGTAAATATGAAGTGGCAATCACAAATGCTAGAGGAAGGGCATAATGTTGCCATATAAATCATACACATTGTATTGAAATAGGTGATTGTTATAAATATAATTGTATCACTGATTTGGCCATATTTTGATTCTTTAACATTTTATATTTGTTTTGGTCAAATTTGAAATTACAAGTTTGAGTTGTGTAATTTATACAATTTAGGTATTCTAGTGGTTTTTAGGGTGCTGGATACATTTATACAGTAAAAAAAACTTATTTTAAACAACCAAAAATTATAATCTCACATATAAGTGTATCACCGAGATTCCAACGTGAAAACCCCAAAACACAAAATAATTAGAGAACATGGTTGATTTGTGTTTATGATCTCATGTTGTTGTAGTCCTTGCTAAAACCTATGCAACTTCGGTAATAATATTATTGGGACATGTGCTTCTACGTAGAGCATTTGTTTGTAATAATTGTACAAGATGATACAAGTGATATTGTATTCCATTTGGATGTACATCAATTGGATGTTTGTATGCTTTATTTATTATAAATTAGTTTACTAGCACAACCACACTAGTAAATGTGGTTGATATATGCTTATTGGTATCATATTTATAAGTCAATTGACGTATACAAGGTGAAAAATGTCACATGTCAACCACATTTACTAATGTTGTTATGTCAATTGACAACCAATATGTGTGGGGTGAATTCATTAACCATGGTTGAAGAGGGTTGATAAGTTTAATCATGGTTGACAAGGTTGACCAATTTTGAAGAGGGTTGATCGAGGTTGGTCATGGTCAAATATTAATGTGACGATGTACTAATGTTACATGAATCTAACAATGTTACATTGTTAGAATAATGTTGACCATGGTTGATGTTACATTAACGTTAATGTTAATTATACATTAATGTTACAAAAATGGTTACATTAATGGCTGAAGTTGGTTGATGGGGTTGCCCATTTTTGGTCAAGGCAGATTGTGATTGACCTTAGTTGACCATGATTGACAATGATTACTATGGTTGACTAGGGATTAAGAGGAAATATTATGGTTGACCTTGGTCTAGCATGATTGATTGCTATTACTTTGTTACATTAATGTTGACTATGGTTGATGCTACATTAATGTTAATCTCCATGTTACCAAAATGTTTACTATGGTGATTGAAGTGGGTTGATGAGGTTGACCATGGTTCAAGAGGGTCGGCCATTGTTGGTCAAGGTAGACCATGGTTGACATCAGTTGAACATGATTAACAATTATCATGGTTGACCATGATTAACAATAATTACCATGGTTGACTAAGGATTAAGAGGAAAGATTATGGTTTAACTTGGTTTACCATAATTGACCATGGTTGATATTGTTGGCTAAGGTTGAAGAGTGTTGATTGTGGATGAACATGGCTAATTGAGTTGGATAATGGTCAACCATAAAATATAACAAGGTATTTACATTATACATTAATCTGACAATTGTAACATTATTACAATAATGTTGACCATGTTTAGCCCTTATCAACCATGGCTAACCATGGTTTAAAGTTACATTAATGTTACTGTTACAAAAATGGTTGAAGAGGGTTGACAAGATTGATGATGGTTGAAGAGGATTGACCAATGTTGATCAAGGTAGTCGATGGTTGATTGAGATTGGCCTTGCTTAATTATGGTTGGTTATGATTACCATGGTTGACTAAGGATAAAGAGGAAATATTATAATTGACCCTAGTTGATTATGATTAATTATGGTTGACCTTAGCTAGCCATTGTAAACCATGGTTGACCTTGATTACCATGATTGACTAAGGATGAGGAGGATATATTATGGTGGAGTAAACATGACCATGGATGACCGTGTTGACCATGGTTGGCCATCGATGGGTATGGTTGGAACACATTTTCCATGATTCACTATGGATGAGCATGCCCATCATGGTTGATCATTGTTTAGCTAGTCTGACCATGCTTGAACGTGGTCGACTAAGGTAGAACTTAGTGACCATGTTTGACCAAGATTGAGCTTGTTTGACTATGGTTGAACTTGTTAGAGAAAGGTTGACTATGGTTAACTATGGGTGATTGTGGGAGCATGTTTGACTATGATTGTATATGGTTAACCATGGATGAACATGTTGCCCAAGTTTGACGATGGAATAATATGGGTGGCTTTTAAGTTATCCCTTAGTTGCATTACCTGCTTGTGTGAGGCAATTCATTACTAGCATTATGCCATTCATTATGTTGTTCATGTCTAACATGTTTTAAGTGGAGTATGGGACCATGGGGACCACTTGAAGGGTTGTTAAGTAAGTGGATCAATGCAATTAATGTTATGAGAAGATGATGCTAACATAGGTCATTGACAAGGGTGAGGTCGATTCTAGGTCCACCCAAAGGTTACCAAAGAATTCTATCAACATGATAATTGTCATAAGAGGATTATTTTGAGATAGGTCTTTCATAATGGTAAGGTCTAGTTGAGCACATATCATTTATTGCTACCGAAGTATTATATTGTATTGACAAAATTCTCATTTTTTTTTTTTTATTTTTTTTTTGAAGTTATGTAGCAATTCATTGCTATGACATAGAGTATATGGTTTTGTAGGGTGTCAAGAGAAAATGAGTGTCAAGTGTTGTAGCTCTTTGAAATATTTGAGGGTTTCCAATAATGGTATTTGGCCAATCTTTGACAATTCTAACTAAGGAGAATAAATTACACCCTTAGGCATACTACATGATTCCCTAGTACTATGCAAAATTGATTCACTTGAGTGTTTTGCTTGACACATTGTAGCAACAAGACAATTGAAAATTTGATGTAAAGATGACTTTGGATGTGCCAAGGGAGCTTTTGATACACTTATGGAAACATGAAACATTAAAAACATATATAGATTCTATCTCATGCAATCACAATGACCAAGTCCCAACAACATGAGTGTCCACCACAGGGACTTCACTTGTATTCACTACATGTTTGCTTCCCAACTATAGTTTTAATTACTAAACAATAAATTGTTGTGTTTAATGATGCTTGAACATGTCTCTAGCATAAAAATAATTTCTCTAAAAATTAGGTGTGTGATGCAAAATAAAGTATTTCGATACCACTTGTGGTGTACCTTCATATCTAAAGTAGAAAATCTACAAAAAGAAAATAAAACAAAACGAGAGTATTGAAGTGGTAGTAATAAGAAAACATGTATTAATATCTTGAATAACAAACAATGTTCACTTGCCTCTTTGATAAAGAAATATTCAATTGAATAGAGCTCCAAATAATATTAATCATTTGACACTTGATTATATAGATTCACCTTAAATTTATTTATAACACATTTTAACTACCTATTGGAACATATTTAATACATATTTCCACTATACATTAAATAATGGATTATTCCCTTAACTAAAGGAGTTAGGGTGGGACCCTAAAAACATTGTCCTCCTGAAAAGGAGCCCCTTCAACCTTGATAGGTAGCTTAAAACTATCAAAGGCTTTTACCAACTATAGGATGTTTGTAAATGAAAATAAAACAAAGGGTAATTATTATTAAAGTGAAACAAATCAGATACTCAAATTTTGTTTATCATAATAATAACTTGGAAGAGATCCATTTTCATAAGTATATTGGAATTGATTTCATCACAAGTTATATTGAAACTACAATGTTTAGAAAATAATCAATGAAGGTTGGAAACCCTATTTCCATCTTGAGAACAATTGTAAAGATACATTATTTTGGTTTTAGGAAAATAAGAAGGTCCTACTCAATACCCTTGCTACCCTAGCGATTTTATGTGATTGTGAGGTTTGGTCTAGGTTCCCACCAATAAGACTAAGACTATGATTAGGTACTTAATGTAGAAGCACAAGATAATAAATTTGAAGAATGAGAGGCTTATTATCATTGCTTCAACCATTAGTAAAAGTTTCCTTGGGCTCAAAATAAATTGGAGTATAGATGTAGTTTCCTAGCTAGTGGAGGAGTCCTCTAAGATAACAACATTGCTAAGGGAATTATCATAAATAATTTAAAATAGAACGTGGAATGATAAGGAGTCTTACATATCAACTATAGTTAATTCAATGATTACCCTCAAACTAAGATAGGTCAAACTTTATAATAGATTTCTAGGCCAATGATCAAATTTGACTAAGTCATTAATCATCACTAACTTATCTATCCATGCCAGCTCTATGGAATCTAATTAATGTCACTATTGTTGTTGGTTGCAAAACATTAGTGATCAAGATTGACTAGGTCGTTGATCAAATTTGACCAATCACTCTTTATCCAATTATTGGATCAACATCAACAATTTCCACTTGATAATAATCAATATGCCACATTAGCTCCCATGAATTAGTTTGTGAATGCCTAAGTATCCTTCTGTTGTTTCACTTTACTGCTTGTTGCACATTCCTACTTAACTAATTCACATTTGTGCTAAATTACATTCAACATGCTCAAAATTTTCAGTACATTTTGTAAAAGTGTATATGACTTTAAAATATGAAATACAAAAGTATAAGCTCGCAAAAGGATGGCCTAAGGGGTTATTTCAATCCATTATCACCAAAGAATTGAAGTAATTTTGTACCAACAAGTGTTTGATTTGAATCATTTGGGTTAGGTACACTAGTATATATTAATGAATTTAGGCTAGGGATTTTATCCATGAATATGGCTAATCATCACTTGGGTTTCCCTTCAAGGTTTTTCTTGAAGGTTATAAAAAGGGAATCACAAAATGTTTACAAATTCTAAGTCATTGTCTTCCCTTTTTAAACTGCAATATCCCAAATAAACCGATGGAAGACCCTTTTTACCTCTAGGTTTCTCCTATAAGTAAGTTTGTGACTTTGTAGACTACTCACTAATGTAAAGAAGTAAAATCCATTGGCTACAATATTTATATCTAGGCAGAGTAGTGCTCTCAATCTCTTAGTGGGTGATGATTGGGGTTTTTTGTAGCTATTAGCATTATTGTGGTAAATGTGCTATATTTTTCCTCCATTAAGCTCTCTTCTCACCCATTCTTCATTGTTGTTGCAAAATTCCTCTTCAACCAAGCTAGATCCTTGGTCTTCATCATTTTAGTCCTTTAGATATCCTCTTCTATTCTAGCTCTCTTAACACCTTTAACTCCTAGATCACTTTGAGATGATTCATCGTCCAAAAGAGCTAGGTATCCTTGTCTTTCCTTGAAGGTTGTAACCATTCAAGGAGACATTATGAATTTCCCCAATATTCCATATGTTCATTGAAGCTCTTGTTGTTGCCATAATTGTGGCAAAGGATGTAACTAAGTAGTAAATATTCTAGAAAGAAAATGGATTGATGTACAAATTCAATGAAATTTGGCCAAATCTTGTAGATCTATAACAATGGATTCCCTACACTTAGAAGTTATAGATCAAGGAAGAAAAATATATTTACCCTTTTTAGTGGATTCTTCATATTGATGAAGTTGAGGATAGAGATTGAATCTTGAATTATAGTATGGGGCTTTGGGGAAACTCCACTCTTTAATATTCTGAGAAATCGTTAAGGAAACAATTAAGTTTTCTTATTAGATTGATTTTTATTTTTATTGGTCATCACTTGTGATTATCTATTACCTCTTTTAGGATTCTTGAGTTCTACTCATCAAGATAATTTCCAAACAATGAAGACCATGCAAAAAATAAAGAGACACTAGAGATAGGCTCCAAGCCAGGGCAAAACCCCTCCAAAGGGGAAAACCAAAACGAACTTCTATTCTTACAGAAACAACTTCAAAGGAGACTTACAAGACCCAAGACCCAAGACCCAAGAAAGAATACCTTTACCAAGATCAATCCAACCACCAACACTTTCTTTCAAGATAACATAATGCCATCAATGCCAAAAGAGGAAGATTCTTTTAGAGTAGGAGTTTTTCGGCCTTCAAACAATGATTGTATTATTCCTACACTTCTTAGACCTGTAGTCTTCCTGCATATTTCAGACCTATAGTCATTTTGCACCTACCCGACCTGTGGAAATCCTAGTGATCACAAAAATTCTCATGAGAGAGATGATCTAAAGTGGAAGGTGTTCTTCTCTTCTTCGCTGACCTTCTACTATTCTCCAAGACCTTTGCACTTGTTTCTAGCTGCATATCAGATCAAATATTATTCTCCCAAGTGTATGTATTCAAAGGGTTTAAGTCCTTCTCTTTTATAGTCTTTGCATGGGCTAGTAGGGCCTCTCTAGGTCGACTTGAACATGGCAGGCCGATTTGATCTTGGCGTCTTTCTAGGCCATTCTAAACAATAAAATAATATTTTATTTCTTGTTACATGTTCGCAATGGGGTCTTTTACATATTGACTTCAAATTTGACTCAAGACCCAAATACTTTGAGCATGAAACCCATGATTTAAATAAATATTATTATTTTACAAAAAAGGCCTTTCTTTTGACAAGTAAAATAATAATTACATCATGTCATGAGCCAAATACAATTATGAATACCGATATTAGTTACATTCTTCAACACAACCTCTTAACTAGGGAGGTATTCAAAATTGACAAACGGTACAATGACAATACTCACTTTGAAAAGTTATCATAATAAGAGTATCAACATACCCAATGCTAGGGATACCAGAACTGCCAAGGTATCCAACACATCAAATATCCAAGTTTCAATGACACTATTTCAAGGATCCATCAACTTAAGGATCCAAGTGTCATTTCCGAGACACTTATACAAAGATCTAAGACACTATCAGGGACTAAGGTGTCATCAAAGCAACATGCCACTATATGTACCATCAGGCTACAACCCTAGTATCAATCCAACTGGATATAAATACCATCTAGGCCTTCATGCCAAGACACCAACCCTTTATAGTCTTTGCATGGGCTATTAGGGCCTCTCTAGGTCGACTTGAACATGGCAGGCTAACTTGATCTTAGGGTCTTTCTAGGCCATTCTAAACAATAAAATGATATTTTATTTCTTGTTACAAGTGCCCAATGGGGTCTTTTACATATTGAATTCGAATTTGACTCATGACAAAATCCCTAGAGCACACAATGGGTGCTTTGACCTAGGACCCAAATACTTTGAGCATGAAACCCATGATTTAAATAAATATTATTATTTTACAAAAAAAATATTTTTCTTTCTTTTGACAAGTACACTAATAATTACATCATTTCATGAGCCAAATACAATTATGAAGACCGATATTAGTTAAATTCTTCAACACTCCCTCTTAACTAAGGAGGTATTCAAAATTGACCAACGGTACAATGGCAATACTCACTTTGAAAAGTTATCATAAGAAGAGTATCAACATACCCAATTATAGGGATACCAAAACTGCCAAGGTATCCAACACATCAAAGATCCAAGTGTCAATGACACTATTTCAAGGATCCATCAACTTAAGGATCCAAGTGTCATTTCCAAGACACTAATACAAAGATCTAAGACACTATGAGGGACTAATGTGTCATCAAAGAAACATGCCATTATATGTACCATTAGGCTACAACCCTAGTATCAATCCAACTGTACATAAATACTATATATTCCTTCATGCCAAGACACCAACCCTTAGGTGTTCAGGTATCATCAAGGTCAAACACAACAACGAATCCCCACATGACCAAGATACCCTCCCACACTGATATCTAGACATCTTCAAGGCCAATCTATAATTGAGATCTCAACACCAAATAGGGTAAGGTGTCCTCCCAAGTACCATCATATAAGAAACTTATGGTACTCATGTCTCCCTCTCAACCAAATCAAAGATATCCATCGATCCAAACATGCTTCAAATTTCTTAGGAAGAGATCAACACATCAACTACCTGTTCATTCACCTGAACATATTGTAGCTTCGCGATCCTGATCACTTTCAATATATTGGTTCTTATTATAAATATGCTAAATAAAATCCAGCATCTTCAACCATTATGATGTTTCTTAGGTCATCACAATATCCAAATAAATCTCAATAGAAGCTTCCTTTTCCAATTTTTCAAGAAACACCAAATCCAACCTCAACACTTCTCAAATATTTGTTCACAAATAATCAAACAAGAATAACCATCAGTAGTGCTTTATCCATTCTTCGATCTCCTTCTTTCCTTCATAAAAGAAATACATCCAATATCCTTCTCAACTAGGGAGGTAAGTCCATAATCAACCACTTTATTCTTTTATCTACACAAGCACTTTATTTTGCATCATCATATCATTGGAGAACTTTGATCTTTCAAAAAATAATTCTTCATATGACAAAAAAGTCACCTTTCAATCAACAATGTAAACTTCAATTTCATCGAGGTTCTTATAGCTCCATCTTTCCATCATGCTCATTACAGGGTCATCATCAAACATGAGGAAAGCTTACAACTTTACAACCTCTTGCAAGCTATGTGTCTGCAATTCTCAACGACAAGTATAACCAAACACAGCTATATATGTACAAGAGAATGAAATCAATTTTATCAAACTAGGGTTATCATGTTATCATAAAGAGAGCATCTATGGTTATCAAAACTTTGAATAAGAACTTAAACTTTAAATATCCAAAACCTAAACCTAGTTAGAGAAAGAAATCAACTAGGGTTACACTTTTCATGCCCTAGATTATTACAAAAACCTTTGCTACGGTTTTGTGACAAACCCTAGATACCATAATTAAAACTTTAATATTAGAAATTAGATATCAACAACTAAACCAAGTTAGGGTTTCAATCATAGCAGAAACATTTACACCTAGGGTTTCATTTTCATACCCTAAGATATTATATCAAATTCTACAAGGGTTTTGTCATAAATCCTAATTAATCAAACCCTAAAAAGCTAGGGCTTTATCATATGTCTTAGATACCATCAACAAACCCTAAAATGCTAGGTTTTTATAGTGAACCCTAAAGGTTTAGGGTTTTACCAAAGTGAACAAAAGAAATATAACACGACAAGGGTTAATTTAATTTAGAGATCAAACACCTTAGTACAATAAGAATTTTTATAATTCTATAGAGAAACCTTAGACATGAGAGAGCTATTAATTTAAAGACTAAATGATCACACCTTCTTGTTGCACATATTTATACATACCTAGAGTTGCTTCTTTCACAAACCTTGTAGGGCTTCCTTTTGAAAGGCTCCCTCTGCATCAAAGCTTCCTTCATGACTCAAGTATTTTAGAGTCTCCCTATGAATCTAGCCATAATCCTTTTATTTTATCTACAATATTTAGAATATACCTTCCAAGGAAAATATAAGGAAAATGACTATATTCTAGCAACAATGATAAAGCGAGATATATAAAGAAATCATAATACTTATATTTAGTGAGAAGGTGGAAGCTTCCTCTTGCATAATATCAACATTTCTTTATGTAACTGCAACATTTACTTGACAAGTACCACCAAAGGTATACAAGTACAATAATAAATTAGGGATTTTATGGAATCTTTAGAAAGGAAGAATTCCTAGGGTTTTCAGATCCAAACCTTAAGTCTCATGATGTTATCTTACAAAATATCAATCTAGGGTTTCAAATCCAATTCTATACTTAATAAGGTTTCCAATTTCTCCCTAGACTACTTAAAAACCCTAGAGACCAAAAATTAGGGTTTTTATGATGGAAAATAATAAGGTTAGGGGTTTTCTTTAGGGTTTTCAAATATCAACTAGGGATTACAAAAACTTAGATGCCAACAACCTCCAATAATATGAAGATTACAAACTCTAAAAGAAATCTCAAAATCCTAATCCGATTGATACCTTAAATGAATAAAGAAATTATACATACCTCATGAATTACATACCTTAGTCCTCCAAGATTACAAGATGTCTGCTATAAAGGATTCTTCAAGATGTCATGATCTTATTGCTACCTTTAAGAGAGAAAACTTCCAACTATGTCGAAGCCAAAGGCAGCCTTCGAAGGTATTGTAATTTCCATTGATGTTATGATTCTTCCAATGAAAATGCCAACTCAAGATGTTCCTCTTCAAGGTGAAAAGATGCTTGCTTGTAAAAAACAATAGGTCTTATAATTCTGCCTAACTCCTTGCTCCATGTCACACAAAATTCTTCTTTGATGTGCCATAATTTGTAGGAGAGAGGGGTTGTTATTATGCTTGGCGATTATTGATATATATAATCATCACCAAGGCTAATAACAACCCATCTCTCCTACAAATTATGGAACATCAAAGAAGAATTTTGTGTGACATGGAGCAAGGAGTTAGGCAGAATTATAGGAACTATTTTTTTTTACAAGCAAGCATCTTTTCACCTTGAAGAGGAACATCTTGAGTTGGCACTGCCATTGGAAGAATCATGACATCAATGGAAATTACAATACCTTCGAAGGAAACCTTTGGCTTCCAACTATATATATCTCAAATTTTCTGAAAATGACTGTGGCCCTCTTAGGGTTACTCTAGGCTTAGACCAGACCTTCCAAGTAGGCTTAAAATGCCTCTATATAGTTCGGTATTGTTTCCTTTTCAAGTCAATTTCTTGCTGGTTGTTAGGGCTTTATATTTTTTTTTTCTTTCACAAAAGATATCTTAAACTTGTAATCTGGTTACACTTATAAGATTGCACAAAACCTTACTATGATTTCAGGATACTTAGACAATGCTCAGAACTTGAGTCTATTTTTCAAGATACTCGGTCTTGACTAGGCTTGGTACTTAGTTTCTTGGACCCTTGAAAAGGTGACACAAATACTCCTTCAAACTTTTCGATCTTCTAGCCTAGGTTTGTCACCTAATTTCAGAGGTAGAGTGGCTCATAAATATTCTTCATACTCAGATTTCAAGGAAAATGTATATAATGTCTTTTGGATAGGCTTCAAACCCTTAGTCTTATAAACAATAATGATCCTTTCGCTGCCTATTCCACTGACCTTAGCTCTTATACCATGTTGAGAAATCGTTAAGTAATTGAGTTTTATTATTAGATTAATTTATCCTTTTCTTGACAATTACTTATGATTCTTTTAGGATTCTTGTGTTCTTATCATGAAGATAATTACCAAACAATGAATATCACACACAAAAGTCAGAGACACCAGAGATAGGATACAAGCCAGGGAAAAACCCTTTCAAAGGGGAAAATCGAAACGAACTTCTCTTCTTATAGAAACAACTTCAAAGGGTACTTCCAAGACCCAAGACCCAAGACCCAAGAACAAATACCTTTAGGAAGATCAAGCCAACCACCAACAATTTCTTTCAAGACAAGATAATGCCATCAATGCTAAGAAAGGAAGATTCTTTTACAGTAGGAGTTTTTTGGCCTTCAAACAATGATTGTAATCTTCCTGCACTTCCTAGACCTGTAGTCTTACTGCATCTTTCAAACCTGTAGTCTTTCTGTACCTCTTGGACCTGTGGAAATCCTAGTGGTCACAAAAACTTCACATGAGGGTGTTGATCCAAGGTGTAAGATGTCCTTCTCTTCTTTGTTGAACTTCTGCTTATTCTCCAAGACCTTTGCACTTGTTTCTAGCCACATATAAAATTAGATATTGTTCTCCCAAGTGTATGTCTTCAAAGGGTCGAAGTCATTCTCTTTTATAGTCTTTGCATGGGCTAGTAGGGCCTCTTTAGGTCAACTTGAACATGACATGATGACTTGATATTGGGTCTTTATAGACCATTCTAAACAATAAAATAATATTTTCTTTCTTGTTACAAGTGCCCAATGGGGTCTTTTACATATTGAATTTGACTTTGACTCAAGAAAAAATCCTTAGAGAACACAATGGGTGCTTTGACCTAGGACCCAAATACTTTGAGCATGAAACACATGCTTTAAATAAATATTTTTATTTTACAAAAAAAATATTTTTCTGATAAGTACAATAATAATTACATCATTTCATGAACCAAATACAATTATGAAGGCCAATACCAGTTACATTCTTCAACATACTTGAAGACCTACACTCCAACATTTGAACCCTCTTTAGAATCTCTCTCTAAGGCATTTGTGTACATAATATTTCCTAGCCTCCCTTTACATTTTTGAGGACATGACTCATTAAATGATATTGGAAATGCTTTAGGAAAATCTCATTTTAAAAGTCGAGGAGAGAAAATACCAATATATTCACCACATACATGTGCATATGAACTTAGCCTAACTTGGTTGTTTACCTATAGGACCATTAGTGTGATTCGACCATTTAGTGTAGATATGGACTTTTAACAAGTGTATTTCTATAGAAATCAATATTATATCCAAAGTCTATACTTGGACCCAAAAGTTGGATAGTGAAGCCACTTTTGGAAGTAGGGCTTCCCTTGAAATAGGGCATATTTCTACCAAATATACTAAAATATCAAAGATAGGGAAATCAACAAAATATCATTTATAAACCCACTTGGTGGGATGGAGAAAGGAAGAACATAATTTGATCAACAAGGAGTCTCTAGTGTCCTCACAAATCCATCCAAACAATACTCTATCCTTTTGTGGCACCTCAAGTCTCCTCTAATTACTTTACATTCTCCCCAATCAACACAGTCTTCAAAATGAATAAAAAAATGTTCAGGAATTCTAACTCATTATCTTCCCTTTTTAAAAATCATTATCCCAAATAAACCAATGGAAGAACTTTTTTACCTCTATGTTTACCCTATAAATAAGTTTGTGATTTTGTAAACTAGTCTCTAATGTAAATAAGTATAATCTATTGGCTACAGTATTTATATCCATGTGGAGTACTTTTGTCAATCTTTTTGTGGGTGATGATTGGGTTTTCTTGTATCTATTAACATTAATGTAGAAAATGTCCTAATTTTCTCATCCATTAATATCTCTTCTCCCCTATTCTTCATTGTTGTTGCAAAATTCCTCTTTGACCATGCTAGATATTGCTCTTCATCAATTTAGTCCTTTAGCTTGATGATATCCTCTTATATTCAGTTGTGTTGACACCCTTAGCTCCTATATCACTTTGAGATGCTTCATCATCCAAAATAGCTAGGTCTCATTGTCTCTCATTGAAGGATGCAACCATTCAAGGAGACATTATGGATTTCCCCAATATTCCATATGTTTAATGAAGCTTTTGTTGTTGTCATAATCATGCAAAGGATGTAGCTAAATAACGAATACTCTAGAAAAAATGCATTGATTTACAAACTCAATGACATTTGGCCAAATATTGCATATCTTCACCAATGGATTCCCTACACTTGGAAGTTGTAAATCAAAGAAGAAGCATATATTTACCCTTGTGCCAAGGGATCCTTCATAGTAGAATTTGATGAAGTTGAGGATAAGGATTGGATCTTGAATTCATGTATGGGGATTTAGGGAAACTCCACTCTTTACTTCAAGCCCTAGATCCAAAATTTGAACCCTGTTTAGACTCTCTCTCTAAGGCATTTGTGTACATAATATTTCCTAGCGTCCCTTCACATTTATGGGGATATGACTCATTAAGTAATATTAGAAATGCTTTAGAAAAAAATATTTTAAAAGGTGAGGAAAGGAATTACCAATAGATTCACCACATTGTGCATATGTACTTAGCCTAGCTTGGTTGTTTACCTATAGGGTCGTTATTATGCTTCGACCAACTAGTGTAGATATAGAATTTAACACGTGTATTTCTATAGAAATCAATTTTGTATCCAAAGGCTATACTTAGACCCAAAAGTTTGACTGTGAATAAGTCACTTTTGGAAGTAGGTCTTCCTATGAAATAGGGCACATTTCTACCCAATATACTAAAATATCAAAGGTAGGGAAATCAAAGCAATATCATCACAAACCCACTTGATGGGATGGAGAAAGGAAGCACACAATTTGATCAACAAGGAGTCTCTAGTGTCCTCATAGACCCCCTCTCCAAAACCATCCCAAACAATACTCTGCACTTCTATGGCACCTCAAGTCTTCTCTAATTACTCGACATTCTACCCAATTAACAAAGTCTAAAAGAGGAATCAAAAAACGTTTACAAATTCTAACTCATTGTATTCCCATTTTAAAGTGAAATATCCCAAATAAACCAATGGAAGACCCTCTTTACCTCTAGATTTCTCCTATAAATAAATTTATGAATTTGTAGACTACTCACTATAAATGTAAAGAAGTATTTGGCTACAATATCCAAGTGGAGTGATGATCGGGTTTCTTGTATCTATTAACATTATTGTAAAAAATGTCTTATTTTTACCCTCCATTCAGCTCCCTTCTCCCCCATTCTTCATTGTTGTTGCGCAATTTCTTTTTGACCATGGTAAATCCTTGCTCTTCATCAATTTAGTCCTTTAGTTTGATGATATCCTCTTTTGTTCTAGTTCTCTTGCCACCTTTAGCTTCTAGATTACTTTGAGATGCTTCATCATCCAAAAAAGCTAGGTCTCCTTGTCTCTCCTTGAAGGATGTAACCATTCAAGAAGACCTTATGGATTTCCCCAATATTCCATATGTTCATTGAAGCTCTTATTGTTGCCATAATTGTCCAAAGGATGTAGTTGAATAGTGAATATTCTAGAAAGAAAATGGAATGATTTACAAACTCAATGGAATTTGAAAAAATCTTTTAGATATTCACCAGTGGATTCCCTACACTTGGAAGCTATAAATCAATGAAGAAGCATATATTTACCTTTGTGCCAAGGGATTATTCATAGTAGAATTTGATGAAGTTGAGGATAGAGATTGAATCTTGAATTCTAGTATGGGGCTTTGGAGAAACTCCACTCTTCACTTGAAGTCATGGACTCCAAACTTTGAACTCTCTTTAGACTCTCTCTATCTAAGGCACTTGTCTACTTAAGATTTCCTAGCCTGCATTTACATTTTTGGGGATATGACTCATTAGTGATATTAGAAATGCTTTAGGAAATCTTCATTTTAAAAAGTGAGGAGAGAAAATACCAGCAAATTCACCACATATATGTGCATATGTACTTAACCTATCTTGGTTGTTTACCTATAGGACCCTTATTGTGCATTGACCAACGAATGTACATATGGACTTTAACAATGGTATTTATCTAGAAATCAATCTTGTATCCAAAGACTATACTTGGACCCAAAAGTTGAACTATGAATAAGTCATATTTGAAAGTAGGGATTCCTCTAAAATATGGCACATTTCTACCCAATATACTAAAATATCAAAGATAGGGCAATCAAAGAAATATCATCACAAATCCACATGGTGGAATGGAGAAAGGAAGCACATAATTTGATCAATAAGGAGTCTCGTGTCCTCATAGACCCCCTCTTCAAAACCATCCCAAACAATAATCTCTCCTTCTGTGGGACCTTAAATCTCCTCTAATTACTTGGAATTCTGCACATTAAGCAAATTCGGACTTGCCCTTGTAGGAGGAAGTGGAGTCTCCCTGAACACCCCCATGACATTGGTGAGCTTGGCCAACTAGGTCAAGGAAGAAGTAGCAATTTAGAAGAGTTTGGAAAACTCTCAAATCCCTTCAGACAAAGCCAAAAGTGAACACGATAAAGAGAAAGGAAAGCAAAACCAATCACAGTGGTCTAAAATTTAAAAGAGATACACTGAAGTTGTTAAAAAAGTAAACACATTCTAACTTTGTGAAAAACAATAACAAACAAATGAATTGAAATCCATCATCATCATCATCATCATCATCATCATCATCATCATCATCATCATCATCATCATCATCATCATCATCATCATCATCATCATCATCATCATCATCATCATCATCATCATCATCATCATCATCATCATCATCATCATCATCATCATCATCATCATCATCATCAAATATCACCACCCATTAATATCGTATAATTCAAAATTAATACAATTATAATTTAAACTCATTCTCAGAAACGTTAATTATTAAACTCATTTTCAAGAACATTAATTATTAAAAACTTTCTTATCTCCACACTTATTACGTTAATAATTAAGAACTTTATTATCCCTACAATTACATTAATTAATACTACACCGACGTAAGTGATGCATACTGATTATGAATTTCATTAATTACATGCAACTTTATCGCGCAGGTTACATATGAGGCCGCAGCGTAAACAGTAATGGTCAATTATTACCCCACAAAAGGTTCAGGGTACTGTAGAGTACCGCCTTTTGCTTGCGTTCTATTGCTGCTGTTGATCAAACACCTGACCTGCGATGTGGCATTTATAATTTCTACCACTGCACTACAGGGAACGGATCATACAAACCCTTTCCATTCTTTTAAATAAATAAATACGCAAAATACAAATTCTTAACATAGCGTGTTAGTTGATGTTGGAACGAAGTTTATATATACCAATGTCATAAGAAATGATTTTGTAAAAAGTCATAATATTATAGTTATGTTGTGGATTGTCAACATTTCATCGAAGGTGTTTGACATTGTTGTGAAGTTATTTTCAATTATTTATAAGTTATGTTTTACTTTCGAGATATGTTTTATTATCAAGATATGTTGTTTGTTATGTTTTATTTTCGAGATATGTTTTATTATCAAGATATGTTGTTTTATTTTTGAGGGTGAAATTGAAGTGAGGTTATTGAATAAGTTAATGAAAGAGATTTTTTGGATTTTCTGGCTTTTTTCAGTTGGAAACATAGAATGAAGGTCTTGATTTAAGTCTTCTAACACATCTATATTTCCTATATCTACAGGGTTCAAAACTGTGAAGTCGACAAATTCTCAAAAGCTAGATGCAGTGTGGCGCCAAACAATATTCTCTTCTAGTCTTTTAATAATGGCATGTTACAGGGGTCTGGTCATATTTTGCTCTAAACATATGTTTTCTCGTGATGCTCTGTATTTTTGTCTTTGATCTCAACATTTTTTTTTTGAGATGATCTCTGATGCAATTTTTGTTATGTAAGTATATATGAACCACTCATAGAACCTGAGGTCTAACTAATATATGTAACTCTTGTTCTCTCCCTCTGATCACATCGAAGTCTTATTTCTTGAACGACGTACTTTTTTTCAAATCAATGAAAGCGTTTTTTCTGTTTCGAAAAAAATGAAAAAGAAAATAAGCTGGGAAATACTAAAGGAAAAATAAAAACATTTTCATAAAAATATTAATTGGGTTTCCCAATGTACAAATTAAAATGAAATTTATTTTCCATTTTATTGTAATTGTGAAAGTAAGAGAAAACATTAAAATGAAAAGAATGATATCCCTTTATTAAGAAGTTGCATCTTCATAATTTTTGGTTAACTTAAGTCTATGTACATTAATTATCATTGAAATCATATTCTTCATTATAAATAATAAATTGGAGAGGTCGCTGATAAATATCATTCTAAATTCTAATTTTCTCCCATATAAATATTATTATAAATATGTTTAAGAGAGTTGATATTGTATGAATTACACAAGACAAAATATTGGAGGCTATAAGGTCGGCCTCAATTTCTTTATCTTTATGACATATATACGTAATAAAATTCACTAGTTGCACCAAAAGAGCTTTAAACACACAAAATTCATTACGAATGTCTCACCACATGTATCCATTCTTTTCTTTTTTATTTGTTGACTCATTCTCATTTGTCCTTGTTTTTCTGGGCATAAAGAATCATCCAATCATTTGTCCTTGTTTTTCTGGGCATAAAGAATCATCCAATCATGCAATGTTGTTTGGAGTATCCTGAATATGTTTTATTTTGGACTTCTTGTCATTTTCAAGGGTATTGCATTATAAGTTGCATTGTTATCAAGAAAATTTAGAATTTTGTTTGGATCTATGTTTTTATTTAATTATTTTGAGTAAATTTGCGGACATTTACAAGCATTTGAATAGTCAAGAATTTCAATTTTTGATTGGTTTAGTAAGTTATAGTACTTCAATACAAGATTCATTTCCCTTTTTTTGTTAAATAAATGAACATTGAGTGCAATGAAGCATTATATGTAATTTTTTGGAAATTGATGATGACATTCTTATAGTTGTTTCCATTTCATGTACTATTGGTCCTATTTGTCTCAAAAGATGATATTTTTTATGCATTGCCTTCACAAGTTGTGTTGGTGTCTTTCCCTTTCAGAGAAAAAATTCAACCTCCTAAGGCTTGTTTTTCAGATTCCTTTATTATTATTATTATACAAGTACTACTCTTGTTTTCACTCACTTAGATATTCAAATAACTTATATATATATATATATATATATATATATATATATATATATATATATATATATATAGCTATCATCACATGCACTTCTTAGTGGACCAAGTGTTTCAAAAGAAAAATAAAATAAAAATATCATAAAATAATAATTTTTCAAAATTTATTCAATTATACTCATTCATTCGCATATCATTAGGAGACACATTTGTGAATTCAATATGAAAAACAAAGATGATATGGTCTAGATATTTAGAAAGCTATAAAATGATTTCATGCATTTAAGTATGATAACGAGAATAAGAAAACATTTGAGAATTTTCTATTGCTTGTCTAAAAGCTTTAGAACCACAAATGACATGCTATCCAAAAAATAGCTCTTTACAAAAGGCAAAAATAATTTTACATAATTTAAATTTTGAATAAAGTTAAGTGCCTAAATCACTTCACATAATCCTGATACTTAATGCAAATTTAAAGGAATTCTTCCCTAAGGAATGGGAATGGGGTCCCATGGACCTATTAATGTAAAGGTACCTAGAAGAGAAAAAAACTACAGTCAAGGATCGATTTTAGAAACATATAACACAATTCATAAAGTTGGATGATCAAAAACTAGGAAGAAAGTGGGGAGTTGATTCAAAACTAAATAAATAACACTCAACAAGTTATAAAATGATGACAAGTGGAATGAAATCTCTCTTTCTCTCTCTCTCTGATTATGATTTTCTCCCTTTATAAACTTATCTTTATCTTTGCAACTACTTGATAGTTAGGGTTTTCTTCTTTGTTTTAACTAAATAGACATCCATTTTTAGAAATATAAATTTAGGGATTTGTTCTCCAATCTATGTCCTACTTTAGATATTCCATATTTCCATTTTCATAAATAATTTTCAAAAATAATTTGGCGATAGTCTTGAAATTTGTCACGACTGTTATTTTGATTTTCCGAGTTGATATCCATAGTTTTAGCCATATATAATACTTTCAACATGTTCTTCATTCTCCTATCTTTCCAATGAATTCTCGTTTTCCTAAAACAGACTTCGAGAACTCAAGTTATGGCCTTTGTAAGTCCATGACTCAACTACCATTGTTTTCATGAAGTAACTCATCAACCATTAATTTAATTCACATAAATCTTGGCCTTTTGTTTATAAAACCACTTTACTCATCTCACATTTGTGAAGAGATTTATAGTGCTTTATAAATAAATGGGCTTCTGTAGTAGAAATAGACACATAATGTTACATGGCTTAGGCATAATGTGAGTTTTGGTTACCACCTCATTATCTAATCACCATACAAACTTATTGCACAACCATATATATCTAATTAATTTCTTCCAAATGTTACCTCATAATAGGTCCAATTAAATATCATGTATAATAAAAAATAAATATATATATAAAAAATATGATATGAAAAACCTTCCATTCATTAGAAAAAATCTATTAACACATCATATATTCCCCATGCCAAAATATTTTCAAGTGTTACCTCATATTGTATCCAACTGAGTGTCGTGTCATAAAGAGATATGTACCAAAAATATGGTATGCAAAACCTTCCTTTCATTAGAAAAAATCTATTAACACATTATATTTTCCTTGTACCAAACTATTTTCATTGAGCGATGCAAGTTTCTATCTCTATTCCATTATAAACATTGAGTAATTTAATAATAATCTAGATTCTATTTTAAAACCATACAAGTTTGTTCATTTTATTAGTCCCTGTCATCTGGCAATGGCCAGGGACTATAGTAATCCGAATGGGTTGATTTAGCATTAATTCGAAGTGCTATTTCGGATAGTGCAGTGGTTAGAGCAAGGTTTTAAAATGCTCCGTGCCAGGATGACCAAAGTCTTCTGGTTTGCCATCTTATTTGGCCTCTTCCCGAGGCGGGAGAGGCTGGAGCTTAGGCTATTTTCCTTAGCCGTGTTTATTAATGCTGACCGTCAGAGGATTCCGTATATTAATGTTAGAATTACTTAACATTAGTTTGGATTGTTTGCAGTTTGAATTATTTGCAATTTTGGTTTGGGCGTATTGGCAGGCAGGTGTTCTGCATGCAGGTGCTGCAACTGTCCGTGCATGGCGGAGCCGAATTAACTGTTGCTTAATTTAGACCAGGTACCCGCTTTCGCTCTCGTTTTCTGCCTGCTTCACTCAACCCACCTATTTCCCTCGCTTTCTGCGTCTATCTACAAGCGGAAGGCGTTAATGAAAATGTTAAAGTCAAATAGCCATCAAATGCGAATTGATGTTGAGATGGAGTCCTTACAGAGGTACTTCTATTATCAGATGAGGCAGAACCAGAACCTGGAGATCAACCAAGGACTGACAGCGGGAACAAGGATTGGAGACTGCATGACTTGATTCCTCTTCTTCCACTGAGTGCTCGGGAAAGCGGGTAAGAGGGTTCTCCCATTAGGATGGTTGCTTCACATCTAGTGAATGAAGGTTTTTCTGAAAGCCAGTTCCAGAGTGGAAAGCTCCGTAGAATATGCCAGAAAGCTAAACGAAGAACCAAGACAGCCACGACAACAAGCATTCTTGATCTTGTGGGGGACTTCCATAAGGAGAATTGTTATGACAGAAAGAACAAGAAAGAACTCCATAAAGAACTAACCCGAAGGCGCTGACATGGTGGGCGAGTAAACCGATTCGATTAGTGGGCACGAATAATTATGCCTGGCCGAACGTTGGACTCCTCAAGACTCTTTCCTCTGTCAGGGGTCTCGGCTGACTGCGCTTTACCATCACTCGGGGGTCCAGACTCAAATTACCTGCAACTGCAAGGTTTAGTCGTACATGAGAAAGAATCGATTGCTCAAAACTTCCCATTCGGATTATATTATATGTCGTTCACTCCCTCTTAATTTGATCTATTAGCGGTTGGCCCAGCTACCCTAGTAGTTAAAGTCTTCCTTTCCCCTACCAGAGGCAGATGCTTGTCCAAATCCGTTCATCGCATATCATCCAGGTGCGTACCTGCTGTTCTTGATGCTGAAAGAGCACTCAAACTGACATTGGCGAAGGTGCAACAGTGATGAAAGTGTTGTGGTGCAGCGTGATTAGCAGGAACCCCCTCAGCAGAGGCAGATGCTTGTCCAAATCCGTTCATCGCATATCATCCAGGTGCGTACCTGCTGTTCTTGATGCTGAAAGAGCACTCAAACTGACATTGGCGAAGGTGCAACAGTGATGACAGTGTTGTGGTGCAGCGTGATTAGCAGGTTCTGCAGCAGTCTCTTCCAGAGTGGAGGATTTGGAGGAAACTTGTTCCGTACGCTAAGGTTCCTGAGCAGCCGTAGCCAGCCAGCAGCTAGAGACAGATGCCCAGCTCACGATGTCGCGGCAATAGGTTTTTAGAAGCTGGCCGATTACAGGAAAGTGCCCTAAGGAGAAAACCAAATTTGATTGCCATGAAGGGAATAACAAAAATAGCAATGGCGGAATGGCTGGTAAGATCCTAAGTTCAGTAGGTTATATGGCTTAACAAGTAGGGAAAATTCATTAAAGCAAAGGCAGTAAGTTAATGAAGCCTCCCCTCAGCTTATAAATTAGCAAGCTTAGTAATTCTAATTTTATATTAATGCTAAAGCGTTATAACATACATAAAGAAACCTGGGAGACCCTCCATTCAGTCCCTCTAGATTTACGTGTCTGAACCCCTCCTATATGTACTAAATTTATCCCCAACATCTGTTGGGCCATCACCTGAGCTGATTTGATGGGGGTTAAGGTAATTCAGGCCATTTGTATGTGTATTGTGTACACATTTCATTCCATTTCACATTATGCATGCAGCGTCCGCTACGTGTAAGTTACTTTTGTTGTTATATAATAAAGTTAGAAATGATTTCGTGGTTACCTCGCTTCCGCTTCTTATTTTGCTTGGGGTCCACTACATTGGTCTATTTCAAGTACTGTTTATGTTATTACATTGTTTTGATATATTTTAGCCTCTGCAGGGTTTCATTTTTTTACATAAGGTGTGTACGATTTAGTTTTTGATATATTTCAGTCTCTGTAGGATTTGAGTTTTTTTACCTAGGCTGTGTACGATTTCAGTTTTCATCTTGGCAATGGTTTTTTTTTCACCCTGGCCAGTTATGGTTAGCATTTGGGCCTGAAGGAGAATATGTATTTCTGTTCCCATTTCTACTGAAATATTCAAACAGGGAATCTTGAATATGAAGATGACAGACTTCTAAACTCTCCTCCAGCTCATAATTAGGTCATGATACATGTCTTGCATGGAGGTTATAATGAAAATTAATACCAGGACTCTAACCGAATATAATTGCAATTAGTACTAGCACTCTGTGGTTATTCGCAGGAATTAGGTCTTCAGTTGCACCCTTCAAAATTATAAACCTCAGTTGCTATTGTTAAAAAAACATGATTACTGAAACAATCTCATTTGCTATTGTTAAATAATTATGATTACTTAAACAATTGCTGCATTTGACATCTGAATATTGGTCAAATCGCCTTATATCTATAAGTCTGTCTGAATTTATGTAACTAAATTAGGGAATTCTCTATAGCTAAGATCTGAGCAATATAAGTAATTAGGCTTGAATACTGCTCTTTATTCATCATAGTACTTAATGGGTGGACATGATTTCCTTCAACTCAACCAATGTGCAAGTCATAAAGAGTGCCTTTGAATGCTACTTGTGTGCGTGTCATGCACTTTACTTTCCATCAATTACCAACTCACGGTCTTCTGTAGGGTTCCGGTCCAACCATTGCTGTGAGTATTATAGCTTTTTGGAAAAAGAAGAAAGTTTGTCATTCCTATAAAGTTTAACCCTCCATCTCACTGAAAGTGATCCAATTTTAATTAGCACTTGTATTCTAGACAGTAATAATTTTGTTCAACCTTCTTTCCTTTATGCTTTTACTCCCGCTAATTTTGAAATATTGGTTTTAGTTGCTTTTTTGGTGTGAAAATTGAAATTTGTCAAGGCTTATTATTAATTATCTTTTGTGTCTTTTCTAACCTTTCCACTTTGTGTCAGCAATTAAACAAGAAAATCATGATAAGCGATATTTTTAACGATTTTTCACAAACATTTTGAACTAGAAGCAAAATCTTTTAGCAATTAGAGATGCAAAGGAAATGAATAATATGCCTTTAAGAGAGAAAGAGTCTTTGGCCATCCATTCTAGTTATGATTTGACTAGTGCAGTAGAAGTGGGAATATTACATTTTATTCAAAGATTTGCAATTAAAATTTGAGATCAAGATTTACATGAGAAAGTTCACCAATTGTCATTTAAGGTTTGTTAGTGGAGTTAAGACAAAATCTGGCAACTAACATGTGCAACGTTTTGTAAGAAGAAATGCAGCCACTCTTCTGAGAATATTATAATTTATTGAGTTTGATGAGAAAACCAATAGAAATCAGTATGCTCTAATAATCAACTAGGCAATCTTTTGATGAGAACGTAAACTGCCATGTTGAGTCGAGAGTTCCATCTATTAGCAGATTTATCCCCATCTAAGAAAAATAAAAATAGTAATTTGTCCATAACTTTATTCTTTTAGCTTTATACAATCTTCACTTACACACACACATGTTATCTCTACGAATGGAGTGAGTGAGACTTTTTTTGCTCTGCAATAATGTTGTAGCATTTACGATCAGCTCAACGACAACTCTGATATTGTAATAAAGCTTTGGAAGATATACAGAACTGACATGGCTGGCCTAGCTAACAAGCTGCCGGAGCAGAGGATAACCATCTGATTTTGGAGCCCAACTGGTGGAAATGGTAGAATAGATTGCATGGTTGGAAAGCCACCTAGTCCCTCTCCCAATGCTATATTAATGTACTCTAAAGACAACACGGATTGTGTGGGTAGGAAGGCCAACAATTCAAACGATGCATAACAAGCATTTGATCTTTGGTTCTCTTATTACAGGTATTTGTAGGTAGTGTTAGCTCCATTAATTTTGCACAATTGCTGCCTACAATTATGGGATTTAAATTGCAGCCTTTCCTTAACTTATGGAAACCAACTGCAGTAGTTTCCTTAAGTTAAGAAAAGAAACTACAATTACTAAATCTATTATTAGGAGCTACTATAGTGGTCCATCACTTTGATTCGAGTTCTCTGCCTTGATTTGTGGGACATCTAACTCATAGCTTTTAGAAGCTTGATGGAAGCTTAGCTATATGTTCATCTGTTTGGTCCCCAAGCTCCTATCTCAAACCCCTTCAGTTTTACACCATCTAGCTGAGATAGCAAAGCTTGGAAGTGCCTTCAGAATTTTGTGTTCTTTTCCTTTTGCTTGGACAGAAGCTGGAGTGTCGAAGAAGAAGCAAGCAAGTGGACTGTGGCCTTCATCAAAACATCACCAATGGCTGGAGGTAACTCGTATCCCTGGGTATTAAGATTCAATGATTCTTTGAGTTTATTCCGCATGAAGAATCTTTGCTGAAGTTGTAGAATTTCTTACATTTGGTATCAGAGCCCTTTTACCTCTGCCTTGCTGTGTGTTGGCCAAGAAACGAATTTCGATCCACCGTTTCGTTCCATAATTTATTTCTTTTTGCGCAAACCTGTGTGTAGCACCTTAGTTCTGGCATACGCATTTGATTGTGTTTATATGCATGCGTCAAAACAACTGCCTGGGAACCCTTGCCGTACCAATTTTTGAGCCGGATGCTCGATCCTGTATTGCGGTTGTGGAAGTGGCCACTATGGCGAATGAAATCAATTTTGCTTTTGAATAACATTCCCGAACCCTGGAGCCATCGCCTAGGATTGAAAGCAAGAGGGTCTGTGTAGTACTTGCTGTCCAAGTTGGAGAATTCATCAAATATTATGCACGTCCATCCTTTGGGAATCGTATATCCTTAAACAATAATTATGTATTCAATTGTTAGAACTAGAAACCAGTGGTGTTATAACGCTGTAATTTCCTGAATTGGTGAGTGACAACGTGGCATACCCCGGATTTGTACAGTCTCGGTAGTTTTCCTCAACAACATGCCGTTAAAGAGTCCATCCCCTAATCTCAAAGCCTCCTTGATAACCTGGGAGAAGTCAATAAAATCAGCTCCATCTCTCCCATGGTAGTTTGAGAAGATAGGGATATAAATAGAAACCACTGAAGCAAATCGATGTTATTAACTTACTCATTTTGTATAAGCCATTGATTTATAGTCGTCCCATGAGAACTTCTCATTCTCTCCTTTGGTGCGTTTGATTGCTTCATGTTCTTCCTGCGTCATGTTAGTGGACATGAAAAAATAATGTATATAAAACGTCATATAGTTGTAGGGATATCAATATGTTTTCAAATTTGTTATGTGGTGTAAAATAAGCTTTCAAATTTGACTGTACTAACCCTGAGCTCTTTGATGGTATGCGGATTTTCGGATAAACGCATGGAGATCTCTACAAGGATGTAGATTTCTACAATGTTATTTATTTATATATGTAGATCTGGAAATGACAGTTGGAATTTATAATAGGGAGTTATGATAATTAAGTTTCCAAGTACTTCTTAATCGAACTAACTAAGTTATTTTTTAATTTTAAAATTATGGGCCAGTCAAATACTATACTTTATGCACTCTTTCACATAATAAATAGTAACATTCAGAATTAGAATGCAAAAATCCTTGATTAGGAAATCTTGGACAAATTTGACTGTTTTGGTTTTCTGTAAAGATTTTTGTTGGATAGAAAAAACATGCTCAGGTCAAATGTTGGCATTATGATCTATTGTTATTCGTTGGCATTATGATCTATTGTTATTCGTGAAAGGAGGGCCTATAATTACATCAATTATAAATTTATAAATTGTTATTAATTGGATTTGCTTGCAAATAATTCCCATAATGCTGAAATGAACATTAGTTCATTTACTAATGAATATCCAATGTAATGACAATAGGTTGAAATCCATATTGGTTCAATTTTTATTTTATTATTTTGAAGTTATATTTAATTATGGAGGTTCACATGAAATTTTATAATATTTCAAATTTTTTAGAGTCCATTTTGTAATTAATTTAAAATTAGTCTTAAATAAATTATGGGACAGTTAGACTAAGGAATGTAAATTTGATTTTAATTTTATCATGTGACCAAAATCGCTTGTTTGCTGGTCAATTTTTGTTGTTTTATAAACTTAAGGACGGAGCTTGAAGTCAAGCCAGCTAGCCTTCGAACTGCATTTGCTATGCAAGTGCAAAGTAGATCAACGCTGCTTCAGTCAATCTCCGGGTTAAGTTTATAAATTGAACAATCAATTTGTAGTCATTTTCGGTAATGCTGACTGCTTTAACCTTAATTTTGATTTTGCTGGAAAAATATTACAGTTATATGGAGTTTATTAAAATGTCATTTTGACTTACTCCTTTCAGTAAACATTATTTTTTTCTCTGGTTAAGTTTTGTTTATGCAGCAAAATAATGTCTAGTGATCCATATAATTTTAATTAATTAGAGAATAGCCACAACATCTTTAATTAAATAAAATTATATATTTTGTTTGATAAGATCACATAAAGTTTATTTAGACATTAAATTGTAATTAATTACACTGAATATAATAAATTTTATCCCACAGGAATCTTTATTATATTTATGTAATTAATTAGGATAAAGTTTCATAACCTACCCACAGGAGTTATGAATTAATAAGTTTTATCATAAAGTTTTATTGAATCTGTTTGAATTAAAAATTTAGCCCACAGGCAATTTTTATGTCATTTGATTCAATTCTTTTCAGCATGATTTACACTGAATATAATAAATTTTATCCCACAGGAATCTTTATTATATTTATGTAATTAATTAGGATAAAATTTCATAACCTACCCACAGGAGTTATGAATTAATAAGTTTTATCATAAAGTTTTATTGAATCTGTTTGAATTAAAAATTTAGCCCACATGCAATTTTTATGTCATTTGATTCAATTCTTTTTAGCATGATTTACATTGGTAAAACATGAAAGTTTATTAAGCCTCAATTTTAACATAAGCATGTGATTCTTTATTTTGATGCAGTAGTACAACCTGCAAATTTCTCTGAAATTCGTTGTGACATTCCCGAACTTAAGGGAGATAACTACAAGATTTGGAAGGAGAGGATTCTCCTTCATCTAGGGTGGATGGACATAGATTATGCTATCAGGAAAGATGAACCATCGGCACTCACTAATACCAGCACTGTAGCGGACATCACGCTTTATGAACGATGGGAGTGATCCAATCGTCTAAGCATGATGTTCATTAAGACCAAAATTTCAGCTGGTATTCGAGGTTCCGTTGATCAACATGATAAGGTCCGAGACTTGTTGAAGGCCATTGATGAACAATTCGTCTCTTCAGACAAGGCACTAGCAAGCACCCTAATTATGAAGTTCTCATCCCTAAGGCTCACCAGTGTGAAAGGTGTGCGCGAACACATCATGCAGATGAGGGACACTGTGGCTCAATTGAAGAAACTCGAGGTTGAAATATCGGAGTCCTTCCTAGTGCACTACATCCTGAACACCCTTCCGCACCAATATGGACCTTTCAAAATCTCATACAACACACATAAGGATAAATGGTCAATTAATGAACTCATGACCATGTGTGTTCAAGAGGAAGAAAGACTGGTGATGGAACTGGGAGAGAGTGCAATGTTGGCAACGCGTGGAAAGGGAAAATCTCAAGCCAATCGGAAAGGGAAAGGTAAAGTACCTCCCCAAGCCGATATCAAGAAGGTTTCCAAGTGTTTTTTCAATAAGAAGAAGGGACACATGAAGAAGGAATGCGCCAAATTTCAGAAATGGCTTGCAGACAAAGGGTTTGCAGAACCTAAGGGAGCCAGTGGGAAGTGAGCAAAGCATCTTATCAGGGAACAAGATGGGCTCGCATGTGGAAGCTATAGGAACATGTTATTTAACTTTAAGTAGTGGCTTTATTTTGGAGTTAGAAAAGACCTTTATGTTCCAAGTTTTTCTAGAAACTTGATCTCAGTTTCAAGGCTTGTACCTTTTGGATATTCCTTAAACTTTTCAGAAAAATCTTTCAGTCTATTCTATAAATCTGATTATGTTGGGAATGGTATTTTGTCTAATGGTCTTTACTGCATTAATTTACAAAACAATGTCACATATGATTCAATGCATGTTCACACTGGCACTAAAAGATGATGGTTATTAACACTTCTTCATTAATGATTGATAACACTTCTTCATTAATAACACATCTTCATTGATTCCCCTCTAGTGATGGTGAGCAATTGGTTTGCAAGCTCAAGAAGTCATTATATGGTTTAAAACAAGCATCCCGCCAATGGTATTTGAAATTCCATAATGTAATTTCTTCTTTTGGTTTTGTAGAAAACATTATGGATCAATGTATATACCTGAAGGTTAGTGGGAGTAAAATTTGTTTTCTTGTTTTATATGTATGACCTTTTGCTAGCAACCAATGATAAGGGTTTGCTACATGAGGTGAAACAATTCCTCTCTAAAAATTTTTGATATGTCATTGGAATTAAGATCCATAGAGACAGATTTCGAGGCATCTTGGGTCTGTCCCAGGAGACCTATATTAATAAAATTTTAGAGAGATTTCAGATGAAGGATTGTTCACCAAGTGTAGCTCCCATTGTGAAGGGTGATAGGTTCAATTTGAACCAATGCCCGAAGAATGACTGTGAAAGGGAACAAATGAAGAACATTCCATATGCTTCTGCTGTCGGAAGCCTAATGTATGCTCAAGTCTGCACAAGACCTGAGATTGCATTTGTGTAGGAATGTTGGGACGATATCAGAGTGATCCAGGTTTAGACCACTGGAGAGCTGCAAAGAAAGTTATGAGGTACCTTCAAGGAACCAAAGACTACATGCTTATGTATAGACGGACGGACAACTTGGAAGTGATTGGCTACTCAGATTCTGACTTCGCTGGATGTGTTGATTCACGCAAATCAACATCAGGATACATTTTTATGATGGCCGGTGGAGCTGTATCATGGAGGAGTGCCAAGCAGACCTTGATTGCCACTTCCACTATGGAAGCCGAGTTCGTCTCCTGTTTTGAGGCTACTTTACATGGTGTATGGCTTAGGAATTTCATTTATGGGCTTAGAATTATGGATTCTATATCTAAGCCATTGAGAATATGTTGTGATAATTCAGCTGCTGTTTTTATGGCTAAAAAAGTGGGAGTCGAAATAAACACATCGACATTAAGTATTTAGCTATAAGGGAATGTGTTAAAGAAAAGAAAGTGGTCATTGAGCACGTCAGCACTGAGTTAATGATCGCTGATCCTTTGACTAAAGGCATGCCACCGTTTAAATTCAAGGATCATGTATTGAATATGGGACTTGGTTCCATTATGTAGTTTTTTCATTGTATGGACAATGTTATTTTAATGAAATTCTTAATTATTGTGATGTTTTTTCTCATATTTATGTGCACCTTAAGTTGATTTGAGAAAATTCATTTAAGAAGGACCAAGAATAAACATAAGGTTTATTCATTAAGATATTGTTGCCACATAAATTATAATAAGAATAAATGCATAGTAATACATGGAAGATAATACTCGTCATTAGAGGACTTATCGCCATGATTCATGTATCTATTACTTAATACAGATTATCAATGGTTTTTGAGACATTAAGTTTGGAAGTATGGACCAAGTGGGAGAATGTTAGCTCCATTAAGTTTTGCACAATTGTTGCCTACAATTATGGGATTTAAATTGCAGCCTTTCCTTAACTTATGGAAGCCAACTGCAGTAGTTTCCTTAAGTTAAGAAAAGAAACTGCAATTACTAAATCTATTATTAGGAGCTACTATAGTGGTCCATCACTTTGATTCGAGTTCTCTGCCTTGATTTGTGGGACATCTAACTCATAGCTTTTAGAAGCTTGATGGAAGCTTAGCTATATGTTCATCTATTTGGTCCCCAAGCTCCTATCTCAAACCCCTTCAGTTTTACACCATCTAGCTGAGATAGCAGAGCTTGGAAGTGCCTTCAGAATTTTGTGTTCTTTTCCTTTTGCTTGGACAGAAGCTGGAGTTCTGAAGAAGAAGCAAGCAAGTGGACTGTGGCCTTCATCAAAACATCACCAATGGCTGGAGGTAACTCGTATCCCTGGGTATTAAGATTCAATGATTATTTGAGTTTATTCCGCATGAAGAATCTTTGCTGAAGTTGTAGAATTTCTTACAGGTAGGTCATCGTTTCTTCAAAGAACTACATTGTGTCTCTAGCATAGTTTTAAAACTCGGAACTGGTTTCAAACTGGAATTGGATCGACTCAGATCATGCATAAAATAATTGAATTTTTAATGAAAAAAATAATTTTAAGATTTCAAACCGTTAGAGACAAACTAAGTTTGCCCATTTGTATATCATGTAAGGGTGAAGATATCAAAATGGCAAAATTGTTTGGAAACAAAGTTTATGGTATGTAGTAGCTGCAAAGGGCTTATGTTGCAATTAGGGACCTTAATGGGGAGAAATTTAAGTTCAGTGCATGGAAGTTTGAAGATTTGACTTGAGAGTAGTTGCTTTTTTTTGAGATTGTACTATCCAAAACACGAAAAAACAAGGAGAACACAGTAATAAACAGCAGAATTTAGCCAAAGATTTCATACTATAACTAGTGGACGCCTTCTCCCGCAAGCCTGGATCCGCAAATATGTTTCGAATTGCCTTGAGGATATCGGCGTCGTCCGATTCCAGGGGCTTGTGATCAAACTCAGATTCAGACTTAACGAGCGGAAATCGAACATGGGTGGATCCCAGCATCAATTTGTTCTGTATGCTCTGCAAGAATTGGCTGTCGTCGTCCTCATTATCATCCTCATCTTCATATTCAGACACTTCTTCTATGCCTGCGACTGGGTCCGCGTGACCTGTCAACTGGCATGCACGCTTTAGGGCGTCCATATCGTTGTCAAATTGATCGCCGAAAGCCTCATACTCCTCTTCTTCATCATCCCAATATGAGGGCGCCATTTAAACAAAAACAAATTCTGGTATTCAATTTCAGTAGTGTGGAAATAGTTAAAAGAATAGATTTCTTGAATCAGTAAAGAATGAATGAATGATTGTGGAGCAGTTCGATATGAATAGCGCCAAGCTTTGTTGTTCAGATATATTGGGAAGAAACAAACAGACAGACAGATTCTGCTTGGTAGACCTGCCTAGGGTTTTGCTCGCTCTGTTGCCTGAAACTCTAAAGCCCTAGGCTTATGTTTCTGAATTTTCTTAGGCATGTTGGATGATAGAGAGGTCAACTGCTGGAACTTGTTTTTGCAGTATTATATCGTGTGTATAATAAGTTCTTTAAGCGACTGTTGCTTGTATTTTCAGGATATCAAGTATTGTTCTTTTGGTGGCCCTTTCGCTACTTCTCTGTAAGCTAATATTTAGAAGAGCTTTATGTTGCCAATTTTTCCTCTGTGGTTTGTACAAAAGCTCATCAAGAAGCAACTTTATTAACAAGGAAACACTCAGTTAATCTCACTTTAAAGTGACTTCAATTCTGAAGGTCATGGCTCTTCTTGTTGGTTGCAGATGGCTTTCATTTCACGCATTAAACATCCTTACATTATAGGATATAAGGAGGCATGGGTGGAAAAGGTATGGATTTTTCTTTGATGTCTTTTAAATTGGGTCATTTTGAAACATTGAGCCAGTTTCTTATGGATCAAAGCTCTCTTATGTTTGAAAAACACTTATATCTTGTCTGTGTTACTGGTACCCTCGTTCTATGAATCCAAGGTAATGAAGCTAACTAAGCTTAACCTATGTAATGAGCTAAGCTTATGTACTTTATATCTATACCTACTACAGTAAGTGTGTTTAGTCATTTACACCTGTTTATGGCCACGTGTTCATACCTGTACATATTATGGAATTCTAGGCAATATAAGTAATTAGGCTTGAATACTGCTCTTTATTCATCATAGTACTTAATGGGTGGACATGATTTCCTTCAACTCAACCAATGTGCAAGTCATAAAGAGTGCCTTTGAATGCTACTTGTGTGCCTCATGCAGCTTGAAGATGGGGACATCATTTGTTTTCAGAGATCTCTAGCTACATCTGAAGAGCATATACATCGATTTCCAGATGTTCCTTCATTCCTGGATTATGTTCATAATCGGCAGGTACATAATCTACTGGTAGCCCTGTATTTTTTCACACTTGCAATTTCTTGGACCAGTCTTCTATCATTTAATTTGTTTGCAGTGCGTTTTCTAACCGATGTAATTAGTACTTTAGATTATATGGCACAAGCATGTATGTGGAACGCTCAAAAACTCAGTAAGAGATACCACTATGTATCTATGAGATGCAAAAACAGACTAGGAAGCTTAAGGACAGGTCAACATTTTGGCCAAAATACTTGCCGACCTAGATTTCACAATTTCAGCTCTAGCTGTTGATTTATTCCCACGGATAATGTAATCTGTGTATGTGTAATTGTACTGGTAATTCTATTAGCATAGGATTGTTAAAGAAAACATGCATTGTCAATGCGCAGGTTACTGTATTAAGGCTCTACAGTTATTATTATTTTGCATATTAAGATCTATGGTGGTGAATTGTTTGGGCCATAAGCCTTTGATTATGGAGCAGAGTTCAAAGCAAATATGTTATATGAAAAGAAGGCAACGACCATAATTTGGTCCTATATTTGCCTGAAGGTAATCCTCATGCTGATCTGTGTATAAGCTAAATTGAAGAGGGGAGAGGGAACACCCCTGTTCTATTTCAGTGGTGCCAAAAATGCTTTCTGTGAACCCTCTCATTTTGTGATTTTGCACTGTGATTCTTGTAGAGTGACATGATGGCAATCTGAATCCTGTCTGGAGCCCCCAACCTAATGCAACCTATCAAATAAAAGTTACCTAGGCAATGTGCTAGTTTCCTGAAAGGTCAATTGACAGTTGGAAGGCTAGGACCTTCTTGAACAGAGCTTCTTTAATAAGGGCTCTTAAAGTGAGTCCCATGAATGTTGTGGCAGCTTCTGTAGAAGAAGCCTGCTTCCCCGTTTTTCCAGAAGATTTCTTTTAGTAGTAAATTTCCAAATGTTTAGTGAAGGAGTGTCTTTTTATGCCAAATAACAAAATAATTGTGTTGCACTAAAATTTGAATACTTATTTTGCTGATCAATGGGTTAAGTTTTTAAGCAGTGCCTATATAACTAAAATGCAACTTATACATGAAATAAGGTGTGCAATTCTAAATAGGTGCTTTTCTTATGGATGGGGTGCATTCAACCACACGATTCCAATTAACTAATACTGACATAAATTGTTAAATATCTTCAACAATTTTTTCTTCATTTACATGTTTCCGTTGGTTAAGGGTTATGCGAGCTTTTATGCATTAAGTCAACTATAATGCAAATGCATTAGGTCCCTATATCACATGGTTTGAGTTTTTGTTTGAGTTCAGAGACCAAGTTCAGCAGCGCAAAACTATAACATGAAGTTTGCAGTGAAAAACATGTAATAAATTCAGCATTAAATTTTAGAAGCTCAACGTATAAAATTTTCAAAATTAATAAAGGTACAAATTTAGGGATGTAGGTTTGGTTTTTTGAATTAGATTTTTTACTTCTATTAAAAATTGAATTTGAATAACTTAGGCATAAAGTTCAACTTGACATTTGTTTAGAGTTGAAGGTCTGCAAATTTCAAATTTCAAGCTTGAAATCACTGAATGCAGTGACTAATTTAGACCCAGCCTTTCTGTAGTGTTCACCCTCAGGTAGATATCCTATCTTCAATAAATTTGGCTGGTTAAAATGCTGTTCTTGTGGTCACAAGGGCCAAAATTAGATTGTGAAGCACAAGCCAATGTGGTAGCACATGTTAGTGCTCTTACTGAAGCTTATGTGAAGCACATATCAATCTGTCTCTTCAGTGCTAAGTTGTAACATTAAAAGCATTTCTTCACCTTCCCCTTCATTCAGCTCGAGAGAATTATCATTTTTCCATCATCTTTAGTTGTTGTTATCAGGTAATGTGTCTAGTTACTTTTGCCTAATAACCATTTCGAGTGAGATGCTTTAATGATCTAATATTTTTCCCAAATAACTATTTGACCAGCTGCCGGGCCAGGACGGTGCAAAATCAATAATGGGGGTTGCTGGCATAGTACCCAGGATGGACAGATGTTCTCTGCTTGTCTGGTAGAGCTCTTATCCTACTCAACTGGAAGTTAACCATATAGACTTCAATGGAAAATAATATTTACTCTTTCCACTACTACAGGACACACAGACAAGTGGATGCAAGTGTCCTCCTGGATTTAGGGGAGATGGTGTTGATAAGTGTGAAGGTATGTTGAGGCAGATACCTCGCCAAGTGATGAAAACAAATTTTGTTAGTGCAATTACTAATTCTCTTTTTGTTTTAATAACTTGCGGCTCAGATATAAATGAATGCAAAGAAAAGGTAGCTTGCCAGTGCTCAGAGTGCAGTTGCAAAAATACATGGGGCAGCTATGATTGTAGCTGCAAAGGTGACCTTCTGTATATTAGAGACCATGATACCTGCATAAGTAAGTAGTTCAGTCATCTGCATCCTATGTTTAACAATCTATTCATATGACTGCTATGTTATTCAGGGTTTTATATTGATTAATTTGCATTTTTTTTTGAAGCTGAAGGTAAAGTAGGAAATAAAGTATAGCTTTCCAGTTAACCAGGGCAAGCAAATGACCCAATCATTGTTACCATATTACTCCTTGAACCAATTAATGCATTAGCCTGTATGTCATCACGTGTTGTAAGCTTATTTCACCAGCTTAGCTTGGACTATTATGGTACTAAGGGCATAATTAGAGTCTTATACATGGAGGCGCAATAAAATAGAATGTAGCTAGTATTACGTAGTGTGCTTTATAAGAAAGGGCTTTAATTACACCATTACAGACTCAGAGATGGCTTTCATTTCACGCATTAAACATCCTTACATTGTAGGATATAAGGAGGCATGGTGTCTTTTAAATTGGGTCATTTTGAAACATTGAGGCAGTTTCTTGTGCTTTTGCTCTACCATGGTCTGTGCTTGTGTTTTTTCCAGTTGGGCTGTGCATTATTGTAATTTATTATATGCTTCCCCCAATTATTCCTATGTTCTATCTAAATCAATATTGAGAGGAATGAAATGAACAAACGCTGTAAATTGCCCCATAAGGCATGATAACCTGTTGTCTGAACATGTCTTTCATACACTGATTACTTGTCCTGTCTAGCCAATTGTTTATTAGAATGGCTTGGACCCGCCAGAAAGTGAGTGTAATATAATCTATTGCCCACAACCCTTTTGTAAAATGCGACATCATTTTGATTAGGTTCATGCTCCCAGGTCTGCAGAGTTTCCAAACACAGGATCTATAGCATAAAATAAACACATATAACCATAGCTCCGAGCCTGTCACACTCAACTGCCAAAACCTCACTTGCAATCTAATACGAAGATTTCATTTGAGATTTGCCCCTGATGTCAGATACATCACCTAATTTCCCATTTACTTGTGTCGTCACATACATCATTTCATATGCCATCTGCCTCCGATGTCAGATAGATCACTTAATTGCACCGATTGCTCACTTAACTGCACCGATTGCATATCAAATTCCACACCTTCCATCTTGCAACATTGAAATGGTAAGTTTTTTGTTTTATGGCAATCATTAAATACCGGTTTGCTCCAATAAATGCTCCTCATATTGGATTATATCCCCTCCAATCTGATCTTGAAGTATTTCAGCTCCATTTCAAATCAATCTGTATATGTACTTACTTCTGCACGTGTCAGAAATTTATCCCGCATTCAACTCTTGCGATCTTGCACGGCTTTCCTTATTTGGTTGTACAGTAAAATATTCTCAAAAACTCAGTTCCATTCACACTTAAAACCAGCTTGCAAACACGTTGAACTCTTTTATAAATTGGCAAAAGCAATGCCTAATTTCTTGCCTACAAAACAAAACCACCTTCTGCACCTACATATTGACATACATCTCTCTACTTCACATAACATGGAATCCATTAGCATAAGCCAACTTACTCAACTGGCAACATTGTTTCTCTTAGCACTTGTTCTCATGACTCTTCTGATTATGGACATCGTAAAAGTAGAAACACAAAGAAAAAAGAAACCAAGAAAACAATAACATCTCGAACGAGGAGCATATGAATCTACAACAAGTACTTGGCTATTAGACTATCCATCTACTGCTTCTGCCTCTACATCATCCTTGCCAGGGAATAGAAATAATTGGCTTTTGGGTGCAATTCTTTTCCTTCTTCTGCGTATGGTTTTGCACAATGATTATGGAGTATATTTGAGTTACAGCTCACATTTTTGTGGAGAGATTGTCAAAATTCTGAATCTCAAGCCTATTTTTGCATTATTTTACGTGTTGTCTTAATTCCCGGCTTCCTTCTCTGTTACAGGTCTATACACAAATTTGCAATCACCTAGACGAGATTGAGACCTAGCCCTTTCAGTTGTTTAAGCAAGGGAGTCTGTTGATTAAGCTGTTCCCGCCCGAGCCATTGATTATTCAGTCGACTCTGTTGATTCGGTTGATGAAGATAAGTAGCAAACACAACATCCAGATCAAACTTATGGTGGTGAGACAACCGGGTCTACGATGGATGCTTCAAATATGGATTTGGATCTGCCATGGTGGTGAAACTCTCATTTTTTATGCTTCTATCGTCTCTGCTGAGATGCCAATGATTACAAAACTAAAATATCAAGCTGACAAAGGAGAGGCATTGCAGACTACCCTGATTGGAAATAATAGCGCTCCAGTGACAACCAGTGTTCGGACGAAGCCAAAGCTTGAGAGTGAAAATTTCACATAGGATGACAGAGTTAAAGATGATTTTAAGATTGTTGAATCTAAAATCAGGACTGATAAATGTATCATTGATGCCAGTATTCCTTTCAGGGAAAGTACCGTATGCAAGTTTCCAGTTTTGTTTGGAAGGTATGGCACCCAAATTGGAATATGAAATTGGAGTACCAATTCTAGTGGCAAGAGCAAATGGACTGGATTATGCCTTTACTCAGGGGGAAGATACTGTCTTAGCTATAATGGCACATCATTGTCCAGACCAAGAATTCCCCATTGGTGAATCAAAAGAAACTAAAACAAAATTATTCCCTTTTCCTCTTCTGAAGGAAAAGAATTTGGTGGAATATGCAAATCATCCTCCCTTAGTTATTTTTGGGTCTTTACCCTCGAATTTGGTTTCTCAACTTGATACAGAATTAAGACGCCAATTCATCAAGGTATCAGGTTGGTTGCCCGCTCAGAGATATGCCGATTTTCCATCACTGGGTGATGGAGTTTATGTTTGTGGGGTTAACCCATTTCTTAGTCGTACAACAACAACTTTGATAAGACGAAAAAAATGCGAATTAATCGTATCTCCTTTTCCTATTGGTCTGGACGAAACGCGTACTTGGATCGAAAGGATTTGTCCTGTATTTGGTATTGAGGCCCAGAGTCTGGAGGAAAGAGAGGAACGGATATGGGAGAGTTTAAAAGATTATCTTGATTTGGTACGTGGAAAATCTGTCTTTTTCATGGGAGATAATCTAATAGAAATATCTATAGCCAGATTCTTAATCAGATGTGGTATGATCGTTTATGAAATTGGTATTCCATATATGGATAAACGGTATCAAGCTACTGAATTAGCGCTATTACAAAATACATGTATAAGAATGTGTATGCCCATATCACGAATTGTAGAGAAACCAGACAATTCGAATCAGATACGACATATTCGCGAGCTACAACCCGACTTAGCCATCATCGGAATGGCTCATGCTAACCCGTTAGGGGCGAGAGGAATTGGTACTAAATGGTCAGTTGAATTTACTTTTTCCCAGATTCATGGATTTGCCAATGCGAGAGATGTACTCGAATTGGTTACCCGACCTTTACGATGTAACGGAAATTTAGATAACTTGGATCGGACCACCCTGGTTCGAAAGAACAACGAGTTATATACCAGTGCTCCTGTTAAATAAGATAATAGATAATATATATTAATAGCATATGCAATATCCAGATATTAGAATATTTCTTATAAATCAATTATGTTAAATCGAATATTTCTTTATGTAATATAAAAACTATTTCTATACTTAGAAATAATATATATGATAAAATCATAAATTTATCAAAATAATTCTTTGATCAAGATCAAAGGGAGTTTTAATATGATAAAAGTACTTGGTCTACTATTGGGTCCATTATCCTCATGGGTAGAAGTTTTAGGTCCGATCATCATATTTGGGCTATATTATGGATTTCTTGCTACATTGCCTTTTGGTCCCTCTAAAATCTATTCCACGAGATCCTTCCTTTTGGGAAAACCTGGCTATGGTATAATAGCCATAAGTGGTTCTATTACAGGACAATTAATAGGATTTTTGTCCATGTATTATTCGCCCATCTATGCAGCGCTATGGAAACCTTATGCAATAACTTTACTAGTCGTACCATGTATGTTCTTTCGTTTTTTCCAAATTATGGACAAACCTTCAAGTTTTGAATCTCCGCACCTCATGAATTCGATCAACAATCCAAAAGCTCTAAGTCTATTTATGGATGGTCTAATTCTTCAATTGTTGAATCCCATTCTTTTAGCAAATCCCGTATTAACAAGACTGGTGAACCTCTTTCTTTTTCGTTATAGCCCTAATATATCCTTTATGATAAGTGGTCTTTGCGGTTGGTCCCCCGGTCATATTCTATTAACAATTTTTATAAAATGGGTATCTTTCCGTATAGATCGTAATTCACTTATCGATAATACTTTATTAAGACGTTATATCAATCGAACCTTTAGTTTACTTATTCTTTGTTATTGTTCGTTCTATTTGGGTAGAGCCCCATTACCTTTTATTAAAGGTAAAAATTATGAAGACAACAATGGCCGCTCTATGACTATGGCTAGAGATGACCGCTCCGTGGCTATGGCTAGAAAAAACCGCTCTGTGGCTATAGATCCACAAAAACTTTAAGAACTTATAAAAGAAGAAAAGTTCTTCCGGCAGCAACCATGGCCCATTATGTGCTTTGATCATAATAGGGTTTATCAACTGATACGATATATTGGAAATAGCCCATTTACTTTCCTAGGTCCTGTGAGGACCGAAGTCTCTCAATATTTTTTTGGCGCATACTCAAGTGATGGAAAAAAAAGAATCTCTTTTACATTTTTACCTAGTGTATTGGTCCTTGGGGAAAAGGTCGATGAATATAGAGATTTTTTATATACTTCTTGCTCATCTGAGGATCCTTATTATAGATGGAATCATACCATGAAAAGAAAAAGATTCTTTATGGAATGAATTTTCGGATCGAGTGAAAGCTCTAAGCCATGGATCTCCCGCTGAAAATGTTATGGAAAGGAGAGTGAAATTCTCCAATTCTAAGGGGGATTCTTTTACTGAAATGTATGATCCATTCCTTAATGGGTCATTCCGTGGAACAATAAACCAATTTGAGTCCCCCCAAATGCTGAACGATTCGATCATTTCGAATCTTTCGGATTTCATAGAGATATCTATGAAAGACCCTAAAGAGGGATTCCCGAATGATCCACTTGGGTATGGGTACCATATCTCTTATCTTTGGCAGGAATTGGAACACGAAAGCTTTCCACTACCCTGGGAGCCCTTACCTACATATACTGTTCGTTCGCTTGTCCCGGTCACTATATCCTCTAATCCCGGAACTCCTCAACCCAAATATGCTTTAAATAGATTTAAATTGAAAATTTTCTCTGATCTGATCCAGATCCCAGAAATCAATCCACCATATTGGTTGGCATTAGCCTTGAGATCATCCAATATAAATATCCCACGACAAATAGCTAGATGTAATGGACCGATCTACACAAACTATTTAGTTTATGCTTACACCCGATTTGACCATCTTATAAAACCTTCGCCCGCAGGTATCATAAAAATGGAATTGATTCTTTATATGTTTAAGAAGGAATATATTTTCGTTTACGAGAATTTGTGTTTCCTTTTCGAGTGTTTGGCGCAATATGAGTGGACAATACTACGAATGTCTCGCGCGGTTATACCTCGAGATAAGCGTTATTCAATGGAAAAGAAAGATTTTATTGCCCTTTACAGGGAAATACTATTAAATGAACCTCTCCAAATTAGAGAAATTCGGAAACATGTGCCTCGATGGTCATCTGGTTTGATGATAGGTGAATATGATGACGTAGACCCAGTTCTATTATCATCGAATAGGATTCTTTCAAGAAAGGTCAAAGATACAATGACCTTTGATATTGGGCAAAGACGAATAGGAGTAGTTCAAAACCGTTATTCTGCCGAGGCAGATTATCGTCGGAACTTAATCCAAGGATCCATACGTGCTAAAAGACGGAAAATTATGATATGGAAGAGGATACAACCGAATGTACATTCCCTTTTCTTTTTGAAAAGAAAAGAAATACCCGCTTATCCTAAAGATTATTATGACACGTCCGATTCTGGTAGAGTGGATAAGGAACAAATCGGGGAAGAAGTTAGGGAAAAAATCCAGAGAGTCGAAGATCCATTATCCCAGCAGACAATTGCTGAGTCCTTATGTTTAACGTGGCCAGAATTGCACTATTTAAGAGGTTTATTATTAATGGCTCAATCAAATATTAGAAAAAATATTATATTACCATCACTTATTATAGCCAAAAATATGGGTCGTATTTTATTATTTCAAGTCCCCGAATTTTACAAAGATTGGGAAGAAATGAGGAGAGAAATGCATGTCATATGTGCTTCTGATGGTACCGAATTGTCTGAAACAACATTCCCAGACAAATGGGAAACACAAGGTATGCAGATAAAGCTTCTATTTCCTTTTCGTTTGAAGCCTTGGCATAGATTCAAACCCCAATCTGCAAAAATATTGCGTTGGATTTATTTAACGACCTTTGGATTAGAAACTGACATACCTTTCGGTGATCCAAACTCAAAGCTAGGAATTTTTTCCAAATTTTAAAAACCCATCTTCAAAAAAGTGAAGAGACGATTGATGGGATCTACAGGAATAAGACACATTCCACGAGTTGGATATATAGAGAGTGAACTTAATGACCTGATACAAAATAAATTACTAAGTGAGACTACCCCTATGGGTAGTGCAAATGATTCATCTGAAGTTAATGATCAATTTGGATATGAAACCCAAACAATTAATGTGAAAGATCAAGATGATTGGACAACCACAATGAAAGAGCGGATCGAATCTATCGCGATCATAAATAGCTCTCCTATAACTGGAATGTCTCTGATGGATTCAGAGATTCATACCGGATCGAAGGGAAGTTTTAACATATTGGGATCAACATTAAAAAACGATTGGTTCAGATTCGACGAATACCTGGTTTATTTCGAAATAAAAGTGTACAATTAATCCAAAAAAGGTTCTATTCAATGAAATTTTTTATCAAAAGAATGGACCGAAGAATGGGCCGAGATCTCTTACCAAGTTTTATTAATTTCATTGCGTCAAATATCAAATTTTGGATTCAATCCGCTTGGATTCGATCCACGAGGAATATAACAACAATTTACGGACGAATATTCATTATCAATAAAGATATTTCAAGAATCAATAGAGGTAAAATTACCAACTACTATTCAATCAACGAAAAAATACAAGATTTTGAAATTCGTCCTGATCGAAACATGTTCTCAATGTCCCAAGCATATATATTTCACAAGATATGGCAGATAAGGGCATTAGATATACAAAGAATATTGGATCACGAAAAACCACAAGATCTGAAAGAGAATGACTGGAAACAATGGTTGAGATGTTTTGACCGGTACAATTTATCCCCACAGATATGGTCTAGGATAAACCCAAATAAATGTAGAAATATAGTAAATAAGCAATGTACGTGTTATGAAGAACGATTCATTCCTTATGAACAACAAGAAGATTCTATATTTGCGACTGTGATGGAAACTTTTTTGGGACTACTTCAGAAAATGAACAAACGTTACATATACGATCTCTTATCATATAGTTATCTCAATTCTACAAAAGATTCAGATATTCTCAATTTGACAGATATTCCCGGACCACCAGTAAAACCTGCTATACCAGATGAGTGGGATATTACCGATCGTGAAGGAATTCTCAAGGAAAAGTTTATTAATGATATTATCGAGATCGAGGAGGATTGGAAGGGTACCGATTTCAATATCGTGAATGGTTCTCGTTCTACTGTTGATATTTACGATGCTATACGTTCTTGTGATTACGATCATACAACAAGTATTGACAGGCAAAAGAAAAAGACTGATCTTATTACGAATCAGCAGGGGATTGACGAGACGCGAAGAGAAAATGTTGGCATTATGGATTCTCCGAAAATCGAGAAGAGAATATCCCAATTAGATCTCAATTTCTAGTTATTCTCGGAACTTTCAGGAATAAATAACATATATTATGAAACTAAATCGAAATTACCAGGAAATTCACTTTTACGGGAAGAACGAGAGCGGAAAAAGATAGAGGAAGAAGAACGGAAGGAAACAACAAATGTTCTAGAACAAATAATAGGTATTAGATCAAATGTTAAGAACAAACAAGTAGAAGATGGTCAAGATAAAAATGGTCAAGTAGAACATCAAGATGGTCAAGTAGAAGATCAAGATGGTCAAGATCAAGATGGTCAAGTAGAAGATGGTCAAGTAGAAGATCAACAAACTGATGGAAAGAAAAAAACTAATAAAGGTCTTTTTCAATGCAAAGTAGTAGACGTTCTAGGGAAAAAACGTTTCTTCTATCTGGCGAATATTTTCAGGGTTATGTCCGGAATGAAGGATCCGGGAACATATCTTTGGATCCAAGAGGGAAATATTGACCTGAGTCTAATGGCCTTTTGCATTGCTATTCAGAAGAATAGCAGTGCAAATAAAATATCAAAAGAACTTGCTCTTCAGAGGAATGTTCGGGGAAAGGTACACAATGACAACGAAATAAGGGAAGATAAAAAAATAATGGTCTTCCAACCATATCGTTTATCAAGCATAGTGGATGAACAATTCCTGATGTATAAAATCGTAAGTATTTCATTGAATTTTAAAAAAAGAGCCGGAGAATGGATAGATGGAGATTTTTATGATGGATCTGTGCAACGCGGGAAAATTCTGGGGGATGAAAAAAAGATTTTTAGTTCCCTCAATTTAGAAGATATTTTGCTTCCAAAACGTCATAGAGAATTTCGAATCTTGAATCGGTTTGATCTGGAGAACGATCATGTAGGATTTTCCAATGGAAAAGACATACAAAATGATGAAGAACTCATGGGAAGAGACCAACATCTTAGCGTAGATACAACACAAATAATTAAACGTTTTCTTTGGCCTAGTTATCGATTAGAGGATATTATTTGCATGAATAGATATTGGTTCAATACAAATGATGGGAGTCGATCCGCGATGTTGAGAATACGTATGTATCCCCTAACTATCAATTGATAAAATTTTTGCTTCAATTCCGTTTTCGTGAAAAAAAAGAATGGATTGATTCAATGGAGTTTCAGGATATGGCAAAAATTGAACCAATCTGTTCGTTCTGTTTCATCAATGTGAAAAGATTCTACATCTCGTATCATATTTTGCCATAGGTTAAAACCAGATGTTCCTCCAAGAAGATAGGAAGAATCCGACCATTTTTTCTTAAATGGTCGGACGGAACGAATCAGAATTATTATATGAACATGAAAATGAAAGAATGGATCTAATTCTTTTTTCTGACTCGAAAAAAAATGAAGCCCTGGAAAAATTTGTGTTTTTTTTTTATGATCAATAATTTGTCCATTAGTTCATCTCTGATTCTCGATAAACAGAGAGGATCTGTTGAATCTTAGGTATTTTATTTAACCAATCGGGTCCTAAGACTTACCCAGCATCTGCAATTGCACGTAAGAGACTATTCATCCCAAAGGGGTTTGTGGAAAATTTTGAGCAAACGTAAGCAACTTCTGGTTTATCTATCCAAGAGGGATAAAATTCGTTATGATGATTTAATTGGTCAATTGGGTATCTGTGGGCTAAAAACCCGTTAATTTCGAAGTTTTCAATTCCAATCCAATTTTTAGAGATCCAGGATCCAGTCGTTCTTTTTTCTTTTTATTTTTCTCATTTAGAAAATGAATCAAAGAGGGGTTATACATGATCATGCTTGCTGAAAGACCCCCTAATGGTAAGTATGGGTCCTCATTATCCATCGATACACGTTGTTCTTCGACTTATTGCTAGATGGTAAATATTTTATTGGCTGTGAACCTCTATCAGATTATTTACATAGGGGGTAGGAAGCAAATTGTTTAGAACCAAACAATATCTCCCCTATGTAATGCAATGGGATTATTGCGCTACTATGTTCGAAGAGGCAATAAAGGTAAATGTGCCTAAAAGATCGATCGGGAAATATGTATCCCAAAGGTAAATTCTTCTTTGCTTTCATGCTGATAGGGATCAATACAAATAACTGTTCCAAAGTGCCATGCATTTATTCTTGTAGCTCATCTGAAAGGTTCAAGTGTCCTGCACCCCTTATCAAAGTCAAGGGTGTTGCAAATTCTTATACTGTCAGATCCCTCTAGCTTCTTCATAGTAGACGATCTTTCAAAAGATAGGCTATCCAAGGATTACAATATCATACATGATGCTGGAGTGAAGAGACAACATAAATGATGCTGAGCTGCATATGCTGGGATGTTATACCTAGGGAAGTGCCACAAATAGTAGAACTCATGCCACATATAACCAATAATATTCACTGCACAGGGTTCTATCCTTGATAGCAACAAGTCTTCATACTTTCAGGAAGACCATTCCTTTAGACTGCTCTGCTACTGAAGTTTCCTATGACTGTATTAAAGCTTAGATGCTTTCGCCTATTGATGCCTGTAGCTACTATAAGACAAAAAATCTCCACAAGTTGGCTCAACTTAGTCTCCTTTACGCACAACTTAGTTTCCTTTACGCACAGGAGACTCACTTGTTTTCAACAGATTCTCTGCTCTGCTACTGAAGTTTCCTATGACTGTATTAAAGCTTAGATGCTTTCGCTTCAACACAAGTAACTAGTTTTTTCCCAATTCTCAGACTCAACTTGATGCAGGGACTTGCTGCCTCGCAGCTTCCCTTGTTTTTTATAATACCTATATTATTATGAATAGACAGTCTGTTATACTACCTTGAGTGTTGATTTCTTTACTCCTCATGTAACGGATCTTGAGGCCAATTCCTCACATTGATTGCTTTGATTACATCCTTCAATTGGTGTTCTTGTTTAAATAGGTATATCCAAAAAAAATAGAAGAACGGCAGGCGAGTTTCAAGAAAAATAAATAAACTATAAACTATGGAATGTTTAAAAAATTATTAAAATATATTTATGTATAATTTATATTAATTTGTATTAAATATAAATTTTATTATAAGTTATTTAATTTAATTTTGATTATGTATTAGTTTGTTTTTATAAATTTTCTTTCTTTTATTTATAGTTTAATATAGGAATTCAATTTTTATTATTTATTATTATTATTTAGATTATTTATTTGTAAATTAATTGGTTGAGGTTACTCTTTAATAACTTCTATTTCTATTAATTATTAATTTTTTGTTCTTTTGTTTTATTTCCTTTTTATTTATTCTTTTGATTTTTCTATTATTTCCATTTTCATAAATTATAATTTTTCTACTTTTTAAATTTAAAATGACTTATTATTTTATATGCATACGCTATTCTCTGCGCCTGATATGCATATGCTGCTCTTGCTCCTGATATGCATATGCTGCTCCATTGCACCCATGTATAACGTTGTCCCGACTACTTTGGTAAGGTTGGTACGAGGCACAAGTTGAGGAACCATTATCATTGTCCTATCGTTAATATTGACAAGCTGTGGTCTCTGGTACCCAAGGACGTCAAGGCCAAGGCCACCCTCGACAGTGCTCCTTTAATAGATGTCACTCAGTTTGTTGTTTTTTTAAGGCCAAGCTTACTTCTAAGCTGGCTGAGAAGAAGATCAAGGAGGCAGGTGGGGCAGTCATGCTGACCGCCTGATTGGAGTTTTAGGGTTTTTGCCTTTGATTTCAGATTTTTTACCTATTTTGGTATTATTTCAACTACATTTCCATAATACCTTTGTCTTCATATATCAGAATCATATTTTTTTTTAGGAGTAAAATTTTGCAGCAGAAGTATTTTTTTCCACAGTACACAGATTTTACAATGCATTCAATCATATCTATTGTGGGAGTAGTTCTCACTGGCAAGGAGAACTATCCTGAGTGGTCCCGGAAGATAAAACACACCCTCATTTTCAATGAGTTGTGGAAAGGAGTGTGTGTTGGAGACGGAGACAAAGAGCCAGAACAACCTACCTCAGACAAGGAGTTCGCCATTTGGGAAAATAAGAATAGCAAGGCCTATGCATTGATTGCAACATCAGTAAATGAAGAGGTGAGTCGCCATATTTCTCCATTTTCAAATGCTTTCGAAGCCTTACAAAAACTGAAGGAACTCTATGACTCACACTCTGCACTTGAAGTTGTTCAACTCATGATTAAACTCTTCACCCTTGAATTACAAAATAATGATCCTCTTGCTCTTGCATCAGAAGTAAAATCTATAATGCATGATATCAAAGTCACTAATGTTGAACTGGATATTCCTCTGATAGCTTTTCTCAAGGCACTTTATCCCACTTACTCAAATTATCTTGAGTCATTGCAAGCAAATGGAAACCTCAAAGATATTACCTTTGACTCCCTTGTGAAAAAAATTGCTGAAAGAGAGAAATCTTTTGGCAAGAAGACAACTCCTAAGTCTTCTGAAGAGGTTGTGTGCCTTGCTCATAAAGAAAAGAATCTTTCTCAAGATTCTTCAGAGGAATAGGTGGTCGAAGAGGAAGAGGAAGAAATTTCAGAGGCAGGGGGGCATACACTCTCAAGGAGAAAAGTCAGATTTTCACTACATATGTTGCAAAAGAGATGGATCACATGATGCATCCACATGCAAGTTACCTTGGGATAGAATTCAGCAGGAAAGAAACCAACCAAAAGGTAAAACTAATGACAAAGACAAAGGTAAAGCACCTGAATCCACTCACTATGTTGTGGCACACTGTAATATTGGAGTAAATGAAGACTTATTTAATGCTTCACTTGCTTCTTGGAAAAATGATTGGTTGCTTGATTCAGGAGCAACTTGCCACATGACTTTTAGAAGATATTTTTTTGAAGAAGTTACAGACAATGTTGATGGAGCAGTATACTTTGCAGACAAATCAAAACTCAAGCCATCAGGGCTTGGCACAATCAGGCTTAAATTTCCTGGTGTTCCAAACTTTCCTCTGCATCATGTTCTATATCTCCCACAACTGAGGAGAAACTTGTTGTCCTTGGTCCACATCTGCCAGCAAGGAAACTCCATTCATATGTTTGATGGCAAGCTTGAGGTGAGAAAAGCTTCAGACCACTCACTTGTCATGACGGGGATAGAAGAAGAAAGGCTTCTCCAGCTGCAAGGTACCTCTGCTCATGCACAAAATTTATCATACAATTCTAATTATGAAGAAGGTACATTTCCATCAAGTTTATTATGGGATGCTATATTTGGACACTTGAACTATGACAACCTCCGCTTGTTGAAGAAAAATGGTGTTATTGGTTTGCCTACAATTCTTAGGAAACTTAAACAATGTGATGCTTTCATTCTAGGAAAGCATAGCAAACAATATTTTTAGACTCACATTCAAGAGCACATAGAAAACTTGAACTCATTCATTTAGATTTATGTGGTCCAATGCCTGTTCCTTCTGCAAATGGAAATAAATATATGATGCCATTTATTGATGACTACACCAAAATGTGTTGGGTTTATTTATTGAAGAACAAATCTGATGCTTTTCAAACATTCAAGAACTTTCATGCATGGATTGAAAATGATGCACAATCTCATATTTGCTCTATTCACACTGATAATGGACAAGAATACACTTCAAATGAATTTGAAAACTATCTTCGCCAACATGGGATCAAACATCAAACAACTATGCCTTATAATCCCCAACAGAACGGAGTAGTAGAAAGAATGAATATGACAATCTTAAATATGGTGCGCTCCATGATGTTTTTCAAAAATGTAAAATTGATGTTTTGGGCTGACGCAGTTCTATGTGCTGTATATGTAAATAATAGATGTCCATCTAATGCTATTAGAAACAAGACTCCTTATGAAATGTGGTATCGGCACATTCCTTCGGTAAAGCATCTCAAGGTCTTTGGTTCCACATGTTATGCCTTGATACCAAAGGTACATAGAAACAAACTTGGTGCAAGAAGTCGTAAGTGTATCTTCCTAGGGTATTCAAACACCTCCAAAGCATACCATCTCTATGATGAAGTCAATAAAAAGTTTGTTGTATCTAGAGATGTAATCTTTCTTGAATCATCCAAAACTGACAATGTTGTTAAGCGGCAACTTGATCACTTGGATAGATTCGCAAATGCAAAATAATTTCAAGAATTTGATAATCAGATTCCACATCTTGAAGGGGGGTTCCTATACTAGATCAACCTGTGGAATCTTCTTCTGAATCACTCTCTCCCCCACATGAAACTCCAACAACGGATGATACTTTGAGTGATGTGATTGACAGAATTGGGAGACTCAATTTTGATTCAGTCCCAACTCAATCAACGGAGCAGCGTGGACCATCTGAGAAAGGTTCCCCAAAATGGCTGACAAAGACACTTGAAAGTGTTCATCCTGATGAGGGTTGAAAGACAGGAACTAGAAATTCAAACCGGCAAAATGGAGGTGATGTAGATGACTCTGATTCACCTGTTGATATGGATGTTTCTTATGGTTGTGAATTGAATTTGTCTACATATTTTGAACCAACTTCCTTCAAAGAAGCTGCTTCTCATGATGAATGGAAAGAAGTGATGCAAAAGGAGTATGATGCTCTGATAAAGAATGGCACTTGGAATCTGTTTGATCCCCCATTGAGAACCAAACCAATTGGCTGCAAGTGGGTCTACAAGAACAAGTATAAAGCCGATGGCTCACTTGACAAGCACAAAGCCAGGCTTGTGGAAAAAGGTTTTGCACAGAAGGAAGGGGTCGATTATGAGGAGACTTTTGCCCCACAGAAAAATCGGCTACCATCCGGACACTCTTTTCCCTAGCAGCTCAGAACGGTTGAAAAGTCCATCAAATGGATGTAAAAACTGAGTTCTTAAATGGAGATCTCAAAGAGAATGTTTTTATGTCCCAACCTGATGGATTCGCTGTGAAAGGACATGAACATAAAGTATGCAAACTTGCGAAATCCTTGTATGGCCTCAAACAAGCACCGCGAGCTTGGTATGAAAAGCTAACTGAGCATCTTCTGAAACTCAATTTCAAACATTATGATCTTGATGATGCAACTTTGTTTGTTAAGAAGGTTGGAAAAACAGTTGTATATCTTGTGGTATATGTAGATGATATTCTGATGACAGGGAACAATGAAAGGTACATTGCATCCAGAAAGAGGGAATTGAGGAAAGGTTTTGAAATCACTGATTTGGGCTATGTTCATTACTATCTTGGTATTGAAGTAACTCAACATCCAAAGTCCATATTCCTTTCTCAAAAGAAGTACATTGGAGATCTGTTGAACAGGTTTGGCATCACTGAATGCAATCCTCTGACTACTCCAATGGAACAAAACTTAGAGCTCACATCCATTGAAGGAAAAGAATTTGAGGATGCAACAAAGTATAGACAGCTTGTAGGAAGTCTAAACTACCTAACTACTACCAGACCAGACATTTCGTTTGTTGTTGGAATCCTCTCCAGGTTTATGCAAAAGCCTTGCGAGGGACATTGGTCTGCTGTAAAAAGAGTTCTAAGGTACTTGAAGGGAACTCAAGACTTTAGAATCAAATATACACAGGTGGGCGACTTCAGTTTGATTGGATACTCTGATTCAGACTTCGATGGAGACAAAGAAACTGGGGTATCTACTTATTGGAAAGTTATCGTGTTAAACGATCATCTCTTAGGGATTTACACTTTATTCTTCTTCTAGGAAAGCCCTAGGTTTAAACCATATGAAAACAATACCTTCCCACCCACACTTATTGGAATGTTATCGTGTTAAATGATCATCTCTTAGTGATTTACACTCTATTCTGCTTCTTGGAAAGTTATCGTGTTAAATGATCATCTCTCAGGGATTTACACTTTATTCTCCCCCATTGTTAATTCACATTTAAGTGTTTTACTTTATTTGGAAGAAATGAAAGATGAGTTATTTAATGATAATGAGTTTCTCATACTATCTCATGGATAGTATGATGATGTCATGACATGTGCCAATCCATCCTTTTACATTATAGTCCTAGCATCAAAGATTCACATGGAAATGGTACAAATACTATAGCTAGTGAATTCACTCTGCTCATAGTCAAAAGTCGTCTAGGCCATCTAAGGTCATCAACACAATCAGGCTCACCATTAGGGAGGCAAAAATTCTCAATAATTTGGAAGAATAGAGAGTGGTGATGACGTTGGCTCCGTGTCCCAACCATGAATAATAGAAGACAAAGCCTATTGAACAAGCTAATGATGAATGGGATTAGTGCAATTGAGAGTTTGACTACTGCACTCTCTAATCTCTATATAAAGGAGGGGAATCCGTCACTGGAATCTTTATGTAAAGAAAGGGAATCCGACTACCAATTTATGGAGCTGTAAAGAGTGAAAAGCAGTGCGAGGTCGTCAAAGGTTCACTGAGATTGGAGGACAAGATTGTGGTCACGCGGTTGCCTTAGCAATAAGTCTCTACCGGGGACACCTTCAAAATGACTGTGAAGGTTTAGATGACTATACGGAGTGCTCATACAAAAAAAATGATTGATAAATTGCCACGTGTATGGGCAAACAGTAAGAAAAGCGGATGCTGGAATATTTGCATTATAATCGATCTTCCAGTGATTAGTCTTGCCAAAGCATGAGTATAGCAGTCAATTTTCCATTGATCGATGATACTTTTTATTTTTAAGTGATTTGCCTTGTGCATATAATTGTGGGTGTATTTGTGTTTATATCATTATTGAGCGAATCATTAATGAATATAAATAAATAAATTTGAGTTCGAATAAAATTAGATGTATTTATATGTATGAATATAAAATTTGTGTAATTATATATGTGAGAAAAAGTTGTACATCATAAAAGTCAGGTGGTATTTTTCACTACTCATTAAAGTGAGGTTGGCATAAGGATGTTCAGTCTTGGTTAGACCATTTGGGGTAAAAGAGGAGATCATCTTGAATAATAAGGACACTACTAAAATATTATTATTTTCAAATTTAAGGATAAGTTGTGGGAGGATAAAGAGTTAGAAGGAAAAATGAAGCTGGAGTATTATAATGAGGTGATCAATCCCAATCTCAAAAACCAAAATTATCTTTCTGTCTTGACCAATGCCTAGAAGAAAATGAACATGACTAATATTAGAACTAATTCTCATAGCTAATATTAGAACTAATTCTCATGAGCTTCAAAGTGAGATCGAGCGTTGGTATACTCCCAAGACACCTTGGGATGAAAGACTTTGCCACCTTTGCAATACTAAGAGGGTTAAAGATGAAAAGCACTTTCTCTTAGATTTTCCAGTCTTACCCACATCCATTCTAATTTTTAAATCTTTCCCACACTACCAACCTTCTTAACTTATTATGTCGGCAAAACTACAGTGATCTAGATACCATGAATGTCCATTAATCTCTTACTTTGTTAAGGTTAGATAGAACATTATGGTCTCAGTGGACGTTAATCAAATTGTGGATATTATTTTGTTTATATTATGATTTAATAAATTATTAATTGATATGGTGAATATGTAACCTGTTCAATAAACGTTATTTGCCATTTGGGTTAAGTCATATAAATTAGATGACCGAGAAACATTGATAAACACTAATCTATAATAAGCATCAAAATACTTATTTCATTATACATGTCATGTTCTTGAAATTAAAAAGTTATAAAAATAACTAAATTATATTATTATTATTGATTATAAAAAAGAATTAATATAAAATGTGAACATATTTAGAAAAAAATGGATAATATTTTTAACCATGAAGAATTTTTCTCGCTTTTCCATAGAGATTTTTAATTTGTAAATAGGCTTTGTTACAATATCATAGACCAATATCATTGTTTATCAATACCACATGTACAAGAAACCATAACTGACTTCATATGACATTTATGCATATCACATTTTTTTAATTAATCAATTTAATTAAAAAGGGAAAATGGCATAACTACTTTGGAGATAAATCTCAACCTTTCATTTCTGTCTATACTATGAATATTATAGAATATTATGTGGAGGTTAAATCCCTACCATCCACCTAATAACTATTCATAATCAAATTAAATTTCTGAAAACTTTATTCCAAAATAAACCTTTGTAACACAATGTCAAACTCGAACCATTTTTGCGACCCAAAACTAATAATTAAGAGGTATTTTTTTTACTAATCCTATGTTGATAAACTCGTACGCAGTACTTCGAACATTGCGGCCCCAAGATGCCACGGCAAATCGTAAGCGGTACTTCGAATACTGCAGCCCAAATGCCGCGGCAAATCGTAAGGACCAGGAAAGTCCCAAACTTCAACTTTAAATTTAAGTAGTCTGCACATTTTTGAGAAATCGCATTTCAAATATTAAAGTGATAAGTTTCGGTTAATATTGTAAGTGTTTTTATTTTTATTTTCACTTCTATATATATATATATATATATATATATATATTTTTTTTTTTTTGATTTATTTTTAAACAATTGAAAAACCTAAAACTGTATGTCGACCTAATTTGGCTATAACTAGCTATTAATTGATATTCTCATTCCCATAACTCTATTGTTCTCTTCAATGTTGCACTAAATATTTAGTCTCCCATGTTGGTGGTAAGGAATTCAACAAAATTGGGTTCAAATGGTGATGGTGGATGAAGACAATAGTTTGCTTCTTATAGGTGAGTAAATATGAAGTGGCAATCACAAATGCTAGAGGAAGGGCATAATGTTGCCATATAAATCATACACATTGTATTGAAATAGGTGATTGTTATAAATATAATTGTATCACTGATTTGGCCATATTTTGATTCTTTAATATTTTATATTTGTTTTGGTCAAATTTGAAATTACAAGTTTGAGTTGTGTAATTTATACAATTTAGGTATTCTAGTGGTTTTAGGGCGCTGGATACATTTATACAGTAAAAAAACTTATTTTAAACAACCAAAAATTATAATCTCACATATAAGTGTATCACCGAGATTCCAACCTGAAAACCCCAAAACAAAAATTAATTAGAGAATATGGTTGATTTGTGTTTATGATCTCATGTTGTTGTAGTCCTTGCTAAAACCTATGCAACTTCGGTAATAATATTCTTGGGACATGTGCTTCTACGTAGAGCATTTGTTTGTAATAATTGTACAAGATGATACAAGTGATATTGTATTCCATTTGGATGTACATCAATTGGATGTTTGTATGCTTTATTTATTATAAATTAGTTTACTAGCACAACCACACTAGTAAATGTGGTTGATATATGCTTATTGGTATCATATTTATAAGTCAATTGACGTATACAAGGTGAAAAATGTCACATGTCAACCACATTTACTAATGTTGTTATGTCAATTGACAACCAATATGTGTGGGGTGAATTCATTAACAATGGTTGAAGAGGGTTGATAAGTTTAATCATGGTTGACAAGGTTGACCAATTTTGAAGAGGGTTGATCGAGGTTGGTCATGGTCAAATATTAATGTGACGATGTACTAATGTTACATGAATCTAGACCATGGTTGATGTTACATTAACGTTAATGTTAATTATACATTAATGTTACAAAAATGGTTACATTAATGGCTGAAGTTGGTTGATGGGGTTGCCCATTTTTGGTCAAGGCAGATTGTGATTGACCTTAGTTGACCATGATTGACAATGATTACTATGGTTAACTAGGGATTAAGAGGAAATATTATGGTTGACCTTGGTCTAGCATGATTGATTGCTATTACTTTGTTACATTAATGTTGACTATGGTTGATGCTACATTAATGTTAATCTCCATGTTACCAAAATGGTTACTATGGTGATTGAAGTGGGTTGATGAGGTTGACCATGGTTCAAGAGGGTCGGCCATTGTTGGTCAAGGTAGACCATAGTTGACATCAGTTGAACATGATTAACAATTATCATGGTTGACCATGATTAACAATAATTACCATGGTTGACTAAGGATTAAGAGGAAAGATTATGGTTTAACTTGGTTTACCATAATTGACCATGGTTGATATTGTTGGCTAAGGTTGAAGAGTGTTGATTGTGGATGAACATAGCTAATTGAGTTGGATAATGGTCAACCATAAAATATAACAAGGTATTTACATTATACATTAATCTGACAATTGTAACATTATTACAATAATGTTGACCATGTTTAGCCCTTATCAACCATGGCTAACCATGGTTTAAAGTTACATTAATGTTACTGTTACAAAAATGGTTGAAGAGGGTTGACAAGATTGATGATGGTTGAAGAGGATTGACCAATGTTGATCAAGGTAGTCGATGGTTGATTGAGATTGGCCTTGCTTAATTATGGTTGGTTATGATTACCATGGTTGACTATGGATAAAGAGGAAATATTATAATTGACCCTAGTTGATTATGATTAATTATGGTTGACCTTAGCTAGCCATTGTAAACCATGGTTGACCTTGATTACCATGATTGACTAAGGATGAGGAGGATATATTATGGTGGAGTAAACATGACCATGGATGACCGTGTTGACCATGGTTGGCCATCGATGGGTATGGTTGGAACACATTTTACATGATTCACTATGGATGAGCATGCCCATCATGGTTGATCATTGTTTAGCTATTCTAACCATGCTTGAACGTGGTCAACTAAGGTAGAACTTAGTGACCATGTTTGACCAAGATTGAGCTTGTTTGACTATGGTTGAACTTGTTAGAGAAAGGTTGACTATGTTTAACTATGGGTGATTGTGGGAGCATGTTTGACTATGATTGTATATGGTTAACCATGGATGAACATGTTGCCCAAGTTTGACGATGGAATAATATGGGTGGCTTTTAAGTTATACCTTAGTTGCATTACCTGCTTGTGTGAGGCAATTCATTACTAACATTATGCCATTCATTATGTTGTTCATGTCTAACATGTTTTAAGTGGAGTATGGGACCATGGGGACCACTTGAAGGGTTGTTAAGTAAGTGGATCAATGCAATTAATGTTATGAGAAGATGATGCTAACATAGGTCATTGACAAGGGTGAGGTCGATTCTAGGTCCACCCAAAGGTTACCAAAGAATTCTATCAACATGATAATTGTCATAAGAGGATTATTTTGAGATAGGTCTTTCATAATGGTAAGGTCTAGTTGAGCACATATCATTTATTGCTACCGAAGTATTATATTGTATTGACAAAATTTTCATTTTTTTTTATTTTTTAATTTTTAATTTTTGAAGTTATGTAGCAATTCATTGCTATGACATAGAGTATATGGTTTTCTAGGGTGTCAAGAGAAAATGAGTGTCTAGTGTTGTAGCTCTTTGAAATATTTGAGGGTTTCCAATAATGGTATTTGGCCAATCTTTGACCATTTTTACTAAGGAGAATAAATTACACCCTTAGGCATACTACATGATTCCCTAGTACTATGCAAAATTGATTCACTTGAGTGTTTTGCTTGACACATTGTAGCAACAAGACAATTGAAAATCTGATGTAAAGATGACTTTGGATGTGCCAAGGGAGCTTTTGATACACTTATGGAAACATGAAACATTAAAAACATATATAGATTCTATCTCATGCAATCACAATGACCAAGTCCCAACAACATGAGTGTCCACCACAGGGACTTCACTTGTATTCACTACATGTTTGCTTCCCAACTATAGTTTTAATTACTAAACAATAAATTGTTGTGTTTAATGATGCTTGAACATGTCTCTAGCATAAAAATAATTTCTCTAAAAATTAGGTGTGTGATGCAAAATAAGTATTTCGATACCACTTGTGGTGTACCTTCATATCTAAAGTAGAAAATCTACAAAAAGAAAATAAAACAAAACGAGAGTATTGAAGTGGTAGTAATTAGAAAACATGTATTAATATCTTGAATAACAAACAATGTTCACTTGCCTCTTTGATAAAGAAATATTCAATTGAATAGAGCACCAAATAATATTAATCATTTGACACTTGATTATATAGATTCACCTTAAATTTATTTATAACACATTTTAACTACCTATTGGAACATATTTAATACATATATCCACTATACATTAAATAATGGATTATTCCCTTAACTAAAGGAGTTAGGGTGGGACCCTAAAAACATTGTCCTCCTGAAAAGGAGCCCCTTCAACCTTGATAGGTAGCTTAAAACTATCAAAGGCTTTTACCAACTATAGGATGTTTGTAAATGAAAATAAAACAAAGGGTAATTATTATTAAAGTGAAACAAATCAGATACTCAAATTTTGTTTATCATAATAATAACTTGGAAGAGATCCATTTTCATAAGTATATTGGAATTGATTTCATCACAAGTTATATTGAAACTACAATGTTTAGAAAATAATCAATGAAGGTTGGAAACCCTATTTCCATCTTGAGAACAATTGTAAAGATACATTATTTTGGTTTTAGGAAAATAAGAAGGTCCTACTCAATACCCTTGCTACCCTAGCGATTTTATGTGATTGTGAGGTTTGGTCTAGGTTCCCACCAATAAGACTAAGACTATGATTAGGTACTTAATGTAGAAGCACAAGATAATAAATTTGAAGAATGAAAGGCTTATTATCATTGCTTCAACCATTAGTAAAAGTTTCCTTGGGCTCAAAATAAATTGGAGTATAGATGTAGTTTCCTAGCTAGTGGAGGAGTCCTCTAAGATAACAACATTGCTAAGGGAATTATCATAAATAATTTAAAATAGAACGTGGAATGATAAGGAGTCTTACATATCAACTATAGTTAATTCAATGATTACCCTCAAACTAAGATAGGTCAAACTTTATAATAAATTTCTAGGCCAATGATCAAATTTTACTAAGTCATTAATCATCACTAACTTATCTATCCATGCCAGCTCTATGGAATCTAATTAATGTCACTATTGTTGTTGGTTGCAAAACATTAGTGATCAAGATTGACTAGGTCGTTGATCAAATTTGACCAATCACTCTTTATCCAATTATTGGATCAACATCAACAATTTCCACTTGATAATAATCAATATGCCACATTAGCTCCCATGAATTAGTTTGTGAATGCCTAAGTATCCTTCTGTTGTTTCACTTTACTGCTTGTTGCACATTCCTACTTAACTAATTCACATTTGTGCTAAATTACATTCAACATGCTCAAAATTTTCAGTACACTTTGTAAAAGTGTATATGACTTTAAAATATGAAATACAAAAGTATAAGCTCGCAAAAGGATGGCCTAAGGGGTTATTTCAATCCATTATCACCAAAGAATTGAAGTAATTTTGTACCGACAAGTGTTTGATTTGAATCATTTGGGTTAGGTACACTAGTATATATTAATGAATTTAGGCTAGGGATTTTATCCATGAATATGGCTAATCATCACTTGGGTTTCCCTTCAAGGTTTTTCTTGAAGGTTATAAAAAGGGAATCACAAAATGTTTACAAATTCTAAGTCATTGTCTTCCCTTTTTAAACTTCAATATCCCAAATAAACCGATGGAAGACCCTTTTTACCTCTAGGTTTCTCCTATAAGTAAGTTTGTAACTTTGTAGACTACTCACTAATGTAAAGAAGTAAAATCCATTGGCTACAATATTTATATCTAGGCAGCGTAGTGTTCTCAATCTCTTAGTGGGTGATGATTGGGGTTTTTTGTAGCTATTAGCATTATTGTGGTAAATGTGCTATATTTTTCCTCCATTAAGCTCTCTTCTCACCCATTCTTCATTGTTGTTGCAAAATTCCTCTTCAACCAAGCTAGATCCTTGGTCTTCATCATTTTAGTCCTTTAGATATCCTCTTCTATTCTAGCTCTCTTAACACCTTTAACTCCTAGATCACTTTGAGATGATTCATCGTCCAAAAGAGCTAGGTATCCTTGTCTTTCCTTGAAGGTTGTAACCATTCAAGGAGACATTATGAATTTCCCCAATATTCCATATGTTCATTGAAGCTCTTGTTGTTGCCATAATTGTGGCAAAGGATGTAACTAAGTAGTAAATATTCTAGAAAGAAAATGGATTGATGTACAAATTCAATGAAATTTGGCCAAATCGTGTAGATCTATAACAATGGATTCCCTACACTTAGAAGTTATAGATCAAGGAAGAAAAATATATTTACCCTTTTTTAGTGGATTCTTCATATTGATGAAGTTGAGGATAGAGATTGAATCTTGAATTATAGTATGGGGCTTTGGGGAAACTCCACTCTTTAATATTCTGAGAAATCGTTAAGGAAACAATTAAGTTTTCTTATTAGATTGATTTTTATTTTTATTGGTCATCACTTGTGATTATCTATTACCTCTTTTAGGATTCTTGAGTTCTACTCATCAAGATAATTTCCAAACAATGAAGACCATGCAAAAAATAAAGAGACACTAGAGATAGGCTCCAAGCCAGGGCAAAACCCCTCCAAAGGGGAAAACTAAAACGAACTTCTATTCTTACAGAAACAACTTCAAAGGAGACTTACAAGACCCAAGACCCAAGAAAGAATACCTTTACCAAGATCAATCCAACCACCAACACTTTCTTTCAAGATAACATAATGCCATCAATGCCAAAAGAGGAAGATTCTTTTAGAGTAGGAGTTTTTTGGCCTTCAAACAATGATTGTATTATTCCTACACTTCTTCGACCTGTAGTCTTCCTGCATATTTCAGACCTATAGTCATTTTGCACCTACCCGACCTGTGGAAATCCTAGTGATCACAAAAATTCTCATGAGAGAGATGATCTAAAGTGGAAGGTGTTCTTCTCTTCTTCGCTGACCTTCTGCTATTCTCCAAGACCTTTGCACTTGTTTCTAGCTGCATATCAGATCAAATATTATTCTCCCAAGTGTATGTATTCAAAGGGTTTAAGTCCTTCTCTTTTATAGTCTTTGCATGGGCTAGTAGGGCCTCTCTAGGTCGACTTGAACATGGCAGGCCGATTTGATCTTGGCGTCTTTCTAGGCCATTCTAAACAATAAAATAATATTTTATTTCTTGTTACATGTTCGCAATGGGGTCTTTTACATATTGACTTCGAATTTGACTCAAGACAAAATCTCTAGAGCACACAATGGGTGCTTTGACCTAGGACCCAAATACTTTGAGCATGAAACCCATGATTTAAATAAATATTATTATTTTACAAAAAAGGCCTTTCTTTTGACAAGTAAAATAATAATTACATCATGTCATGAGCCAAATACAATTATGAATACCGATATTAGTTACCTTCTTCAACACAACCTCTTAACTAGGGAGGTATTCAAAATTGACAAACGGTACAATGACAATACTCACTTTGAAAAGTTATCATAATAAGAGTATCAACATACCCAATTCTAGGGATACCAGAACTGCCAAGGTATCCAACACATCAAATATCCAAGTTTCAATGACACTGTTTCAAGGATGCATCAACTTAAGGATCCAAGTGTCATTTCCGAGACACTTATACAAAGATCAAAGACACTATCAGGGACTAAGGTGTCATCAAAGCAACATGACACTATATGTACCATCAGGCTACAACCCTAGTATCAATCCAACTGGATATAAATACCATCTAGGTCTTCATGCCAAGACACCAACCCTTTATAGTCTTTGCATGGTCTATTAGGGCCTCTCTAGGTTGACTTGAACATGGCAGGCTAACTTGATCTTAGGGTCTTTCTAGGCCATTCTAAACAATAAAATGATATTTTATTTCTTGTTACAAGTGCCCAATGGGGTCTTTTACATATTGAATTCGAATTTGACTCATGACAAAATCCCTAGAGCACACAATGGGTGCTTTGACCTAGGACCCAAATACTTTGAGCATGAAACCCATGATTTAAATAAATATTATTATTTTACAAAAAAATTATTTTTCTTTCTTTTGACAAATACACTAATAATTACATCATTTCATGAGCCAAATACAATTATGAAGACCGATATTAGTTAAATTCTTCAACACTCCCTCTTAACTAAGGAGGTATTCAAAATTGACCAACGGTACAATGGCAATACTCACTTTGAAAAGTTATCATAAGAAGAGTATCAACATACCCAATTATAGGCATACCAAAACCGCCAAGGTATCCAACACATCAAAGATCCAAGTGTCAATGACACTATTTCAAGGATCCATCAACTTAAGGATCCAAGTGTCATTTCCAAGACACTAATACAAAGATCTAAGACACTATGAGGGACTAATGTGTCATCAAAGAAACATGCCATTATATGTACCATTAGGCTACAACCCTAGTATCAATCCAACTGCACATAAATACTATATATTCCTTCATGCCAAGACACCAACCCTTAGGTGTTCAGGTATCATCAAGGTCAAACACAACAACGAATCCCCACATGACCAAGATACCCTCCCACACTGATATCTAGACATCTTCAAGGCCAATCTATAATTGAGATCTCAACACCAAATAGGGTAAGGTGTCCTCCCAAGTACCATCATATAAGAAACTTATGGTACTCATGTCTCCCTCTCAACCAAATCAAAGATATCCATCGATCCAAACATGCTTCAAATTTCTTAGGAAGAGATCAACACATCAACTACCTGTTCATTCACCTGAACATATTGTAGCTTCGCGATCCTGATCACTTTCAATATATTGGTTCTTATTATAAATATGCTAAATAAAATCCAGCATCTTCAACCATTATGATGTTTCTTAGGTCATCACAATATCCAAATAAATCTCAATAGAAGCTTCCTTTTCCAATTTTTCAAGAAACACCAAATCCAACCTCAATACTTCTCAAATATTTGTTCACAAATAATCAGACAAGAATAACCATCAGTAGTGCTTTATCCATTCTTCGATCTCCTTCTTTCCTTCATAAAAGAAATACATCCAATATCCTTCTCAACTAGGGAGGTAAGTCCATAATCAACCACTCTATTCTTTTATCTACACAAGCACTTTATTTTGCATCATCATATCATTGGAGAACTTTGATCTTTCAAAAAATAATTCTTCATATGACAAAAAAGTCACCTTTCAATCAACAATGTAAACTTCAATTTCATCGAGGTTCTTATAGCTCCATCTTTCCATCATGCTCATAACAGGGTCATCATCAAACATGAGGAAAGCTTACAACTTTACAACCTCTTGCAAGCTATGTGTCTGCAATTCTCAACGACAAGTATAACCAAACACAGCTATATATGTACAAGAGAATGAAATCAATTTTATCAAACTAGGGTTATCATGTTATCATAAAGAGAGCATCTATGGTTATCAAAACTTTGAATAAGAACTTAAACTTTAAATATCCAAAACCTAAACCTAGTTAGAGAAAGAAATCAACTAGGGTTACACTTTTCATGCCCTAGATTATTACAAAAACCTTTGCTACGGTTTTGTGACAAACCCTAGATGCCATAATTAAAACTTTAATATTAGAAATTAGATATCAACAACTAAACCAAGTTAGGGTTTCAATCATAGCAGAAACATTTACACCTAGGGTTTCATTTTCATACCCTAAGATATTATATCAAATTCTACAAGGGTTTTGTCATAAATCCTAATTAATCAAACCCTAAAAAGCTAGGGCTTTATCATATGTCTTAGATACCATCAACAAACCCTAAAATGCTAGGTTTTTATAGTGAACCCTAAAGGTTTAGGGTTTTACCAAAGTGAACAAAAGAAATATAACACGACAAGGGTTAATTTAATTTAGAGATCAAACACCTTAGTACAATAAGAATTTTTATAATTCTATAGAGAAACCTTAGACATGAGAGAGCTATTAATTTAAAGACTAAATTATCACACCTTCTTGTTGCACATATTTATACATACCTAGAGTTGCTTCTTTCACAAACCTTGTAGGGCTTCCTTTTGAAAGGCTCCCTCTGCATCAAAGCTTCCTTCATGACTCAAGTATTTTAGAGTCTCCCTATGAATCTAGCCATAATCCTTTTATTTTATCTACAATATTTAGAATATACCTTCCAAGGAAAATATAAGGAAAATGACTATATTCTAGCAACAATGATAAAGCGAGATATATAAAGAAATCATAATACTTATATTTAGTGAGAAGGTGGAAGCTTCCTCTTGAAGGGATTCCTCTTGCATAATATCAACATTTCTTTATGTAACTGCAACATTTACTTGACAAGTACCACCAAAGGTATACAAGTACAATAATAAATTAGGGATTTTATGGAATCTTTAGAAAGGAAGAATTCCTAGGGTTTTCAGATCCAAACCTTAAGTCTCATGATGTTATCTTACAAAATATCAATCTAGGGTTTCAAATCCAATTCTATACTTAATAAGGTTTCCAATTTCTCCCTAGACTACTTAAAAACCCTAGAGACCAAAAATTAGGGTTTTTATGATGGAAAATAATAAGGTTAGGGGTTTTCTTTAGGGTTTTCAAATATCATCTAGGGATTACAAAAACTTAGATGCGAACAACCTCCAATAATATGAAGATTACAAACTCTAAAAGAAATGTCAAAATCCTAATCCGATTGATACCTTAAATGAATAAAGAATTTATACATACCTCATGAATTACATACCTTAGTCCTCCAAGATTACAAGATGTCTGCTATAAAGGATTCTTCAAGATGTCATGATCTTATTGCTACCTTTAAGAGAGAAAACTTCCAACTATGTCGAAGCCAAAGGCAGCCTTCGAAGGTATTGTAATTTCCATTGATGTTATGATTCTTCCAATGAAAATGCCAACTCAAGATGTTCCTCTTCAAGGTGAAAAGATGCTTGCTTGTAAAAAACAATAGGTCTTATAATTCTGCCTAACTCCTTGCTCCATGTCACACAAAATTCTTCTTTTATGTGCCATAATTTGTAGGAGAGAGGGGTTGTTATTATGCTTGGCGATTATTGATATATATAATCATCACCAAGGCTAATAACAACCCATCTCTCCTACAAATTATGGAACATCAAAGAAGAATTTTGTGTGACATGGAGCAAGGAGTTAGGCAGAATTATAGGAACTATTTTTTTTTACAAGCAAGCATCTTTTCACCTTGAAGAGGAACATCTTGAGTTGGCACTGCCATTGGAAGAATCATGACATCAATGGAAATTACAATACCTTCAAAGGAAACCTTTGGCTTCCAACTATATATATCTAAAATTTTCTGAAAATTACTGTGGCCCTCTTAGGGTTACTCTAGGCTTAGACCAAACCTTCCAAGTAGGCTTAAAATGCCTCTATATAGTTCGGTATTGTTTCCTTTTCAAGTCAATTTCTTGTTGGTTGTTAGGGCTTTATATTTTTTTTTCTTTCACAAAAGATATCTTAAACTTGTAATCTGGTTACACTTATAAGATTGCACAAAACCTTACTATGATTTCAGGATACTTAGACAATGCTCAGAACTTGAGTCTATTTTTCAAGATACTTGGTCTTGACTAGGCTTGGTACTTAGTTTCTTGGACCCTTGAAAAGGTGACACAAATACTCCTTCAAACTTTTCGATCTTCTAGCCTAGGTTTGTCACCTAATTTCAGAGGTAGAGTGGCTCATAAATATTCTTCATACTCATATTTCAAGGAAAATGTATATAATGTCTTTTGGATAGGCTTCAAACCCTTAGTCTTATAAACAATAATGATCCTTTCGTTGCCTATTCCACTGACCTTAGCTCTTATACCATGTTGAGAAATCGTTAAGTAATTGAGTTTTATTATTAGATTAATTTCTCCTTTTCTTGACAATTACTTATGATTCTTTTAGGATTCTTGTGTTCTTATCATGAAGATAATTACCAAACAATGAATATCACACACAAAAGTCAGAGACACCAGAGATAGGATACAAGCCAGGGAAAAACCCTTTCAAAGGGGAAAATCGAAATGAACTTCTCTTCTTATAGAAACAACTTCAAAGGGTACTTCCAAGACCCAAGACCCAAGACCCAAGACCCAAGAACAAATACCTTTAGGAAGATCAAGCCAACCACCAACAATTTCTTTCAAGACAAGATAATGCCATCAATGCTAAGAAAGGAAGATTCTTTTACAGCAGGAGTTTTTTGGCCTTCAAACAATGATTGTAATCTTCTCGCTCTTCCTAGACCTGTAGTCTTAACGCATCTTTCAAACCTGTAGTCTTTCTGTACCTCTTGGACCTGTGGAAATCCTAGTGGTCACAAAAACTTCACATGAGGGTGTTGATCCAAGGTGATGTCCTTCTCTTCTTTGTTGAACTTCTGCTTATTCTCCAAGACCTTTGCACTTGTTTCTAGCCACATATAAAATTAGATATTGTTCTCCCAAGTGTATGTCTTCAAAGGGTCGAAGTCATTCTCTTTTATAGTCTTTGCATGGGCTAGTAGGACCTCTTTAGGTCAACTTGAACATGACATGATGACTTGATATGGGGTCTTTATAGACCATTCTAAACAATAAAATAATATTTTCTTTCTTGTTACAAGTGCCCAATGGGGTCTTTTACATATTGAATTTGACTTTGACTCAAGAAAAAATCCTTAGAGAACACAATGGGTGCTCTGACCTAGGACCGAAATACTTTGAGCATGAAACACATGCTTTAAATAAATATTTTTATTTTACAAAAAAAATATTTTTTTGATAAGTACAATAATAATTACATCATTTCATGAACCAAATACAATTATGAAGGCCAATACCAGTTACATTCTTCAACATACTTGAAGACCTACACTCCAACATTTGAACCCTCTTTAGAATCTCTCTCTAAGGCATTTGTGTACATAATATTTCCTAGCCTCCCTCTACATTTTTGAGGACATGACTCATTAAATGATATTGGAAATGCTTTAGGAAAATCTCATTTTAAAAGTCGAGGAGAGAAAATACCAATATATTCACCACATACATGTGCATATGAACTTAGCCTAACTTGGTTGTTTACCTATAAGACCATTAGTGTGATTCGACCATTTAGTGTAGATATGGACTTTTAACAAGTGTATTTCTATAGAAATCAATCTTATATCCAAAGTCTATACTTGGACCCAAAAGTTGGATAGTGAAGCCACTTTTGGAAGTAGGGCTTCCCTTGAAATAGGGCATATTTCTACCAAATATACTAAAATATCAAAGATAGGGAAATCAACAAAATATCATTTATAAACCCACTTGGTGGGATGGAGAAAGGAAGAACATAATTTGATCAACAAGGAGTCTCTAGTGTCCTCACAAATCCATCCAAACAATACTCTATCCTTTTGTGGCACCTCAAGTCTCCTCTAATTACTTTACATTCTCCCCAATCAACACAACCTTCAAAATGAATAAAAGAATGTTCAGAAATTCTAACTCATTATCTTCCCTTTTTAAAATTCATTATCCCAAATAAACCAATGGAAGAACTTTTTTACCTCTATGTTTACCCTATAAATAAGTTTGTGATTTTGTAAACTAGTCTCTAATGTAAATAAGTATAATCTATTGGCTACAGTATTTATATCCATGTGGAGTACTTTTGTCAATCTTTTTGTGGGTGATGATTGGGTTTTCTTGTATCTATTAACATTAATGTAGAAAATGTCCTAATTTTCTCATCCATTAATATCTCTTCTCCCCTATTCTTCATTGTTGTTGCAAAATTCCTCTTTGACCATGCTAGATATTGCTCTTCATCAATTTAGTCCTTTAGCTTGATGATATCATCTTATATTCAGTTGTGTTGACACCCTTAGCTCCTATATCACTTTGAGATGCTTCATCATCCAAAATAGCTAGGTCTCATTGTCTCTCATTGAAGGATGCAACCATTCAAGGAGACATTATGGATTTCCCCAATATTCCATATGTTTAATGAAGCTTTTGTTGTTGTCATAATCATGCAAAGGATGTAGCTAAATAACAAATACTCTAGAAACAAAATGCATTGATTTACAAACTCAATGACATTTGGCCAAATATTGCATATCTTCACCAATGGATTCCCTACACTTGGAAGTTGCAAATCAAAGAAGAAGCATATATTTACCCTTGTGCCAAGGGATCCTTCATAGTAGAATTTGATGAAGTTGAGGATAAGGATTGGATCTTGAATTCATGTATGGGGATTTAGGGAAACTCCACTCTTTACTTCAAGCCCTAGATCAAAAATTTGAACCCTGTTTAGACTCTCTCTCTAAGGCATTTGTATACATAATATTTCCTAGCGTCCCTTACATTTCTGGGGATATGACTCATTAAGTAATATTAGAAATGCTTTAGAAAAAAATATTTTAAAAGGTGAGGAAAGGAATTACCAATAGATTCACCACATTGTGCATATGTACTTAGCCTAGCTTGGTTGTTTACCTATAGGGTCGTTATTATGCTCCGACCAACCAATGTAGATATAGAATTTAACACGTGTATTTCTATAGAAATCAATTTTGTATCCAAAGGCTATACTTAGACCCAAAAGTTTGACTGTGAATAAGTCACTTTTGGAAGTAGGTCTTCCTATGAAATAGGGCACATTTCTACCCAATATACTAAAATATCAAAGGTAGGGAAATCAAAGCAATATCATCACAAACCCACTTGATGGTATGGAGAAAGGAAGCACACAATTTGATCAACAAGGAGTCTCTAGTGTCCTCATAGACCCCCTCTCCAAAACCATCCCAAACAATACTCTGCACTTCTATGGCACCTCAAGTCTTCTCTAATTACTCGACATTCTACCCAATTAACAAAGTCTAAAAGAGGAATCAAAAAACGTTTACAAATTCTAACTCATTGTATTCCCATTTTAAAGTGAAATATCCCAAATAAACCAATGGAAGACCCTCTTTACCTCTAGATTTCTCCTATAAATAAATTTATGAATTTGTAGACTACTCACTATAAATGTAAAGAAGTATTTGGCTACAATATCCAAGTGGAGCGATGATCGGGTTTCTTGTATCTATTAACATTATTGTAGAAAATGTCTTATTTTTATCCTCCATTCAGCTCCCTTCTCCCCCATTCTTCATTGTTGTTGCGCAATTTCTTTTTGACCATGGTAAATCCTTGCTCTTCATCAATTTAGTCCTTTAGTTTGATGATATCCTCTTTTGTTCTAGTTCTCTTGCCACCTTTAGCTTCTAGATTACTTTGAGATGCTTCATCATCCAAAAAAGCTAGGTCTCCTTGTCTCTCCTTGAAGGATGTAACCATTCAAGAAGACCTTATGGATTTCCCCAATATTCCATATGTTCATTGAAGCTCTTATTGTTGCCATAATTGTCCAAAGGATGTAGTTGAATAGTGAATATTCTAGAAAGAAAATGGAATGATTTACAAACTCAATGGAATTTGAAAAAATCTTTTAGATATTCACCAGTGGATTCCCTACACTTGGAAGCTATAAATCAATGAAGAAGCATATATTTACCTTTGTGCCAAGGGATTATTCATAGTAGAATTTGATGAAGTTGAGGATAGAGATTGAATCTTGAATTCTAGTATGGGGCTTTGGAGAAACTCCACTCTTCACTTGAAGTCATGGACTCCAAACTTTGAACTCTCTTTAGACTCTCTCTATCTAAGGCACTTGTCTACTTAAGATTTCCTAGCCTGCATTTACATTTTTGGGGATATGACTCATTAGTGATATTAGAAATGCTTTAGGAAATCTTCATTTTAAAAAGTGAGGAGAGAAAATACCAGCAAATCCACCACATATATGTGCATATGTACTTAACCTATCTTGGTTGTTTACCTATAGGACACTTATTGTGCTTTGACCAACGAATGTACATATGGACTTTAACAATGGTATTTATAAAGAAATCAATCTTGTATCCAAAGACTATACTTGGACCCCAAAAGTTGAACTATGAATAAGTCATATTTGAAAGTAGGGATTCCTCTAAAATATGGCACATTTCTACCCAATATACTAAAATATCAAAGATAGGGCAATCAAAGAAAAATCATCACAAATCCACATGGTGGAATGGAGAAAGGAAGCACATAATTTGATCAATAAGGAGTCTCGTGTCCTCATAGACCCCCTCTCCAAAACCATCCCAAACAATAATCTCTCCTTCTGTGGGACCTTAAATCTCCTCTAATTACTTGGAATTCTCCACATTTAGCAAAGTCGGACTTGCCCTTGTAGGAGAAAGTGGAGTCTCCCTGAACACCCCCATGACATTGGTGAGCTTGGCCAACTAGTTCAAGGAAGAAATAGCAATTTAGAAGAATTTGGAAAACTCTCAAATCCCTTCACACAAAGCCAAAAGTGAACACTATAAAGAGAAAGGAAAGCAAAACCAATCACAATGGTCTAAAATTTAAAAGAGATACACTGAAATTGTTAAAAAAGGTAAACACATTCTAACTTTGTGAAAAACAATAACAAACAAATGAATTTAAATCTATTTTAATCCTATATTATTTATATAATTTTATTTACAATCATCATCATCAGCTAAGAACATTTTATTAACACATCAACATTTTTTAATACCACCACCCATTAATATCGTATAATTAAAAAATAATACAATTATAATTTAAACTCATTCTCAGAAACGTTAATTATAAAACTCATTTTCAAGAACATTAATTATTAAAAACTTTATTATCTCCACACTTATTACGTTAATAATTAAGTACTTTATTATCCCTACAATTACATATTACATTAATTAATACTACACCGATGTTAGTGATGCATACTGATTATGAATTTCATTAATTACATGCAACTTTATCGCGCAGGATACATGTGGCGGCAGCGTAAACAGTAATGGTCAATTATTACAATACTTCCCACAAAAGGTTCGGGGTACTGTAGAGTACCGCCTTTTATTTGCGTTATTGCTGCTGTTGATCGAACCCCTGACCTGCGATGTGGCATTTATAATTTCTACCACTGCACTACAGGGGACGGATCATACAAAATCTTTCCATTTTTTCAAATAAATAAATACGCAAAATACAAATTCTTCACCTAACGTGTTAGTTGATGTTGGAACGTAGTTTATATATATCAATGTCATAAGAAATGATTTTTCAAAAAGTCATAATAGTACAGTCATGTTGTGGATTGTCAACATGTGGATTGTCAACATTTGATCGAAGGTGTTTGACATTGTTGTGAAGTTATTTTCAATTATTTATAAGTTATGTTTTATTTTCGAGATATGTTTTATTATCAAGATATGTTTTATTTTTTGAGGGTGAAATTGGAGTGAGGTTATTGAAAGTTAATGAAAGAGATTTTTTGGAATTTTTGGCTTTCTTTAGTTGGAAACATAGAATGAGGGTCTTGATTTAAGTCTTCTAACACATCTATATTTCCCATATCTACAGGGTTCAAAACTGTGAAGTCGACAAATTCTCAAACGCTGGATGCAGTGTGGCGCCAAACAATATTCTCTTCTAGTCTTTTAATAATGGCATGTTGCAGGGGTCTGGTCATATTTTGCTCTAAACATCTGTTTTCTTGTGATGCTTTGTATTTTTGTCTTTGATCTCAACATTTTTTTTTTTGAGATGATGTCTGATGCAATTTTTGTTATGTAAGTATATATGAACCACTCATAGAACCTGAGGTCTAACTAATATATGTAACTCTTGTTCTCTCCCTCTGATGACATCGAAGTCTTATTTCTTGAACGATGTACTTTTTTTCAAATCAATGAAAGCGTTTTTTTTCTGTTTTGAAAAAAATGAAAAAGAAAATAAGTTGGGAAATACTAAAGGAAAAATAAAAACATTTTCATAAAAATATTAATTGGGTTTCGCAATGTACAAATTAAAATGAAATTTATTTTCCATTTTATTGTAATTGTGAAAGTAAGAGAAAACATTGAAATGAAAAGAATGATATCCCTTTATTAAGAAGTTGCATCTTCATAATTTTTGGTTAACTTAAGTCTATGTACATTAATTATCATTGAAATCATATTCTTCATTATAAATAATAAATGGGAGAGGTCGCTGATAAATATCATTCTAAATTCTAATTTTCTCCCATATAAATATCATTATAAATATGTTTAAGAGAGTTGATATTGTATGAATTACACAAGACAAAATATTGGAGGCTATAAGGTCGGTCTCAATTTCTTTATCTTTATGACATATATACGTAATAAAATTCACTAGTTGCACCAAAAGAGCTTTAAACACACAAAATTCATTATGAGGTCTCACCACATGTATCCATTCTTTTCTTTTTTATTTGTTGACTCATTCTCATTTGTCCTTGTTTTTCTGGGCATAAAGAAAATGTTGTTTGGAGTATCATGAATATGCTTTATTTTGGACTTCTTGTAATTTTCTAGGGCATTGCATTATAAGTTGCATTGTTATCAAGAAAATTTAGAATTTTGTTTGGATCTATGTTTTTATTTAATTATTTTGAGCAAATAAGTGGACATTTACAAGCATTTGAATAGTCAAGAATTTCAATTTTTGATTGGTTTAGTAAGTTACAGTACTTCAATACAAGATTCATTTCCCTTTTTTTGTTAAATAAATGAACAATGAGTGCATTGAAGCATTATGTGTAATTTTTTGGAGATTGATGATGACATTCTTATAGTTGTTTCCATTTCATATACTATTGGTCCTATTTGTCTCAAAAGATGATTTTTTTATGCATCACCTTCATCAAGTTGTGTTGGTGTCTTTCCCTGTCAGAGAAAAATTCAACCTCCCAAGGCTTGTTTCTCAGATTCCTTTATTGTTATTATTATACAAGCACTACTCTTGTTTTCACTCACTCAGATATTCAAATAACTTATATATATATATATATATATATATATATATATATATATATATATATAAAAGCTATCATCACATGCACTTCTTAATGGACCAAGTGTTTCAAAAGAAAAATAAAATAAAAATATCATAAAATAATAATTTTTCAAAATTTATTCGATTATACTCATTCATTCGCATATCATTAGGAGACACATTTGTGAATTCAATATGAAAAACAAAGAGGATATGGTCTAGATATTGAGAAAGCTATAAAACGATTTCATGCATTTAAGTATGATAACGAGAATAAGAAAACATTTGAGAATTTTCTATTGCTTGTCTAAAAGCTTTAGAACCACAAATGAATGCTATCCAAAAAATAGCTCTTTACAAAAGGCAAAAATAATTTTACATAATTTAAATTTTAAATAAAGTTAAGTGCCTAAATCACTTCACATAATCCTGATACTTAATGCAAATGTGAAGGAATTCTTCCCTAAGGGACTGGGATTGGGCTCCCATGTACCAATTAATGTAAAGGTACCTAGAAGAGAAAAAAACTACAGTCAAGGATCGATTTTAGAAACATATAACACAATTCATAAAGTTGGATGATCAAAAACTAGGAAGAAAGTGGGGAGTTGATTCAAAACTAAATAAATAACACTCAACAAGTTATAAAATGATGACAAGTGGTGTAGTGGTTCCAGCTAGGGTACTAGACTAGACTCTATATTTAATATCGACCGAGGTGCGTAAGCTTAGAGGCGTGGTCTAAAATATATAGACATAAAGAATCTCTAGCCAAGTGATTATGATGTAGGTTACAAGGCTTCTTTACGGAAGACCGGAATATGTAGCCTATCATTCACACACCTAGATTACCCTACTGATATGCTTGATTACAGTGCTTGTTATGAGATGCATCTATCAAATCAAACCATGAACCTAAGTACTGTGTATGACTGTAACAATGATTTTAACCTCCTTACAGAGATATCACCCAGAAAACCTTTGTTTGGTAAACACACACAACATGCAAAGATATTTACACTATCAAACTATATAAAGAGAACATAAATGAACTGTGAAACAAAACAGAGTTTATGATAATGTCTCTATAAGTCATACAGGGATCGAATCCCTTACAAGACTCCCTTCCAGATCCTAGTGCTGACCATTCAACATAACCATAAACCATTCATAAGCGCACACCATATATATGCAATGAAAATCAAAGGCTATGGAAATCGAAAGCTATGTAACTGCTATGCAAACCATAGGCTGTGTAAATCGAAAGCTATGTAATCGTAACTGTGATGCAAACCATATGCTATATAAATCGAATCCACTATAAATACTGTGCGAACATGTGATAACCGAAATGTAACAAAACAAATGAACAGTATACCAATCGAAGAACGCAGGGCCCGTCCGCGTCCTAAGGGTACACTGGCTATAACCGATCAGCTATCAAATCAATGCAAGAGGTATACACACGTCGTGACTGTGAATATGTCTTTTGTATTAACTTAAAACTCTGTTCTGAGAAAACGATTCAACGATTAACCCTTCAAACATTAACCTGACTGTATTTACATATGCGTACGCACAGCCATGTCATCGATACAATGAATGTACATTCGGCTGTTGCCGCTTTTATTACATAAGCCTTTTCAAAATGTTTCCATGCTAAGTGTTTAAAAAAAAGAACAAAAACTAAAATGAAAATGGAACGATGATTTTGCTGCTTTTATCTTCCAGAGTGCCCTGCTTTGACTTGAGTTGACCGCATACATAGGAGGTTCGATTTGGCTGGGAGATAGGTGTTTGTCCATGCTTGGACATTCTGCTTTTTGCCCATGCCTTTCGTTCTAGCTCATCTGCTGCACCACATGTCAAACGATAAGCTCATTACAGGATGTGGGTACTTCCTGTAACCATGTCATCAAAAACTTCCAATTCTTGAACATAAAGCCCCTAAATTAATTTCTATGTAATTTAATAACTATAAAACGATTAATAATCAATATTCAAGGATTTTGAGAGATATATGATGAAAATGTATGGATAAATGATATGTTTTTGGGAAGGAAAAAGGGTCTTGGGATGATACCAACATCTCTCCCCGACTTAAGGACTTAGCATGTCCTCATGCTACCCCAGAAGTACTCCCCTTGAACTCTGTCCCTGCATGGATCTCTGCTGCCTTGAGCAAGGTATCTACATTCTTCTTCACCTGGTGATCTTTCTGTCCCTTGAGCTCCTGCTTTAACTTTTTATATTTTTCTTTAAGAGCCTTCTTCTGATTGTACCACTTAGTGGCCCAGTTGGAAATCTCAGTTTGCTCAGTCTCCAACTCACTGATTCTTTCCTTTAGCTTTTCATTTGTTTTCTGTGTTTCTTTGCTTTGCGCCCTGAGCATTTCATTTTCCTTTTTAATAACTTTTTCCAACATGTTAGCTTCCATGAGCTCTTCCTTCAATTCTTCAATTTGTTTTTCTAATTTCTTCTGTCTTTTGGTGGGAGGTGGTGAACATTTTTCCTGTTTGTTACGGCTCTCTACCTCCATGTCAACTTCTGGTGTTGGTAGTGAATGGTCACCACTCTCAACATCCATTTGTGCAGGTGCATGAGATTCAAACTGGTCTTCTTGCAACTGAGTTTTTGGTGTCCTCCTTGTTCTTCGTGAGTAGGTGGTAAAAATTTTGTCTTTCTCAGCCCTCTTGGCATCCTCTTTTTGCATGTTCCTGGTCCTTATGCTGCCCACGGGTAGAGGTGCTCTGCTGGCTTTGGACACTGGAATTTCCTCATCAATGTCCTTCATAAACCCTGAATCTTCTTGCACTTCCTCTTTTTCCTCCTCATCTCTGATTTGATTGACAGCTAAGAATTCTTTCCATGGCTTCCCTCGCTTCTGCAACTCATGTTCAATGAGGATTTTAATTAGGCCAAAATGGTACAGGCTTTTGTCTTCATTCCCCTTTTGCTTCTGGATAGTTTTGGCCATCTTTGTTAAACTTTGTAGCAGAAAATATGGCACACTGATTACACATTGTTTCTTTAAATGGAGGAGTAGCTTGATGTGGTATAGATAAACAATACTATACCTACCTTCACAGGTTATGAACTTTTGAAGAATGTAAACCATTTCATCCCAAGGATGAACTAACCAGCTTCTTGGAACACCCTTCTTCCAGTTTACTGAGGAAACTCTAGATCTGGACATGAACTGTGTCCATGATTTCTCCTTAAATTGTTTGGTTTTAAAGTACTTCTCTCCTTCAGGACTAATTCCAATTGCCTGAGCTATAGTATCCTTTGAGATTCTGAAGGAGAAGTTGCCTATTAGGGCCTTTTCTCCATTAAAGGTGAAGGCAAATTGCTTGGTGATTTCCTCATTACTCCCATGGAATTTTTCCAGAAAAGGTAACCATTGTGTTTCTCTAAGAATCTCAATGCAATCCTCATGGTATTGTGAGCTGTCGAATATACTGGGTTCGACCCTATTAGTCATGGTGATGGCAGAGGGTTGTGCCTCTAACCCTTCTCTGTCTATACTCTTTAAAATTTAAACACAGAAATGTCGAGTTGGTTACCTGGTATATATCGCTTCCTTCAGTCTTCAATATGGTGCTTGGCCTGTCGATATGACTGTGATGGGAGTTAGAAATAGAATGGTGATGCTTTCCCTTTTTGGCGTTCACTGGTTTCACTATGTAAACCGACCCCAAACGGTGATACTCTCCTCGGCGCTCCTTGCTTCAGATTTTCACTTTGTAACTCCACCCAAATGATAATAATATCCTCGCGCTCCTTGCTTCTGATTCTCACCTTGGAAGTTATGGGAATCGAGGGTGGAAAGGATGGTGAAATAACCCTGTACTCACTTCACAATGTAATCATTCATTTAAAAAAACAGAGTGTTGTACGCTTGCATGCATGTTACCACAAGAACGCTGAGAGCGTACCCATAGTGCTGGGCTATAATGCTGGGTAGCGAAGTTATGATTCGGCTGTGTGTGGAGTAAAATATATATAGGCCGCTTATTATGATTTGACTGTATGGAGTGAAATATATATATAGGCCGCTTCCACATCTATCTCATCCTTTGTATTTAAAAATACACAGCTCACCATGTGCCCTTTTCAATTAGTATTCGGTCGTATAGAGAATGTTGGTATGCCTGTAGGGTATATGACAAGGTGGATGTGTTGGTAATGGGTTTTAGGGATATGAATAGGTTAATGTAGGGGAATGATGAGAATTGGTGGGATAAGGGTGATAGATTGATGTATATAGGTGTCCTTGAAATCAATTACAACAGCTTATAGTCACCAAAGTTACATTAAAAACCAATCTAGGAAATTAAATGTTTAAGAACAGAAATACATTACTCCTTTGTTGATCATTTGACATGCTGAGTTGCTAATCCTTTTTGACTGTTCTTTTTGACAGGTCCTCTGAGGGAGATTGAATGCACAGGTCTTTTGAGAAATTTTTTTGAAGATGTAACAGGTCCCTTTGAAAAATTTGAATGTACAGGTCCCTTAGAGAACTGAAGATGTAATAGGTCCCTTAAGAAAATTTGAATGTACAAGTCCTTTGAGAAAGCTGAAGATGTTCATGCAGCTCTTTGTATTGTTACAGGTTCACTGAGCTTGCCATTTGCTGAAGTGTTGGTGCCCAAATCCTTGTAAAAGCTTGGTGGAAGTCTGTTGAAGTAGCCTTTGGTGTCAAAAACTTTTTTTTTAACAGGTCCCAACTGAATGTTTTTAAACAGGTCCCATTACTGCTGGTTGGAATGTCTTAACAGGTGTCAATTGCTTTAACAGGTCCCTTCTGAAAATCTTAAACAGGTCCCATGACTGCTGGTGTTGGACTACTGGTGTTGGTAGCATAGATGTCTGAACAGAACAGGTCCCCCTGCAAAATATTTATAACCAGGTCCCTCTGAAATAAAATCATGACAGAACAACTTATTTGTTAAAGTCTGGAATTATTGCTGGTAACAAGCTGCTGTTGGAAATTTACAGTGAAATATAGAATAAGAAATCTGAAGAATTTACAAGGGAGAGATAAAAGTAACAGAACAGATGCCTCTCTCCCCGACTTAAAGTTTGACTTGTCCTCAAGTCATGATTCAATTGAGAAATGAAACAATGAACAAAAGAAAGAGAATTCATACCCGCCAATAAATTGGTTTTCAGGTAGGAATTTGGGGTTAGATTGTGCCAGATACTGGTTTTCACATCTAACCCATTATTATTTTTTTAGTTTTTGTTTTATTTTTATTTTTATTATTTTTGTTTTTTTTTTATTTTTATTTTTCTTTTTGATTTTGAAATTGAAAGGAAATGAAACTAAGGCAGTGATACTGCAGCTGAGGGCTGCAGTATCTCAACCTCTTCTTGCTGAGATAGTGTATGGAGAAAATCTTGCTTGCTGATGGGCTTGTTGTACAACTTCAGGCGATGACCGTTGAATGTGAAGGAATGACCTTCGCCATCAATAGTTTGGAGCTTTACTGAACCATTGTCATAAGCCTAAACAATTTCATAGGGGCCCATCCAATGGGTGGTGAACTTAGCTTTATGATCCTTGAATTTTGAATCAAAAAGCAGAGCCCAGTCACCTTCCTTGAAGTGCTTCTTCTTAATGTGTGAATCATGCCATTGCTTCCTGTGCTTTTGTATGAGGATGGTGGTTTGTTCTGCTTGCTGCCTCATCTCATCCAGCTGGTTCAACTGCTGGATTCTCTCTTTTTGTGCTTGATCCAAATCAATTAGTAAATCTGCAGCTAATTTAAAAGTGTGCATTTGGAATTCAATAGGAAGCATGACATCCTTACCGTACACCAATTGGTATGGTGTAAATCCGGTGGTATCTTTCCAAGTAATCCGGTAAGCCCAGAGTGCCTCTTTGAGCTTTTCTTCCCAGTTTTTCCGGTTCATTGCAACAGTTTTGGTAATGATCCCCTCCAAAGTCTTGTTGGTTGATTCCACCTGCCCATTGGCCTGTGGATGGTAGGGGGTACTTTTCCTATGCTTTATTTGGTACTTGTCTGTGATGTCCTTCATGAGCTTTGAGGTGAATTGAGTACCTTGATCAGTGACAATTTCTCTTGGCACTCCATACCTCACAAAGATCTCCTCAAAAAGGAAATTGACTACTGTGTGTTCAGTTGCTCTTACCAGTGCTTTTGCTTCTGCCCACTTTGTGACGTAATCAATACATACTAGGATGTACTTCTTACCATTAGAGGCTGGGTTGATAGGTCCTATGAAGTCCAGAGCCCACTTATCAAATGGTTCTAAGTGAACTTGGGGCTGAAGGGGCATCTGATCGGTAGCTGTTGGTCTGCCCATTCTTTGGCAGCTGTCACAACTCTTTACATACTTCTTGGCATCCTTGAAAATGGATGGCCAGTAGTATCCAAGAGTAAGAACTTTGAAGGCTGTCCGCTTCGCTGCAAAATGCCCACCACATGGTTCATCATGGCAAGATTTTAAAATGTCAATTACCTCATCATTTCGTACACATCTCCTAATGATCATATCAAAACCAGTGTAAAAGAGATCGCCATTAAGCCATGAATATCTAGCACTTTGTTTGATCAGTCTTTTCCTTTCCTTTGCAGTGAAATGTGGAGGTGTTCTACCTGTAGACAAGTAATTAGCTAAATCAGCAAACCAAGGAGTTACTATGGAAATTGCAAATAAGTGCTCATCCGGAAAAGAATCCTCAACAGGAACAATCTCACCTGGATTTTGCAGTCTAGACAGAAAATCTGCCACCTGGTTTTCTTTGCCTGGTCTATCTAACACTGTGATGTTAAATTCCTGTAACAATAGTAACCATCTGGTAACTCTGCCACTAGTTATTGGTTTATTCATGAGATTTCGAATGGCAGAATGATCAGTATGTACAAAGACTTCATAACCATTTATGTAATGGCAGAATTTATTCACAGCATAAATGATGGCAAGTGTTTCCTTTTCTGTAACTGTATAGTTTAGCTCGGTAGGTGTGAGATTTTTACTAATGAAATAAATTGCATATGTACAAGATTCTTCTTTTTGGCCTAAGGATGCACCTATTGCAGTGTCAGATGCATCGGTAAAAATATGAAATGGTAAACTCCAATTAGGCCCTCTCAGGACTGGTGCGGTAGATAGTTTCTTTTTGAGTTGTTCAAATGCATGTTGGCAGTTCTCAGTCCAATTGAAAAGTACATCTTTGGCTAGAAGTTTAAACAAAGGTAAGGCTATCTTGCTAAAATGTGCAATGAATCTGCGGTAATAACTAGCATACCCAAGAAAACTTCTTACCTCTCTCTGATTCTGTGGAATAGGCAATCGGCAATAATCTGGATCTTGGCTGGGTCAACCTGGATGCCTTGAAAAGAGATATAATGGCCCAACACTATCCCTTCATTTAACATCATGAAGCACTTTTCGTTGCTGAGGGACAGGTTAGCTTCAATACACCTTTTCAAAACTCTCTCTAGATTTTCTAATGCATGTTCAAAAGAATTGCCATATACTGAAAAATCATCCATATACACTTCAACACAATCATGAATCAAATCAGCAAAAATAGCTAACACAGCTCGCTGAAATGTAGCTGGAGCGTTACAAAGTCCAAATGGCAAAACATTGTAGGCATAGGTGCCCCAAGGACAGGTGAAGGTGGTTTTGTCCTGGTCTTCAGAGGCAATCCGGATCTGGTTGTAGCCACTGAAACCGTCAAGAAAGGAAAATGATGATTTGCCGGCTAGGGTGTCTAACACTTGATCAATGAATGGCAGTGGGAAGTAGTCTTTGAGCGTTGCTTTGTTCAGCTGTCTGTAATCAACACAGATGCGCCACTTGCCATTTTTCTTGGGCACAATAACCAATGGGGATACCCACTGACTGTCAGAAATAGGATATATAAAGTTGACTCTCAAAAGTTTTTGCAACTCCTCTCTGACAATGTCTTGGAGCATGGGGTTCATTCTTCTTTGTGGTTGCCTCACCGGTTTAATGGTGCTATCTGTGTAGATGTGGTGAGTGCATGTGTCGGGGTGAATCCCATGCATGTCAGTGTAATCCCAAGCGAAGGCTTTTTGGTACTTCGTCAAGAGTCTAATCAATTTCTCTTGTTGAGATGAGTCTAGGTGGTTGCCTATGTTCAAAGTTTTCCCTGGACTGATCTCTATGACTTGACTCTGTGTATTGGTGATGGATTGAACTGGAAAGATGTCATGAAATGTAGATTGCAAGGAGTGGATAGTGCATGTTTCTTGAAAGTTTTGAGCCAGAAGTACATCTGCAGCATTATATTGTTCATTTCTCAAATTTTTCAGATACATCAGGTTGAGAAAGAAATAGTTCTACCAAATCATTATTGTCTTCGTGGAAATCATAGATCTGGTCAATGCTAAAAACAGATTGTACTTCCTCTTTGTCATTAAATTTATCATCAAGCCACAAGTTATGTGTTACTGCAGGTGATTGTGCCGATGGATAGAGGGTGAGTTGTTTCCTTTCGGTCCCTCTAGAGATAATCATGTTACCTGATCGGCATCCAATAAATGCATTAGCAGTCGCTAACCATGGTCTACCTAGAATGATAGGATGTCCTCCTAGATTGGATTTGGGTTGAAGGACTAGGAAATCCACTGGATACTCCCAAGAGTCCAGTGAGACAATGATATCTTCCAAAATCCCCTCAGGAATGACTTTGGACCTATCAGCTAGTTCAAGAACAATCGTGGTATGTTGCAAATTCATAAGCTGGAGTGTTCTCATGGTTTCAAGGGTCATGACATTGATTGCGGCTCCTAGATCTATCAAAGTGTTTGGAATCCGTATGTTGTTAATGATGGTGGTCACTTTTGGAATGCCCGGATCAACATACTTCTCCATGGAGATGGTATTGGTCATAAGGCCTGCTAAATTTCCTAAAACATGAATGGTCTGAGGATCAATCCTCTTTCTAGCAGGTTTCTTGAGACACATGTCTTTGATGGCTTTGGTGTAGATAGGAATGTCCTTTATAGCTTGCAGCAAAGGGATTTTTATGTAGACATTTTTAAGTTCATCCAAGACATCAAATTGTGGTGGAGGCAGTGGTGGTTTTACTTGGACCAAACGGTCTGGAAAAGGTGGGTGCAGTGATTGCATCTGTTTGTCCTTGGTTTCACTGCTTGGTTTTGTTTGAGTTGTCATTTCATTTTCTTTTTCTAAGTTTTCTTCTTGCTGATCTGTTATTGGAGAATCCTTTTGAAGCACCCTACCAGACCTCAGATTAATGTTTTGCAAAGGCAGTGTGGAGTAGGAGGTTCCTTCCTCTACATTATAGGCTGGCCTCTCTGCTCTATTGTTCGGATTTGGGACAGTTTGAGCAGGTATTTGTGTGGGTCTGGGAGGTTGTGGGTTAGTTGGAAATTGAAGTTGTGGTACATTTATTTGTGGAGGAGCAGGCAGTGTTTGTTGAGAAGGTTGGGGGTGATAAACAACTTGCTGAGGGTGCTGCTGATATGTTGGAGACTGTGATGGATATGGCTGTTGGTACTGCTGATATGGTTGTGAATAAGGTGGGTATGATTGCGGATATGGATGATAGGATTGGGAATACTGTTGAGACGGTCTCCATTGATTTTGTTGTTGGTTTCCATGCTGCCATGGCATAGGTATATTCCATGAGTTTTGTGCATACATCTGATCATTCATAGGAAATTGCATATTTTGATTAGGAAACATACCTTGGGGTGCTTGCCTTGGCTGCCATGGTCGCTTTGCACCCATGTAGTACACGTTCTCCATCTCTGTGCTGGTTGCCATGTTACAGTTCTGCAAAATTTTAACTTTAGGACAGTTAAACATATCATGATGCTCAGTACAGAAAGCACATACTTGGATATTCTCTAGAGGGCAGTCTTTTAATGCATGTTTCTTGCGACACTTGGGGCAGAAAATAGCCATGATATTGTCTTCTTCCTCCTGTTTCTTTTTGGCTTTTAAGGTATCAATTTGGTTTCCTAGAGTGCTCAACAAATCTGTTTTGAATTCTTCTAAAAGATTACCAATTTCAGCCCGGGTGACACTAGCAGAGGCAGTTTTTGTGACCCTAGATGACAAGGTTCTCTTTCCCATTTTGGCTTTACTTCTTGAATATTTTTCACACAGTTCAGCTATTTCTTCAAAGGGTAAGGCAGAGATGTCACCTTTGCCCATTAAGTTGAGATCATCCATGTATTCTTCCCGGATACCTTTCAAGAATATTGTGCGGACTAGATCAGGAGGCATTGTTCGGTGTTTAGATTTTTGCAAGTTATAGACAAACCGTTCTAGATATTCTTCTAAGGTTTCATCCTCCTGCTGACTCATTCTAAAGATGTCATCTTTAGAGTCTTTGGATCTGCAATAAGGCTGATATTTCCTCAGAAATATTCTCCTCATGCCATCCCAATCTACTATGGCATGCTCACCTAGCCCCATAAACCATTTCAAGGCTGCTGCCTTTAATGTGGCTGGAAACAATCTGAGTCTATGAGCATCATCCGTATAGCCATAAGTTCGACATACAATGTCAAACTCGAATAAGAATGAGTCCGGATCCTCTGAAGCCATACCATAGAAATTGGGTAGCACGGATGGGGGTATATTTTTCATTTTGATCTCCTCATCCTCCTGTGGTTCTTGTATAGGGAATTTAAAAGTTGATTCCTCCTCCTCTTGATGGGGAACTGATCCAGATCCCTCCTCAGCCATTCTAATTGGTCTCTTGGTGTCTCTTGGTGGAAAAGAGAGAAAGGAAGATTGCTTGGTAATGGTACTACTTTTCCCTTGTGTAGAAGATTTAGGAAAGGGTTGCTGCTGTGATTTATGTGCAAATAGAGTTTCCCTCTCAGCAAGAGTAATGTGCTGTCCTGAATAAAATCTTTCTGCCAATGTTTGAATATCCTCCTCAGATGGTGTTGTATTCCCTGGAGAGTCTGCTCCTGATGATGATGGGTTAGTTTTGAGATGGTGGGGGGTTCTTACAAATCTCCCTTGATTGTCTCTAAGTCTAGGCATAAATGAACATGATTTCTAACTGTGTTTTTGTTTGTTTTTGTGTATTGAAATTTTTTTCTTTTTGTTTGAATCCTTTACGTACGCCTCCCCGACAACGGCACCAAAATGTAGTGGTTCCAGCTAGGGTACTAGACTAGACTCTATATTTAATATCGACCGAGGTGCGTAAGCTTAGAGGCGTGGTCTAAAATATATAGACATAAAGAATCTCTGGCCAAGTGATTATGATGTAGGTTACAAGGCTTCTTTACGGAAGACCGGAATATGTAGCCTATCATTCACACACCTAGATTACCCTACTGATATGCTTGATTACAGTGCTTGTTATGAGATGCATCTATCAAATCAAACCATGAACCTAAGTACTGTGTATGACTGTAACAATGATTTTAACCTCCTTACAGAGATATCACCCAGAAAACCTTTGTTTGGTAAACACACATAGCATGCAAAGATATTTACACTATCAAACTATATAAAGAGAACATAAATGAACTGTGAAACAAAACAGAGTTTATGATAATGTCTCTATAAGTCACACAGGGATCGAATCCCTTACAAGACTCCCTTCCAGATCCTAGTGCTGACCATTCAACATAACCATAAACCATTCATAAGCGCACACCATATATATGCAATGAAAATCAAAGGCTATGGAAATCGAAAGCTATGTAACTGCTATGCAAACCATAGGCTGTGTAAATCGAAAGCTATGTAATCGTAACTGTGATGCAAACCATATGCTATATAAATCGAATCCACTATAAATACTGTGCGAACATGTGATAACCGAAATGTAACAAAACAAATGAACAGTATACCAATCGAAGAACGCAGGGCCCGTCCGCGTCCTAAGGGTACACTAGCTATAACCGATCAGCTATCAAATCAATGCAAGAGGTATACACACGTCGTGACTGTGAATAGGTATTTTGTATTAACTTAAAACTCTGTTATGAGAAAACGATTCAACGATTAACCCTTCAAACATTAACCTGACTGTATTTACATATGCGTACGCACAGCCATGTCATCGATACAATGAATGTACATTCGGCTGTTGCCGCTTTTATTACATAAGCCTTTTCAAAATGTTTCCATGCTAAGTGTTTCAAAAAAAGAACAAAAACTAAAATGAAAATGGAACGATGCTGTTGCTGCTTTTATCTGCCAGAGTGCCCTGCTTTGACTTGAGTTGACCGCATACATAGGAGGTTCGATTTGGATGGGAGATAGGTGTTTGTCCATGCTTGGACATTCTGCTTTTCACCCATGCCTTTCGTTCTAGCTCATCTGCTGCGCCACATGTCAAACGATAAGCTCATTACAGGATGTGGGTACTTCCTGTAACCATGTCATCAAAAACTTCCAATTCTTGAACATAAAACCCCTAAATTAATTTCTATTTAATTTAATAACTATAAAACGATTAATAATCAATATTCAAGGATTTTGAGGGATATATGATGAAAATGTATGGATAAATGATATGTTTTTGGGAAGCAAAAAGGGTCTTGGGATGATACCAACAAGTGGAATGAAATCTCTCTTTCTCTCTCCCTCTGATTATGATTTTCTCCCTTTATAAACTTGTCTTTATCTTTGCAACTACTTGATAGTTAGGGTTTTCTTCTTTGTTTTAACTAAATAGCCATCCATATTTAGAAATATGAATTTAGGGATTTGTTCTCCAATCTATGCCCTGCTTTATATATTCCATATTTCCATTTTCATAAATAATTTTCAAAAATAATTTGGCGATAGTCTTGAAATTTGTCACGACTATTATTTTGATTTTCCGAGTTGATATCCATAGTTTTAGCCATATATAATACTTTCAACATGTTTTTCATTCTCCTATCTTTCTAATGAGTTCACGTTTTCCCAAAACAGACTTCGAGAACTCAAGTTATGGCCTTTGGAAATCCATGACTCAACTATCATTGTTTTCATGAAGTAACTCATCAACCATTAATTTAATTCACATAAATCTTGGCCTTCTGTTTATAAAACCACTTTACTCATCTCACATTTGTGAAGAGATTTATAGTGCTTTATAAATAAATGGGCTTCTGTAGTAAAAATAAACAAATAATGTTACATGGCTTAAGCATAATGTGAGTTTTGGTTACACATTTGTGAAGAGATTTATACTGCTTTATAAATAAATGGGCTTCTGTAGTAAAAATAGACCAATAATGTTACATGGCTTAAGCATAATGTGAGTTTTGGTTACACCTCATTATCTAATCACCGTGTACAAACTTATTGCACAACCATATATATCTAATTAATTTCTTCCAAATGTTACCTCATACTAGGTCCAATTAAATATCATGTATAATAAAAAAATACATATACAAAAAATATGATATGCAAAACCTTCCATTCATTAGAAAAAATCTATTAACACATCATATATTCCCTATGCCAAATATTTTCAAGTGTTACCTCATATTGTATCCAACTGAGCGTCGTGTCATAAAGAGATATGTACCAAAAATATGGTATGAAAAACCTTTCTTTCATTAGAAAAAATCTATTAACACATTATATTTTCCTTGTACCAAACTATTTTCATTGAGTGATGCAAGTTTCTATCTCTATTCCATTATAAACATTGAGTAATTTAATAGTAATCTAGATTCTATTTTAAAACCATACAAGTTTGTTCATTTTATTTTTTATAATACCTATATTATTATGAATAGACAGTCTATTATACTACCTTGAGTGTTGATTTCTTTACTCATGTCAAGGATCTTGAAGCCAATTCCTCACATTGATTGCTTTGATTACATCCTTCAATTGATGTTCTTGTTTAAATAGGTATATCCAAAAAAAATAGAACGGCAGGCGAGTTTCAAGAAAAATAAATAAACTATAAATTATGGAATGTGTAAAAAATTATTAAAATATATTTATGTATAATTTATATTATTTTTTATTAAATATAAATTTTATTATAAGTTATTTAATTTAATTTTGATTATGTATTAGTTTGTTTTTATAAATTTTCTTTCTTTTATTTATAGTTTAATATAGGTATTCAATTTTTATTATTTATTATTACTATTTAAATTATTTATTTGTAAATTAATTGGTTGAGGGTACTCTTTAATAACTTCTATCTCTTTAATTATTAATTTTTTGTTCTTTTGTTTTATTTCCTTTTTATTTAATCTTTTGATTTTTCTATTATTTCCATTTTCATAAATTATAATTTTTCTATTTTTTAAATTTAAAATGATTTATTATTTTATATGCATACGCTATTCTCTGTTCTTGATATGCATACACTGCTCCTACTCCTGATATGCATACGCTGCTCTTGCTCCTGATATGCATACGCTGCTCCTTTGCGCCCATGTATAACATTGTCCTGGCTACTTTGGTAAGGTTGGTACGAGGCACAAGCTGAGGAACCATTAACATTGTCCTATCGTTAATATTGACAAGCTGTGGTTTCTGGTACCTAAGGACGTTAAGGCCAAGGCCACCCTCCACAGTGATCCTTTAATAGATGTCACTCAGTTTGTTGTTTTTTTAAGGCCAAGCTTACTTCTAAGCTGGCTGAGAAGAAGATCAAGGAGGCAGGCGGGGCAATCATGTTGACCGCCTGATTGGAGTTTTAGGATTTTTGCCTTTGATTTCAGATTTTTTACCTATTTTGGTATTATTTCAACTGCATTTCCATAATACCTCTGTCTTCATATATCAGAATCAGCTTCTTTTTTTTTGAGTAAAATTTTTGCAGCAAAAGTATTTTTTTCCACAGTACACAGATTTTACAATGCATTCAATCATATCTATTGTGGGAGTAGTTCTCACTGGCAAGGAGAACTATCCTGAGTGGTCCCGAAAGATAAAACACACCTTCATTTTCAATAAGTTGTGGAAAGGAGTGTGTGTTGGAGACGGAGACAAAGAGCCAGAACAACCTACCTCAGACAAGGAGTTCGCCATTTGGGAAAATAAGAATATCAAGGCTTATGCATTAATTGCAACATCAGTAAATGAAGAGGTGAGTCGTCATATTTCGCCATTTTCAAATGCTTTCGAAGCCTTACAAAAACTGAAGGAACTCTATGACTCACACTCTGCACTTGAAGTTGTTCAACTCATGATTAAACTCTTCACCCTTGAATTACAAAATAATGATCCTCTTGCTCTTGCATCAGAAGTAAAATCTATAATGCATGATATCAAACATGGGATCAAACATCAAACAACTATGCCTTATAATCCCCAACAAAACGAAGTAGCTGAAAGAATGAATATGACAATCTTAAATATGGTGCACTCCATGATGTTTTTCAAAAATGTAAAATTGATGTTTTGGGCTGATGCAGTTCTATGTGCTGTATATGTAAAGAATAGATGTCCATCTAATGCTATTAGAAACAAGACTCCTTATGAAATGTGGTATGGGCACATTCCTTCGGTAAAGCATCTCAGGGTCTTTGGTTCCACATGTTATGCCTTGATACCAAAGGTACATAGAAACAAACTTCGTGCAAGAAGTCGTAAGTATATCTTCCTGGGGTATTCAAACACCTCCAAAGCATACCATCTCTACGATGAAGTCAATAAAAAGTTTGTTGTATCTAGAGATGTAATATTTCTTGAATCATCCAAAACTGACAATGTTGTTAAGTGGCAACTTGATCGCTTGGATAGATTCGTAAATGCAAAATAATTTCAAGAACTTGATAATCAGATTCCACATCTTGAAGGGGGGTTCCTATACTAGATCAACCTGTGAAATCTTCTTCTGAATCACTCTCTCCCCCGCATGAAACTCCAACAACGGATGATACTTTGAGTGATGTGATTGACATAATTGGGAGACTCAATCTTGATTCAGTCCCAACTCAATCGATGGAGCAGTCTGGACCATCTGAGAAAGGTCCCCCAAAATAGCTGACAAAGACACTTGAAAGTATTCATCCTGATGAGGTTGGAAAGCCATGAACTAGAAATTGAAATCGACAAAATGGAGGTGATGTAGATGACTCTGATTCACCTGTTGATATGGATGTTTCTTATGGTTGTGAATTGAATTTGTCTACAGATTTTGAATCAACTTCCTTCAAAGAAGCTGCTTCTCATGATGAATGGAAAGAAGCGATGCAAAAGGAGTATGATACTCTGATAAAGAATGGCACTTGGAAGCTGGTTGATCCTCCATTGAGAACCAAACCAATTGGCTGCAAGTGGGTCTACAAGAACAAGTATAAATCCGATGGCTCACTTAACAAGCACAAAGCCAGGCTTGTGGCAAAAGGTTTTGCACAGAAGGAATGGGTCGATTATGAGGAGACTTTTGCCCCCACAGAAAAATGGGCTACCATCCAGACACTCTTTTCCCTAGCAGCTCAAAACGGTTGGAAAGTCCATCAAATGGATGTAAAAACTGTGTTCTTAAATGGAGATCTAAAAGAGAATGTTTTTATGTCCCAGCCTAAAGGATTTGTTGTGAAAGGACATGAACATAAAGTATGCAAACTTGTGAAATCCTTGTATGGCCTCAAACAAGCACCGCGAGCCTGGTATGAAAAACTAACTGAGCATCTTCTGAAACTCAATTTCAAACATTATGATCTTGATGATGCAACTTTGTTTGTCAAGAAGGTTGGCAAAATAGTTGTATATCTTGTGGTATATGTAGATGATCTTTTGATGACAGGGAACAATGAAAGCTACATTGCATCCATAAAGAGGGAATTGAGGAAAGGTTTTGAAATGACTGATTTGGGCTATGTTCATTACTATCTTGGTATTGAAGTAACTCAACATCCAAAGTCCATATTCCTTTCTCAAAAGAAGTACATTGGAGATCTGTTGAACAGGTTTGGCATGACTGAATGCAATCCTCTGACTACTCTAATGGAACAAAACTTAAAGCTCACATCCATTGAAGGAAAAGAATTTGAGGATGCAACAAAGTATAGACAGCTTGTAGGAAGTCTCAACTACCTAAGAAATAAGTCTCTACGAGGACACCTTTAAAATGGCTGGGACGGTTTAGATGACTGTACGGAGAAGTGGTGCTCATACAAAAAAAAATTATTGATAAATTTCCACGTGTATGGGCCAGCCGTAAGAAAATGGGGATGCTGGCATATTTGCATTATAATCGATCTTCCACTCATTAGTCTTGCCAAAACATGATTATAGCAGTCAATTTTCCCTTGATCGATGATAGTTTTTATTTTTAAGTGTTTTGCCGTGTGCATATAATTGTGGATGTATTAGTGTTTATATCATTATTGAGTGAATCATTAATAAACATAAATAAATAAATTTGAGTTTAATAAAATCATATGTATTTATATTTATGAATATAAAATTTGTGTAATTATATATGTATCTAATTTATAAGAAAAAGTTTTACATCATGGAAATTAGGAAGTATTTTAAAATTGTTTTTAATTCAATTCAAAATTTTCACTTCTCATTTAAGCGAGGCTGGCATAAGGATGTTTAGCCTTGGCTAGACCATTTGGAGGTAAAAGAGGAGATCATCTTGAATAATAAGGACACTACTAAAATATTATTATTTTCAAATTCAAGGATAAGTTGTGGGAGGATAAAGAGTTAGAAGGAAAAATGAAGCTGGAGTAATATAATGAGGTGATCAATCCCAATCTCAAAAACCAAAATTATCTTTTTTTCTTGACCAATGCCTAGATGAAAATGAACATGGCTAATATTATAACTAATTCCCATCGCTAATATTAGAACTAATTCTCATGAGCTTCAAAGTGAGATCGAGCATTGGTATACTCCCAAGACACCTTGGGATGAAAGACTTTGCCACCTTTGCAATACTAAGAGGGTTAAAGATGAAAAGCACTTTCTCTTAGATTTTCTAGTCTTACCCACATCCATTCTAATTTTTTAAATCTTTCCCACACTATCAACCTTCTTAACTTATTATGTCGGCAAAACTACGGTGATCTAGATACCATGAATGTCCATTAATCTCTTACTTTGTTAAGGTTAGATAGAACATTATGGTCTTAGTGGACGTTAATCAAATTGTGGATATTTTTTTGTTTATATTATGATTTAATAAATTATTAATTGATTTGGTGAATATATAACCTATTCAATAAACGTTGTTTGACATTTGGGTTAAGTCATATAAATTAAATGACTAGGAAACATTGATAAACACTAATCTATAATAAGCATCAAAATACTTATTTCATTATACATATCATGTTGTTGAAATTAAAAAATTATAAAAACTAACTAAATTAAATTATTATTATTATTATTATTGATAAAAGAATTAATATAAAGTGTGAACATATTTAGAAAAAAATGGAAAATATTTTTAACCATGAAGAATTTTTCTTGCTTTGCCATAGAGATTTTTAATTTGTAAATAGGCTTTGTTACACTATCATAGACCAATATCATTGTTTATCAATACCACATGTACAAAAAACCATAACTCACTTCATATGACATTTATGCATATCAGATTTTTTTAATTAATCAATTTAATTAAAAAGGGAAAATGACATAACTACTTTGGAGATAAATCTCAACCTTTGATTTGTGTATATACTATGAATATTCTAGAATATTATGTGAAGGTTAAATCCCTACTATCCACCTAATAATTATTGATAATCAAATTAAATATATGAAAGCTCTATTCCAAAACAAACCTTTGTAACACGATTATGGACAATTATTGTACTAGTGCAATCAATAAATTAAGATTCTTGATCGTTGTTATACTGGTACAATCATATAAATTAAAATACCAGTCTAAGTAATGGACAAAATGATTTGGGAATTTGACAAAACAATTTATAAATTAAGATTCTTGATCATTGTTATACCGGTACAATCATATAAATTAAAATAGCAGTCTAAGTAATGGACCAAATGATTTGTGAATCTGACAAAACAATTTCTACCGAGATTGTGATTTATTGTTGTTTAAAATGCATTTTTGAACACATAAATGGATTGACACCCTTAAAAACCCAGGAGACACTTACAATTTGTAGATTAAACAAATTAAACTTATGATTCTTAAAAATATCTACCCAATTTTGGGCGAAATTAACCAGAAAAGTATCTGACATTTAGTTTATTAGTTAGACTTAACATCAATTAAATTTTTAGTAAATCACTACATGCATCAAAACACTTACCTAGTGATACATTTTATAGTGCAAAAAATTAAAAATCATACAAAATTAACTAAATTATAACTCATTTTAAATTAATAATAATAATAATAATAAAATTAATATCGAATTAAACATATACATATCTCAAAAAACATGCAACAAAATTTTTAAATATGGAGATTTACCCTATTTATCATGAATAGATTTTGTGACAATATTATGGCTCAATACAATGGCCTACTAACACCACATGTTTAAAAAAACTTATATTTATATACTACATGTTTATATAACATTTTTTCAATTAATCAATTTAATTAAAAAATAGAGGCATATAACTATTTTTAATATAAATCTCTTATTATTAAAAATATTTTATTAGAAATTAAAATTCTCTCATTTATTTAATAATTATTGAAAATTAAATAATTTAAAAATATATATGTAGGGCAAAATATAAATTATTTTGCAAAGCACCCCCTAAATTATAAAAATGGTTAATTCCAAACTCGAACAACTTTTGCAACCCAGAGCTGATAATTAGGAGGTATTTTTTTTTTACTAATCATAAACTAATACGCGGTGCTCCGAATACTGCGGTCCCAAGATCCCGCTGCAAATCGTAAGGACCAGGAAAGTACCAAACTTCGACTTTAAATTTAAGTAGTCCGCACATCTTTGAGAAATCTCATTTCAAATATTAAAGTGATAAGTTTCGGTTAATAGTGTAAGTGTTTATATATAGATTTGCACGCAAGTGCATGGTACAGCGGTCGGGGCAGTCGGTTGCTTCGCACCCCGCCCGCGTTCGATCCCCCATGATGTCGCTGCGCTGCAGCCTTTACAGTTCTATTGCAAATGTATTGCAAATGTATTCCGGATGTGACAGCTCCGATGTGATGGATGTCAGTGAGTCTGATATGTATAATGTATAAAAAAGAGGGCCCAATATCGCTTCTTCTGGGAACTAGCCCCTCCCTTTTAAAAAAAAATATATTTTTTGATTTATTTTTAAACAATTGAAAAACCTGAAACTGTATGTCGCCCTGATTTGGCTATAACTAGCTATTAAATTGGCCCTTGTTAATTGATATTCTCATTCCCATAACTCTATTGTTCTCTTCAATGTTGCACTAAATATTTAGTCTCCCATGTTGATGGTAAGGAATTCAACGAAATTGGGTTCAAATGGTGATGGTGGATGAAGACAATAGTTTGTTTCTTATAAGTGAGAGTAAATACGAAGTGGCAATCACAAATGCGAGAGGAAGGGTACAATGTTGCCATATAAATTATACATATTGTATTGAAATAAGTGGTTGTTATAAATATAATTGCATTGCTGATTTGACCATACTCTTATTTTTTAACATTTTATATTTGTTTTTGTCAAATTTGAAATTACAAGTTTGAGTTGTGTAATTTATACAATTTAGGTATTCTAGAAGTTTTTATGGCGCTGAATACATTTGTACAGTAAAAAAAACTTATTTTAAACAACCAAAAATTATAATCTCACATATAATTGTATCACCCAAATTCCAACCTAAAAACCCCAAAACACAAAATAATTAGAGAACATGGTTGATTTGTGTTTATGATCTCATGTTGTTGCAGTCCTTGCTAAAACCTATGCAACATCAATAACAATATTCTTGGGACATGTGCTTCTATGTAGAACATTTGTTTGTAATAACTATACAAGATGATACAAGTGATATTGCATTCCATTTGGATGTACATCAATTGGATGTTTGTATACTTTATTTATTATAAATTAGTTTACTAGCACAACCACACTAGTAAATGTGGTTGATATATGCCTATTGGTATCATATTTATAAGCCAATTGACGTATACAAGGTGAAAAATGTCACATGTCAACCACATTTACTAATGTTGTTATGTCAGTTGACAACCAATATGTGTGGGGTGAATTCATTAACCATGGTTGAAGAGGGTTGATAAGTTTAATCATGGTTGACAAGGTTGACCAATTTTGAAGAGGTTTGATCGAGGTTGGCCATGGTCAACTATTAATGTGACGATGTATTAATGTTACATGAATCTAACAATGTTATATTGTTAGATTAATGTTGACCATGGTTGATGTTACATTAACGTTAATGTTAATTATACATTAATGTTACAAAAATGGTTACATTAATGGCTGAAGTTGGTTGATGGGGTTGCCCATTTTTGGTCAAGGCAGATTGTGATTGACCTTAGTTGACCATGATTGACAATGATTACTATGGTTGACTAGGGATTAAGAGGAAATATTATGGTTGACCTTGGTCTAGCATGATTGACTGTTATTACTTTGTTACATTAATGTTGACCATGGTTGATGCTACATTAATGTTAATCTTCATGTTACCAAAATGGTTACTATGGTGATTGAAGTGGGTTGATGAGGTTGAACATGGTTCAAGAGGGTCGGCCATTGTTGGTCAAGGTAGACCATGGTTGACATTAGTTGAACATGATTAACAATTACCATGGTTGACCATGATTAATAATAATTACTATGGTTGACTAAGAATTAAGGGGAAAGATTATGGTTTAACTTGGTTTACCATAATTGACCATGGTTGATATTGTTGGCTAAGGTTGAAGAGTGTTGATTGTGGATGAACATGGCTAATTGAGTTCGACCATGGTCAACCATAGAATATAACAATGTATTTACATTATACATTAATCTGACAATTGTAACATTATTACATTAATGTTGACCATGTTTGGCCCTTATCAACCATGACTAACCATGGTTGAAAGTTACATTAATGTCACTGTTACAAAAATAGTTGAAGAGGGTTGACAAGATTGATGATGGTTGAAGAGGATTGGCCATTGTTGATCAAGGTAGTCGATGGTTGATTGTGATTGACCTTGCCTAATTATGGTTGGTTATGATTACCAAGGTTGACCAAGGATAAAGAGGAAATATTATAATTGACCCTGGTTGATTATGATTAATTTGGTTGACCTTAGCTAGCCATTGTAAACCATGGTTGACCTTGATTACCATGATTGACTAGGGATGAGGAGGATATATTATGGTGGAGTAAACATGACCATGGATGACCATGTTGACCATGGTTGGCCATCGATGGGTATGGTTTGAACACATTTTCCATGATTCACTATGGATGAGCATGCCCATCATGGTTGATCATTGTTTAGCTAGTTTGACCATGCTTGAACGTGGTCAACTAAGGTAGAACTTAGTGACCATCTTTGACCAAGGTTGAGCTTGTTAGAGGAAGGTTGACTATGGTTAACTATGGGTGATTCTGGGAACATGTTTGACTATGGTTGTATATGGTTAACCATGAATGAACATGTTGACTAAGTTTGACGATGTAATAATATGGGTGGCTTTTAAGTTATCCCTTAGTTGCATTACCTACTTGTGTGAGGTAATTCATTACTAGCATTGTGCCATTCATTATGTTGTTCATATCTAACATGTTTTAAGTGGAGTATGGGACCATGGGGACCACTTGAAGGGTTGTTAAGTAAGTGGATCAATGCAATTAATGTTATGAGAAGATGATGCTAACATAGGTCATTGATAAGGGTGAGGTCGATTCTAGGTCCACCCAAAGGTTACCAAAGAATTCTATCAACATGGTCATTGTCATAAGAGGATTCTTTTGAGATAGGTATTTCATAATGGTAAGGTCCAGTTGATAACATATCATTTATTTCTACCGAAGTATTATATTGTATTGACAAAATTCCCATTTTTTTTAATATTTTTGAAGTTATGTAGGAATTCATTGCTATGACATAGAGTATATGGTTTTGTAGGGTGTCAAGAGAAAATGAGTGTCAAGTGTTGCAGCTCTTTGAAATATTTGAGGGTTTCCAATAATGGTATTTGGCCAATATTTGACAATTCTAACTAAGGAGAATAAATTACACCCTTAGGCATACTACATGATTCCCTAGTACTATGCAAAATTGATTCACTTGAGTGTTTTTCTTGACACATTGTAGCAACAATACAATTGAAAATTTGATGTAAAGATGACTTTGAATGTGCCAAGGGAGCTTTTGATACACTTATGGAAACATGGAACATTAAAAACATATATAGATTCTATCTCATGCAATCACAATCACTAAGTACCACCAACATGAGTGTCACCCTGAGGGACTTCACTTGTATTGACTACATGTTTGCTTCCCAACTATAGTTTTTTTTTTTTTTCTAAGTTAAGTTAATCTATTAATATGTAACAATAAAGTACAATGAGGCTCGGGCCTCAACAGTGTCTAGCATAGAGTATCAGAAAGTGTCTTGACTGCCCCAACATTGGGGAAACCAGTCCACAGAGACAAAAAAAACCAGATGAAATATCAGTCTTTAAGACTGGAAAAAACAAATACTAGAGAATTTTCTCCATGACAAATAGAAAGATCCAGAAAAAATTCAGTAGAACTAACAAATCAAAAATTCCAAATAGATGACACCTGGCAGCCACGCAGTGTCGTTCGAGCTCGTTCGGGATGGGCTCCTCGACAACCGGATAGGCATACTTCGTCTAGTCATCCTCCTCCTTCGCCGATGCTCCGTCGTGAGGCTCAACCTCAAGTTGAACGTCACCATGGTAACTGGCAGTTGCTTTCGAATCCGTCCCTTCAATCCCTCTTCCACCTGGCGAGCGCGTGGCACCAGAACTACCACCCTCAGCATGCTGACCGCCACCCATGGTTTGGCCATGCAGAGCAATTTTTCCTTCAATCTGAAAATTATTTCCTATGTCTCGGCCATTTTTGTGTCTGAGAGCCACCTCTTCCCTCAAATTCGAGTTTTCCGTTTGGGTATCAGGCTGTTCATTCTCTTCAGTGAAGAGGATGGTGATTGTAGCAGTAATCACTAGGTTGTTCAAGGTGCTTCGAAATCTGAATTGGGTAGAGTGAGGAGCGGGGTGAGGGGGCAAAGGAAAATTAGCTATGTGAACCCCAAATTCTTTGCGACCTTCACCCGGAGACATAGCACGACCCCGGCCACTACAGATATTGGGATATCTTCCTGAACCATAGCTATGGGGGTGATACATTTCAGGGGAAGGAGAGGAGCCAACAGGCTCGGGATTCTGCTCCATTTGAGGGCGGGAACTACCTCCTCGAATCCCTCCTCTTCGACTTCTCATTCGATGTTGAACCATATCAGAAGGACTGGCTAAGAGTTCAGTGGAAGCAGTGACGGATGGATTGAGAAGGGGAACAAGGATCTGCTGGGGGGTGGTTAACTGTTAGAGCCTGGGATGGGAATGCTGATGTCCATTACCGAAATTGATACAACTCGTTAACTAGCAGCGACGGCTAGTAACTGTGCAGGTGCTAGAATCAATGGCTTGAGGCGGGCAGTTGCAGTGGAGCAGAGCAGAAGGAACCACAAAATGGCGAGGGGAGTCCATGTTCGAGCAAATGAAGGCTCTTTCGCCTCCCGAGCCTGCATTAAATGCTGCCTATGGTGTGTCATGAGGTCGGCTCAGAGGGGTGTGGGAAGAGGCGCCATCGACCAAGTGGCCTATCCTCTCGCCGCCATTCATCAAATTCCTCATAATTTCCCTTGAATGTCACCTGCATCCGGGTCCCAACTATAGTTTTAATTACTAAACAATAAATTGTTGTGTTTAATGATGATTGAGCATGTCTCTAGCATAAAAATAATTTCTATACAAATTAGGTGTGTGATGCAAAATAAAGTATTTCGATACCACTTGTGGTGTACCTTCATATCTAAAGTAAAAAATCTACAAAAAGAAAATAAAACAAAACCAGAGTATTGAAGTGGTAGTAATAAGAAAACCTGTATTAATATCTTGAATAACAAACAATGTTCACTTGCCTCTTTGATAAAGAAATATTCAATTGAATAGAGCTCCAAATAATATTAATCATTTGACACTTGATTATATAGATTCAACTACTATAAATAGTTTTTGTATATCCAAAACTCTAGATACCTAGCATGCCTTCATTAACAAGGCTACATCAACTATTTAGTGGACCTTATTTATTGAGGTCGCCTTAAATTTATTTATAGCACACTTTAACTACCTATTGGAACATATTTAATACATATTTCCACTATACATTAAATAATGGATTATTCCCTTAACTAAAGGAGTTAAGGTGGGACCCTAAAAACATTGTCCTCTTGGAAAGGAGCCACTTCAACCTTGTTAGGTAGCTTAAAATTATCAAAGACTTTTACCAACTATAGGATGTTTGTAAATGAAAATAACACAAAGGGTAATTATTATTAAAGTGAAACAAATCAGACACTCAAATTTTGTTTATCATAATAATAACTTGGAAGAGATCCATTTTCATAAGTATCTTGGAATTGATTTCATCACAAGTTACATTGAAACTACAATGTTTAGAAAATAATCAATGAAGGTTGGAAACCCTATTTTCATCTTGAGAACAAAAGTAAAGATACGTTATTTTGGTTTTAGGAAAATAATAAGGTCCTACTCAATACCCTTGCTACCCTAGTGATTTTATGTGATTGTGAGGTTTGGTCTAGGTTCCCACCAATAAGACTAAGGCTATGATTAGGTACTTAATGTGGAAGCACAAGATAATAAATTTGAAGAATGAGAGGCTTATTATCATTGCTTCAACCATTAGTAAACGTTTCCTTGGGCTAAAAATAAATTGGAGTATAGATGTAGTTTCCTAGCTAGTGGAGGAGTCCTCTAAGATAACAACATTGCTAAGGGAATTATCATAAATAATTTTAAATAGAATGTGGAATGATAATGAGTCTTACATATCAAATATAGTTAATTTAGTGATTACCCTCAAACTAAGATAGGTCAAACTTTATAATAGATTTCTAGGCCAATGATAAAATTTGACTAAGCCATTAATCATCAATAACTTATCTATCCATGCCTGCTCTATGAAATACAATTAATGTCAATATTGTTGTTGGTTGCAAAAAATTGGAGATCAAGTTTGATTAGGTTGTTGATCAAATTTGACCAATCACTCTTTCTCCAATGATTAGATCAACATCAACAATATCCACTTGATCATAATCAATATGCCACATTAGCTCCCATGGATTAGTTTGTGAATGCCTAAGTATCCTTCTGTTGTTGCACTTTACTTCTTGTTGCACACTCCTACTTAACTAATTCACATTTGTGCTAAATTACATTCAATATGCTCAAACTTTTCAGTACATTTTGTATAAGTATACATGACTTTAAAATATGAAATACAAAATTATAAGCTCACAAAAAGGATGGCCTAAGGGGTTATTCCATTCCATTACCACCAGAGAATTGAGGTAATTTTGTACCAACAAGTGTCTGACTTGAATCATTTGGGTTAGGTACACTAGTATACATTGATGACTTTTGGCTATGGATTTTATCCATGAATATGGATAATCATCACTTGGGTTTCCCTTCAAGGTTTTTCTTGAAGGTTATAAAACAAAATGTTTACAAATTCTAACTCATTGTCTTCCCTTTTTAAAGTGAAATATCCCAAATAAACCAATGGAAGACCCTTTTTACCTCTAGGTTTCTCCTATAAGTAAGTTTGTGACTTTGTAGACTACTCACTAATGTAAAGAAGTAAAATCTATTGGCTACAAGATTTACATCTGGGTGGAGTAGTGCTTTCAATCTCTTAGTGGGTGATGACTGTGGTTTCTTGTAGCTATTAACATTCTTGTGGTAAATGTGCTATTTTTTTCCTCCATTAAGCTCTCTTCTCACCCATTCTTCATTGTTGTTGCACAATTCCTCTTCAACCATGCCATATCCTTGGTCTTCATCAGTTCAGTCCTTTAGATATCCTCTTCTATACTAGTTCTCTTAACACCTTTAGCTCCTAGATCACTTTGATATGCTTCATCGTCCAAAAGAGCTAGGTATCCTTGTCTTTCCTTGAAGGATGTAACCATTCAAGGAGACCTTATGAATTTCCCCAATATTCCATATGTTCAATGAAGCTCTTGTTGTTGCCATAATTGTGGCAAAGGATGTAACTAAGTAGTAAATATTCTAGAAAGAAAATGGATTGATGTAGAAACTCAATGAAATTTGGCCAAATCTTACAGATCTAAAACTATGGATTCCCTACACTTGGAAGTTATAGATCAAGGAAGAATTCCCTTGTTCCAATGGATTCTTCATATTATAATTTGATGAAGTTGAGGATAGAGATTGAATCTTGAATTCTAGTATGGGGCTTTGGGGAAACTCCACTCTTTAATTTTCTGAGAAATTGTTATGGAAACAATTAAGTTTTCTTATTAGATTGATTTTTCTTTTTCTTGGTACTCACAAGGGGAAAACCAAAACGAAATTTTATTCTTATAGAAACAACTTTAAAGGAGACTTACGAGACCCAAGACTCAAGAACAAATACCTTTACCAAGATCAATCCAACCACCAACAATTTCTTTCAAGATAAGATAATGCCATGAATGCCAATAGAGGAAGATTATTTTAGAGTATGAGTTTTTTGGCCTTCAAACAATGATTGTATTCTTCCTACACTTCTTAGACCTGTAGTCTTCCTGCATCTTTCAGACTCGTAGTCATTCTGCACCTACCCGATTTGTGGAAATCCTAGTGATCACAAAACTTCTCATGAGAGAGATGATCTAAGGTGGAAGGCATCCTTCTCTTCTTCGCTAGCCTTTTTCCTATCCTCCAAGAACTTCACACTTGTTTCTAGCTCCATATTAGATCAAATATTATTCTCCCAAGTGTATGTATTCAAAGGGTTTAAGTCCTTCTCTTTTATAGTCTTTGCATGGGCTAGTAGGGCCTTTCTAGGCCGACTTGAACATGGCAAGCCAACTTGATCTTGGGGTCTTTCTAGGCCATTCTAAACAATAAAATAATATTATATTTCTTGTTACATGTTCCCAATGGGGTCTTTTACATATTGGCTTCAAATTTGACTCAAGAAAAAATCCCTAGAGCGCACAATGGGTGCTTTGACCTAGGACCCAAATACTTTGAGCACAAAACCATGATTTAAATAAATATTATTACTTTACAAAAAAAAAATTCTTTTGACAAGTAAAATGATAATTACATCATGTCATGATACAAATACAATTATGAATACCGATATTATTTACATTCTTCAACACACCATCTTAACTAGTGAGGTATTCAAAATTGACAAACAGTACAACGACAATACTCACTTTGAAAAGTTAACATAAGAAGAGTATCAAAATACCCAATGCTAGGGATACCAAAACTGCCAAGGTATCCAACACATCAAATATCCAAGTATCAATGACACTATTTCAAGGATCCATCAACGTAAGGATCCAAGTGTCATTTCCAAGACACTAATACAAAGATCTAAGACACTATCGGGGACTAAGGTGTCATCAAAGCAACATGCCACTATATGTACCATCAGGTTGCAACCCTAGTATCAATCCAACTGGATATAAATACCATATAGGCCTTCATGCCAAGAGACCAACCCTTTATAGTCTTTTCATGGACAATTAGGGCCTCTCTAGGTCGACTTGAACATGGCAGGCCGACTTGATCTTAGGGTCTTTCTAGGCCATTCTAAACAATAAAATAATATTTTATTTCTTGTTACAAGTGCCTAATGGGGTATGTTATCACTCAGAATTTTCTATAGAAGTTATAACAAGAAAGAAAATGACCAAGGTAACCACAAACCAACTTTTAGTCTTAGGCTCTAGCCAACCTAAGTCTAGAGAGGGCTCTCACTATATGATTTAGCTTTGTTTGTTGGGATGTTAGGCTAGTTCTTAAGGTTTAGGGGGTTTTTGATTTGTATTGAAGATTGGGTGGTGGGGTTCTTGAAACAGATGGGTAGAATGATGTCTCAAGACCATTGGGCATATGAAGTCAAAAGAAGGGCAACAGAATTGGATCAACTCACTGAAGGGAATGTTCAAAGGGTCAGATAGCAGAGTAGAGTGCAGGTCTTTAGGCCAGGGGGATGGAAAAGGTTTTAACCACGGTGAGAGAGCAATTAAGAATTCTCAGACTGGGATTGAAACGAAGAATAGGGGGGTAATAAAAAACAAAGGGCAATTAAGAATCCTTTGCTATAGATTAAAAGAAACAACCTAAACTAAGGAGCAATTAAGAATTCCTTAACTTAGATTATTTGTAGAAAACATATATTTGCCTAACTATTATAGCAGAGTGTAATTAAACAAATTCTGATATAATACTTCCAATTATGGCATTCAGATTTAGATCAACAGTATGAAAACTTTAAGAGATAACAACAATGTGAGAAAATACTTGTCTACACTTCACTCTGCACATGAATCCTTTGAAATATCTTGTCTTTATTCACCAATCCAGCTTGCTGGCTCAGTCAATGCTCCAATAGCTTTTATAGTCTTTCGATCAAGAAGTCTATAGAAATGTCTAAGAATCCACCCTACATACTTCAAATTGTGAAGTATTTATACTAAGGTGTTATTACAAATATCTCAAACTAACTTGAGATTTAATCTAGGAAATAGAAAATATCTTCTCGCAGGAAGATAGAGGCAGCTAATGAATTGCTTTCATGTTGTCCCTTTTATTGTGGTGTTGCTGGCTATTATGGTTTGCTTTTAGCTCTTTATGCTCTTTCTATTTGAATTATTTATGCTAGAGGCTTTAGTTACTTCTATCTTTCATCTGATACTCTCTGTCACTGATACTCTTTCACTTCGATAACCTGTCTTTATCCTTCACTATGCCTATCCTTTTACTGTTACAATTTAACCTTTTACTGTGTTTTTCAATAGTAAATTCTTCTGTTTTTTTTATGTGTCTCAGCATCGGAAGTGGATATCAATCAAGTTTCAGTGTGTTTTATTCATCTGCATCTCTAGTCTGGTTGCTCTGTTTTGAACTGTCACTGCTCTGTTCCTTGTCTTCTTCTCAGCTCTGTGTGTAATGATCTTCATCTTCTGTGCATGTATAACTGGTCTTCTTCTTTTGAATTTGGTCTTTTAACAGGTTTCTGGTCTGAGTCTTGGAGTAAACAGGTTCTTTGACTAGTATCAGAACTGTTTATCCAAGCTCTGATCTTAGTCTGATAACCTGAAAAATTCAATAATATTTAAGAAAACACCAGTCTGCAAGAAGGGCGCTTGATGGCTCTCTGGCACAGGAATGCTTGGGAAAGGGGTCGTGGCAGCGTTTTGGACATAATTGAAGGGGAAATCACATTGCAGAGGCTTAGGGTGGCGATGAAGGGTTTCATAGGTTTACACAGTAAAATGGGTGAAAGGCGAGAAAACCTGGGTTCTTGGGGTTTAAAACTTTAACGGGCAGATTTTCAAAAATGGCACGAAATTCATATTTTATGGAGGACGGGCGGTTTATCGGAACGGTGGGGAAGTGGTTTTGAAGGTTGTCGCACCGCTTTTAGGCATGGGAAGTTTTGAGGAGGGGTCACCCGATGTGCTTTAGGGCATGACACGTAGCCATCGGGGGTTGGGGGAAAACCGCCTTATCGGGTGGGTAAAGGCATTCCATTTGGTGTGACCGATATGGCTTTGGGCCATTAGATCTGCGAGATTGTGATCAGACGGTAGTCGGGTGGGAGAGTTGCGCGGGGGGGAATGAACGGGAGTTGAGTGGGGCCCAGGGGTTTAATCGCAGCGGTTTGGGATAAATTTAGGGGTTAATCGCAGGTTTAAAGTGATCGGGCTGGGCATAATGAGGGATTAGGGAGTCAGGTGAGGTTGACATGGGATTCACTTAAGTTTTACCGGGGTTAGGTAGACTAAGTAGAGTTATATTGGGATAAGGGGTAGTTTTAGTTTTTATTAAAACTAAAGGGTTGGGGTATTTTATATAGGGTTTTAATTATTTACGAGAAAAGGGTTATAATGGGTTTATATAATAAAGTTAGTTAATTAATATGAAAAGCGATGACGGGGTTTTTTCCTAAGTAAAAGGGGTAAGTGTATGCAATTGCGCTTTTTAGGTTTATACTTAGGAAAAAGGCATTTTTGTGGGTTTTTTTGTGCGAAAGGGATTTACATGGGGGGTATTACTTTCCTTAGGTAAATTGGGTTTAAACCTTAGGAAAAGGGGTTTTTCTTAGGGTGATGAGGGGAAATGGCTTTCATGAAGGGGGAATGTGTTTATGAAGGGGATTCTAGTACTTGAGTCCATAAGTCATTAAGCTGAGGGTCCGGTCCCTCCAAAAGTCAGAGAAATGCTCTGAGCCTCTTTGACTTGTAGGGTTTTTAGTATTTAGAACATATTTGCAGATAGGAAATTAGTAAGTAAAGGGGATAGTGAATGAGGGGGAGTTAATCATATGAACTTGTAAATCTTTGTATTTTCCTTCATAGTTGACCATACATGTTGAAAGATGTGTGTAAGCATGATGTATGTTCTTTGATCCAAGTAACTTTTGTAGTTCAACAAACTTTCTTCTACTTACCCATTTCTTACCTCTAACATATTTTATTCATTTCTTAGGGTGCATTTAGGCTAGCAAACTGTTATTCATCTATTTTTCTTTTGAAAAGTAAATCTCTCTAATTTTAACCTTATATCATCCAAGGGCTTAGATTAAGCTTATGAGCTCCTTTTATTTTCTCTACCTAACTATGATCTGCCAAGATTACACTGTTTGGTCAAATTTTATTCTCTAATCTATAAACATGAAATTCAAAGCATGGAATAACCAAGATTAAATTGTTTGATTACCATGGATTGTGGCATGAATAACAAGTTGCACACAATCATTATTATGCATAAAAGTAAATAGTAGTGGCATTTTGACTTGCACACTTTCATGGTCTTTTTGTTTTTGGGGTTCATATATTTTCATTTTTTTACCTTCTCTTATTCTTTTTGTCCTTTGATTTATCTTTTAGGACATACCCTCTTTACATTTTTTAATTTTTTATAATATGGAAAAAATTTGCAGAAAGCAAAGGTATGTACAATATTACAAGGCTTAACCTTAGTCATTCAAAATTATGACTCCTATTGGTATAGGAACCTAACAATGGCTCCACTTGGGGATGGCATTTCCTTGTGAAATGTCAAGAACTTTAGAGATCAATATCCTTTTGAATTGTTGTTTATGTTGCCTTGCAAAGTGCTTTTCTATGAATTTGCATTATTGATACTTATGATAGTGAATCTTTAAAGCTTAGGGCCTTCTCTTTGGGCTTCAACTTCAAGGATCATTATCCAATCCAAACTAGACTTTTGAAAATAGAATATATACAAATGAAAATTAGTAATTAGGTTCAAAGTAGTGTTTCAACATTCGACCATTCACTGGCCCACCTTCTGCATTTGTACCATCAATTTCTCTTAAGAAGAAAGCATTACTTCCTCTATAAGCATAAATGACATAGGGACCTTTCCATAGGAAATCAAATTTCCCATGTTTTCCTTTATCTTCCCTCCTTGAGTCCCACTTTAGCACTTTTTCACCAATGTATAAGTCATCAGCCTTGGTTCTCTTATCAAAATCTTCTTTATCTTTTCTTGCACAACTTGAGACTTGACATAAACCTCTTCTCTTGTTTGTTGTAGATGTATAGTTTGGTTGATTCTTCTTTGGATACTATTTGGTTCAACCTATATTTCTTGAAGTATATTCATTACTGGCACTCCCAAAGAGGATGGAAAGATAGCTTCCATTCCATAAACTAGTTGATAGGGAGAAGTACCAATTGATTTCTTAGTAGTCAATCTGTCTGCCCATAAGGCATTGACTAGCTTTCTATTCCAAGTTTTCTTATTGTCCTCTAGTAACTTCTTGATGATATTTACTAGGCTTTTGTTTGAGGATTCAACCAATCCATTACCTTGAGGGTAATATGTTGTGGAATGGCCAAGGGTGATATGGTATTTATTGCAAAAATCTACCATTCTTTTGGATTTAAAGGTTGTTGCATTATCAGTAATGAGCTTCGTTGGACATCCAAATCTAGATAGAATATTGGTTTCAAGGAAGGTTATGATAATAGTATATGTGGCTTGCCTTGAAGGTATGGCCTCTATCCATTTTGTAAAGTAGTCAATGGTAGTAAGGATCCATTTGTGTTGGGTAGAGGAGGGTGGGTGAATTTCACCAATGAAGTCTAGACCCCATTGTTGAAAAGGTATTTCAACAGAGATTGGCTTGAGGGGTATTGGTAAGAGATTTTTATTTCCCTCAAAGATTTGACACTTGTGATAGGAGGTCACATATTTCTTGACATCAGCAAACAAGGTAGGCCAGTAGAAACCAGCTCTAAGGATTTTATCTGCAGTAGTCTTCCAGTAAAGGTGTCCTCTAGAGTCACCTACATGAAACTCTTGTAAAACTTTGTCAGCTTCTTTTTTTAATAAGAAATTGAGAAGAATACCTTCATGGTATCTCCAAAACAAAACATGTCTAATATAAAAAACCTTAAGGATTTCATCTTTAAAAACCTGCTTTTACTCCTAGATATTTTAGGAGGAGCTTGTAAATTTAGTAAAACATAACAAATATCAGCATACCATGGTGATTCAAGAAAGGCCTGAATAATTAGTGGAGTTGCCATCTCCTCTTTATTATCTATTGCTGTAATAAAGTTTATATCCAGGGCCTAACAGTTTGATTCAGCCATGAGCTTGGCTAAGCCTTGAACCTTGATTAACTTTGCTGGTTTAATATCTATGTCATACTCTAAGATAGTAGTAATCCACCTCCCTACCTACCATCAAGACCATCCTGAGTTAGGATGTATTTTACTACTAAATTAGGAACGTAGGCTACTATGTGAGAATATAAGATGTATACCCTAAAATATTTAATGGCTTTGACCAAAGCCAAGGCCTGTTTTTCCATTATATTGTATTTCAAGGGGGCATCTCTCACGAATTTGCTAAAGAAAGCAATGGGTTGTTCATAGCCCTAGTCATTTTTCTTTAATAGGACTGTAGCTATTGTGTGCTATGATGCAAAGGAAAATAAAATGAAATCTCTATCAAATTTGGGGCTTACTAGTATAGGTGTTTTAGTTAAGGCTAGTTTCATGTCTTCAAAGGATTTCTTAGCCTCAACAATACATTTTATTGTGGAGTCTTTTTTCTGCATATTGTTAAGTGATCTAATTAATTCTGTTAGGTTAGATATAAATCTTCTAAGAAAATTAATTTTCCCTAAGAAAGCTTGTAATTCTCTAATGTTCATAGGGTGTCTTACTTGTAAGATGGCTTTTATTCTTGCTGGGTCTATTCTTATACCATCTTTCGAGATTTTATGACCTAATAACTTTCCTTCCTCTAACCCAAACAAGGAATTTTTAGGGTTCAAGGAGATTCCAAACTTCCTGCATTTAATGAAGACTTGCCTTATATGATCTAAATGTTGATTGCTAGACTTTGAAAAAACAATGATATAATCTAGACATATCACAAGGAAATCATGAATTTCTTTAGCAAAGTCTATATCCACAACCCTCTAGAAAGTGGCTCATGCATTGATTATCCCATAAGGCATTTTCACATACATAAAAGTGCCCCAAGGAGTAGTAAAGGCAATTTTGAGTTGGTCATCAGGATGAACTAAGATTTGATTATAACCAGGAAACCCATCAAACAATGAGATTCTGGTTGATCCAACTATTCTCTGCAAAATGTGATCCATCTTGGGGAGAGGGTAATTGTCTTTCAGTGATACTTTATTGAGGTTTCTTAGATCCACATAGAGTTTGATCTCACCTGTTTTCTTTCTTGTTAGCACTAAGCTTGAGACCCAATTAGAAAATATGATTGGTGCAATTATTTTAGCATCATACATCCTTTGGATTTCTTTTTCTATGGCAGGTAATAAGACATGATTGATCCTTCTTAGTTTCAGTTTGAAAGGCTTTTGATTTTCTTTTATGGGAATAGTGTGTTGGATGATGCTGGTGTCATAGGATTTAAGGTCCTCGTAACTCCAAGCAAAAACATCCCTAAATTCTTTCAACAACTCAATGTATTTCACTTTTTCAATTGGAGGTAACGATTTTGAAAGTTTGATCAATTTAGAACTTTCATCAGTGCCTATGTTGCATTCCTCAATGTTAGATCTTAATGGTTCCATTTTAGGTTTCCTAGGAACATCATTTGAATCAAATAAATCTTCCAGAGGGGTTAATCCCTTTGGTAAGAAGTTATCCTTTAGATTAATTACTTCATATTCTTCGTTTGTCATTTCATCAATTTCCATTAGCTCTAAGTTATCTGCATCTAATTTGTTAAATTTAGTTGGGTTGATTCTATCTATTTTATCATCTTCTATCTCATTTATTTCTATTTTATCCTTAGTGTTAATATCTATGGATGTATCGGTATCTATGTTATTATTTACAAACTCGTCTTCTGAAAGTAAAATGTTATTTATCTGTTTATAATTAGTGAATATTTGTCAGTTCTTCAAATTATATGGAATTGCAGGTCTGTGCCTAACTTCAGCAGTGTACTGATAATTAGGTTGGAAGGGTAATTTGCAAGTGTTGGCAAACATTGCTAAACTATGGGCTTGCATGTTATGTTTCCCAAGGATGACTGCAAGCTTTGTTTCTAAGAAAGTATAAAGTATTTCTACAATAGTATCTCTATAGCATCTTAATCTAGGGTCTTTAGTCATATATACAACATCAATTTGTTTCACAATTAGTTTAGAGTCTCCTATGATAGAAACTCTTTTAGCTCCGAGAAGTGGATTAATGAAGATGTCTACAATTTGGGAGCTTGTTGGAGGTTCTAGGGTTTAACAAAGGGCGTGACAGAGGGTAACAGGTAACCATGGAGGCACAGGGAGGAGGGAGCTCCACTCCCTCCTACAGTAATGTGGTTTCAAACAGAGGAAGAGTAGGGAATAAGAACAAGCCTACACAATCCTTGGAGGTCAAGGCAAAAAACTCTGAAACTCAGAAGGCAGAAGGCGGAAAAACCCATGCAGAACAAGGGACCCACGAGGAAGACCGACAGGAGGAGAAAGCGGAAGACAGAGGTCAGGGAACAGAGAATAGAACCAAGTTGGGGCCTTGTAAACCCAAGACCATAACTAAACCGCGGGTTATATTGAATGATATAGCTCTGCATGAGCACATGGATCACATGGAAAACTATGCCATTATATGCAAGTTTATGGGAATTTGGCCGTCAGAGAAAGCATTGTACACTTGGATAAAATACAACTGGAAACCAAAGGGAGAGTTAAATATACATCTTGGATCCAAGGGTTTTTTACAGTGGTGTTCACAAACATGGAGGACAAAGACATGATTTTTGAAGGAGGACCATACTTCTTTGCAGCTGTTGGTCTCTATATGCGGCCATGGACGATGAACTTTGTGCCAGAACAAGAAACCTTCACATAGGTACCGGTATGGATTACACTCTACTCCTTACCTTTAGATTACTGGATGCCAGAGTCTTTAAAAGATATAGGTAATAAATTAGGTCATTTCTTAAAGATTTCAAAGGAAACTCTACGAGGAAAATATACCTCCTATGCCCGCATATGTGTGGAGATGGACCTATCAGGAGCCCTTCCAGATGAGGTCATTCTAGAAGTTTATGATGAGGAATGAGTTCAAACAATTAACTATGAGCATATCCCGTTCAGATGTCACAGATTTCATGAGCATGGGCACCTATCTAGAGATTGTCCTCTTAATAAAAGGGAGGAATACCTAAACACCAGCAAAGGGAAAGATCAAACAGGTTTCACCAAAGTAGGAGGAAAAGGAAAAGGAGGGGGAAGGAAGACACAAAATAACCCTACTGAGAAGGATAACAAAACAAGAAGTTACAACTGTTTTGAGATCTTAGGAGAAAAAAAAGTAGATGCAGGTGATCAAAAGAGTACAAAGAATCAGGTAGCAAGGGGGAAAGGAAAAGAGACCAGCATGGAGTTCACACAGGAATAGTATGAACACATGACGGACCCTTTGAGTACCATGGAAATAGAAAAATACCATGAAATGACTCAAAGTGAAAGTGGCACAAAGGACCAAGACTTACAGGAGATCCTGGAAAGGGAGAACCTAGTGCTGGAAAAGTTTCTAGAACAAGGAGGAAACCTGGGAATAGACTCCATACCTCAGGAGGATGTTGACAAGGTGCAACAGATATTTCTTAACAAGTCACATCAAATAGCTACAGGAGTCAAAAGAGGACATGATAACCAGGAAAATAAAGGGACTTCCTCAATAGGATTAATAACAGGAAAATTAACAAAAAAACCCAGGCAAGAGGAGGGGAAGAAAAAGATAGAAAGAACTGCTGCTGGAGTGTGGAAAACTCATGATTGACTCAGGAAGGATGAAAGACCTTTCCATTTACTCCTTCAAAACCCCACCTCAATGAAAATCACAACCTGGAACATTAGAGGACTAGGGAGTAGAAGAAAACAGAGGAATCTAGGTAATAGGATCAGAGAGGAAAAACCTGACATAGTGTTCATACAGGAAACCAAATGCTGAGTGGAGAAGATCAGAGAAAACATAGCAAATGGTTAAATAGATATGAATACCTTGAGGTTAAGGCAAATAAATCTGTTGGGGGAATTCTCACTCTATGGGATCCACAGAAATTTGGTGTGATTGATGCGGAGGCGTCCAGACACCACCTTTCTTTGATTATCCAACCGGTGGGTGACAGGAAATGTTACATGATCACCAATGTCTATGGGCCTCAGCCAATGGAGGAAAAACTTTGATTCCTCACAACACTGGAGGATATGAAGAAAAGATACCCAACTCTACCCTGGATTCTAGGAGGCGATTTTAACATGACAAAATCACTTTCGGAGAAGAGAGGAGTAACTAGAACACTTGGTAGGGATTCAATTGCTTTCCAGAACTTCCTCACCAATATGAAACTGGTAGATATGGAAACCAACAATGGAATTTTCACTTGGAATAACAAAAGGGGAGGCTCTAACCAAGTAGCCTCAAAATTAGACAGATTTATCATCTCGGAGGAACTTCTTCTCATGGGAAGTAGCCTGACTACGCACATCCTACCTTTTGGAGGTTTAGATCACTGGCCCATTTAGTTGGAAGCTTCTCTATTTGGTAGATCGAGGAACAACCCCTTCAGGTTTGAGAACGCTTGGCTCACACATTCAGATTTCCTCACAAACATTGAAAAATGGTGGAAGGAAGAGCTACACTTTCAAGGCACAAAGATGTTCCTTTTACACTGCAGGCTCAAACACATTAAAAACAGACTCAAAGAGTGGAATAAAAATGAATTTGGAAATATCTTTAAAGCTAAAGGAGAAGTGGAAAAGAAACTAAATGAAATAAACCAAATTCTTATCACAGAAGGCTATACAGATGAAAGGAAAGATATGGCAGAGTCACTTCAAAATGAATGGGAAAACAGATGTCTACAAGAGGAAATATTCTGGAGACAGAAATCCAGAGTACAATGGATTAAGAAAGGGGAGAGAAACACCAAATTCTTTCACAGATCCACCATAGCTCACAGAAACAAGAACAGAATTGTGAAACTTACAGATCAGAATGGAATAGAAAGAAACACTCATGAAGAGATGGAAGAGGTCCTAGTCCAGCATTTTCAGAGAATTGCTGAGGAAACCACGGTAGATAGATATTAGTTTACGAAAATATTTACTCAGTACATTCCTAAATTGGTATCTAGAGAAGACAATTACAATCTCAACAGACCAGTAATAGAGGAAGAGATTGAGGAAGTCATTACAGAGATGCACAATGGGAAAGCACCAGGCCCGGATGGCTTCAATGTGGACTTTTTCAAAACATGTTGGAGGATAGTAAAACAGGATATTCTGGAGGTAGTGGAAGACTCTCGAAGATTTAAAATAGTCTTGAAGGTGCTCAATGAATCTTTCATAGCCTTAATCCCCAAACAGGAAAAGGCCACCTCTCCAAACAAATTTAGACCTATAGCATTATGCAATGTGGTGTACAAAATAATATCCAAAGTAATTGCCAACCGTCTCAAACCACTCCTCCCTACCCTAGTGTCAGAGGAGCAAACGGGCTATGTGGAAGGAAGACAAATTCTTAATAACATAATTCAAGCACATGAAGTGGTTCATTCACTCATTACCAATAAACAGGCAGGTATGATAATTCAGCTGGATATAGCAAAGGCCTATGATAAACTTAGCTGGTCGTACATAAGAGCAGTACTAAAAGCCTATGGCTTTGATTACAATTGGATTAAGTGGGTCATGGCGCTAGTTACCACTGTCAGCTATTCAATTCTTCTCAATGGCTCTCCCTCCAAAACCTTCAAGCCTACAAGAGGTCTCAGGCAAGGTGATCCTCTTTCTTCTTTCCTTTTCATTCTTATGATGGAAGGGTTAGGGAGAGAAATCAGAGCTGTGAAGGAGGAAGGGAGAACTCAGGGTCTAAGACTCACTCAAGGTGGGGACACGGTGACACATCAACAATTTGTGGATGATACTATGCTTCAAGGCACACCCACAGTCAAGGAATACAAAGCATTTAAGTAGATTCTGAGTGAGTTTGCTATGGCAGCGGGCACAGAGGTAAGTCTTACTAAATCAAAGATTTTCTTTTTCAGTACAGACATTTAGATTCAAAGAAATCTTTCCAGAATTTTGGGCTTTCAAAGAGAGTCATTGCCCTCGAAGTACTTGGGAGTTCCCCTCACTAACAAACCGTTACACAAGGAAATCTAGGAGCCTATTCTAAATAAGCTAAAAGATAAGATTAGCAAATGGATAAATAGAGCCCTTAATCTAGCAGGAAGGCTGATTCTAACTAAGGCAATCCTCCAAACCATCCCTATCTATATGCTATCAGCCATTCTGGCATCAACTGGTGTAATTACTAAAATAAGAAACATTCAGAGAGACTTTCTCTGGGGGAAAGGTGAATAAAAGAATAAATCGGCCCTAGTGGCATGGGACAAGGTATGCAAACTAGAATCCCATAGTGGTTTGGGTCTTCATGACCTAGGAATTCTTAACAGATTTCTAGGAGCCAAAGTATGGTGGAGATGGCTAAAGGAAATACAAGCCCCCTGGGCAAGACTATGGAAGCAAAAGTATGCAAGGGATTGGCAGGAGAAGAACCTCATAAGAATGATAGGACAAGTAAAAGGTTCACCAATTTGGAATAGGGTTTGGGAGAACAGGGCCCCAGTCCAAAATCATAGTTTCTGGGAGATCAGAAACAAAAATATGGCCTGGTTCTGGGAGGATAATTAGGAGAGGAGGACAATCTCCGCAGTGAAGAATTATTAGACATTCACACAAATACCATCAACAAAGGATTAAGGAGGGTAAGTGACTATTGGGATCAATCAAGGAACAATGGGAAATGGCGAATATGGAAACTTCCAGATTACAGGGACATGGGCATGATGAATACTCAAGCTATAGCCCTTAATGGTCTTTTGGAAAAGAGGCTAATCTTAACCTCAACCTTGGACGATCAATTAAGATGGGGAAAGAACAAGGCAGGTCTCTTCACCCTTAAGGAGGCCAAAAGGATAGACATAGGACTTAACTTTCCAAACACTGATAAGACGTGGAAAGAACTCTGGGACAATCCACATTGGATGAAAGTCAAACTGTTCAAGTGGATGGCTCAATAGGGCAAGATTCTGACATGGGATAACCTAAGAAAAAGAGGCTTTGTTGGCCCCTCTAGATGTCATCTATGTGGACAACAGGAAGAAACCACTAATCATCTCCTGAATAGATGCTCATTCACTACTAAATGACATCATTGCTACACTGAAAACCTGGCAGAATTTTTTTTCGGATAATGAGATAATAAACTTTGCCTGGGCGTTAACCCTAGGGTTCTTAATTTGGAATGTTTGGAAGGAACGCAACAACAGGATTTTCAAGGATAAGGCGAGCCCGGTGAGCAGCATCCTAAAGCTAATCCTTAAGAAACTTAAAGAGACTATTCATATCCTGGGAGATGTCGCTACCAAAAAACTCATAGGACAAAGAGAGGCTAGAATCCTAGAGAAGTTAGAGCTTAAGGTTCATCTCCCTCTGTGTGTAGATCAACAAGAATACCTCAGCAGAAAAGGCTTTATGGCAACCCCCTTCACAAGGTTTTTCAAAATTTAACATAGATGGAGCCTCAAAAGGAAATCTGGGAGAAGTAGGGTTTGGGGGGGTCATGAGGGATGACGAAGGAAACATACAGGTCATCTTCCACAATTATCTAGGAAAAGCAACCAATAATATGGCTAAGCTCATGGCGATGGAATTATGCTTGGAAATACTGGTCAAGTACAACATACATAATGTCATCATTGAGGCTGAATCGAAACTAGTCATTAATTCGGTGAAGAGGATAAATGCTGGTGCAGCACTAGAGTAAATATCAGGACACTAGCGACTTCTACAAGTCTACAAAAGAATCCAATCACACCTAAGAGTGCAAAGAACTCTTAGGTTGGTGCATGTACGCGGAGAAGCCAACAAAGTAGCGGACTGGCTTACTAATGAGGGGGTTCGAAACAGGCATATCAACTTGTGCTACTGGTGGGGGGAGGTAACAGATGACAGGATGAAGGAGGAATGCTCATCTCGGGCCCTCAACGACAGACAACAGTATCAGAACAAATCAAGAGACAAAATTTTACTTAATGTCAACGAAGAATAAGTTTACAGACAGTTTATCAGAGGATATGCACTGTCGATTCCCTAAGGGTGCTTCTGGAAGCAGGAACAAAGGCAGAAATTGAGACAGGAGATATCTGCTCAAAAGGAGAAGTGATGAGAGAATGTGCTACCAAGATGAATGCCAAAGAACAACAACACCAAACATTAGGCATTCCGTGCAGGAGGCCTCCCTTCCGGATATGTCTTCCTTGTGCATTGCGTTGGAGGTCAAAGGAAAAGAAAATTGGGGTCAAAAAATGCTCGAGATTTACCACTTGCATCGGGCACCCTCTGTCCCTGGAGTGGTTTTCTCGGAGGACAACCAATGCCATTCAACAAGCGACGCCATTCAGCAAGTGACGCGTGGTGGTGGGGGAATAGTGATTACCACCTTCATCGCTGGGTAATCTGCGAGCGGGGAAATCAATGGCCACCTTTTGGCGTGCAAGTTGGTGGGCACGAAAGGATAAAACTACTAATGGTTTACCACCTTCATCAAGCGCCATCCAAACCAAAGACGGTTTTTATGAAAAGCCAGTGATTCCATTCAGGAAGCAACATGTGGCAGAGGATGGAAAAAGCAAACCGCCTTCATCGCACGATATCAAGCGGATTTTAAGATGTGCGATATGGACACCAGCTGTTGGATCAGTGGGAAAAGATCAACGGTCAGCATTGATCGAGCAGCTTAAGGGAGTTTCTGCGGGCTTCACCTCTGCGCATGTTGATTTTTGACCGCAAGATAGAAAGGATATAGATCAACGGTGGGTTTAGGGAGCGGACTTTGGATCCACTTGCCCGCTTTCAGTTACAGGGCTGTCTAGGCATTACTTTTGTTTGACTATTGGAGGGTTTTATGGGTACTTTGGGTAACTTCCCTCTCCCTTTGTGAGAGTTTGTGCCTTTGTGCGTCTCTTGTAACTTGTGTGTCTGTTGTAACCTGTGTAAATCATTTTTTTACCTAAGATAATAGAAGGACCGTCTCTTGCTTTAGAAAAAAAAAAAGAAACTCTTTTAGCTCCTAAATTCCTATCTAATTTAAGACCTAAAATTAATGCTTCATATTCAACTATATTATTTGTACATTTAAAATTTAATCTATATGCGTGGCCTTCTGAATAATTATTTTCTAAGTTATATATCCACACTCCTGCTCCTGCTCCTGCTTCTAACCTATTTACTGATCCATCAAACTCTAAATGCCATAAGGTCTCATGATCATAATTTTCACTATCTGGTGAAATAAATTTTTCATCATTCACAACAAGTAGACCTTCTTGTTCATTGAATATCTCTATAGTCTGATTAGTCTCATCTTGTATAGAAACTGCAACTTCTTTTGGTTCTATATAAATACTGTCTAAAAGTGTTTCTTGTGTTTGATTAGCATTATACAAAATAAAAGAGTCAATATCTGAGTGTATGGAGTAGATGGGAAAGTTTTGAGGCTGATCCTGGCTACTTACCATATATTTCATTAAGGTTTCTCGGTATAGTTTCTTAGGTTGTCTAAAAACATAAATTGTTGCATGAGACATATCTAGTTGTAGAGATCCTTGAAATTTGGCTCCCCATGATCTTGATAACAAAATGCCATACTTCGGTGGGATGTCAACAACTACAATGTCCATAAGGATGCTCTTGGCAAGATATTGGACTAAAGTAACACATAGGTCTTTGATTAATCCTAGACACTTTACTTGAGTTGAGTCAAATGAGAATAAGTCTTTGTAGGGCCTTGTTATGTCTAGGTTCAACTTCTCCATTACTGATTTGGGCATTAAATTGTGAGAGGCTCCAGAATCCAACATTGCATTGTGTAGAATCTTGTCATGGATACTAAGGCTTATATAAAAAGGTGGAACTCCTCCTTCTAATGGTTTGCCATTAACATCAGGACCGAATATAAGTTCTGGTTTATCATCAAACAAGTTAACTGAATCTTCATTTTCAGCAAAGTTTAAGGTCTAGTTTATCTGTGATTTGTAAGGTTCATTCTTGATTAGTTCTGTTAAAGGGATTGGAATCTTCAGCTTAGTTATCTTTTCTCCCAAATTGAAAGGCAAAGAGACTTTTTCTGATTGAAGGTTTTGAGTTTTAGCAGCAGGGATTTGAGTAGGATTGTTTTCTTTTTCTTTATTGGGGATCTCTTTATGTGGATTTTCAAGTGGAATTGAAGTGGATGCTTGATTAGAAGAAGGTTGATCAAGGGTTATATCTACAATTGTGGGGCCAGAAGGATTTGGGTTCTGTCTAGGGAGAATTTGGAGGATCTTTGACACAGGGGCTTCTTTTATCTTCTTGGGTTGATTATGTGTTGTTTTCTTATTCTCATCAAGGACATCTACATTCCTTTTACTTCTTAGATTATATTGCTTGTGAACTTCGAAAATAGAAGAGTCATATCCTTGTTTATAATCAAATGATTCACCAGACTATACGTGTAATTGCTACAACATATACAGTTCCTACTCATCTTGGGTTTGAAAAATAGTGTCTTCATCATTTACTCCCATTAGGTTAATTTGTGTAACATGCTCTGGATTTTCTGGATTGGATGTTTCTACATAATTTTCTTGAAAAGGAGGCCTTATGTTCTGATTTGGTCCATTTTTCGCAGTGTTATGGTTATTTATGAAATTTGGGTTTCTAATCAAAGGTGCTTTTTGGTTATCCCATTGGGGTTTCCTTTCCATGTTACCTATTCTCTCCATTAGTCTTTCCATATTTTAGCCAAGTTATCTATTTTAAGATCAGATGGTGAAGTTTCTTTCTTAACAATTCTTTTTTCATTTCTAACTCTAGCCTTTTTAGCTAACAAATTTTCTTCTACACTAACAACTACACTTTGAATTTCTTCTAAAGTAGGGGGTTTCTTTCCCTAAGTTGGTATGACATATCAGTATCAAAACCATTAGGGAACTTTATTAACACTAAGTCAGGTGGGGGTCTAAGGTTAACAAAGATTGCATTATATATACTATTGAATCTAGTGCAGTGATCTTGAACAGTTTTGTTAGGTCCTCTCTTAATATTTTCATATTCTGAAAGTATTTGTAAGGGATTCTTTTTCTTTTCCCACCTATCAATAAACAACCTTTGGAAGTTTTCCTGGACTACTATGTGATTGGTAGGGAAGGCTTTAAACCACTTCTTGACATCACTAGTCAAATATTGGGCAAAGAGTCTCATCTGGAAATCGACTTCATCTAGATCATGTAGTTCAAAGAAGTCAGACATCATGTTTACATCTTGCTGGGTAATGTACTGACCAATAGCATCAAACAAGGGAATCTTACTCTGATAATCTGAAGTTGGGTAGGTAAAACAAGAGGAGCATATCTGTTTGCCATTGTTGTTGGTTGGGATGGGATAAGTTGTGGGGTTGATATAAATGGGATTAATGTAGTAGTGGATGAAGAATCGAGACTAGTAGGTGGTGAATGAGTAATGATAAGCTGGTGAGGGAGTGAAGGTGTAAATGGTGGTGCAGAATGGGGTTCAGAAGGTATTGAAGTCGAAGGGAATAATGATGAACTTAAAGTAGTGGAGATCTATTCAGAAAACTCAGGGGTAGTAATAGCAATGGATGATTGTGGAGATTTCAAAATATACTCATCAATGGATCTGTTGGCCTGTTGGACTTCAAGGTCTGCAATGAAATCAGGATCTAGAACAGTTTCGTATATTTCGCTTCCAGACTTTGTTTTAAACAATGATAGACCAATTGCTCATCAAAGGGAAGATCTTCTAAAAATAACCACTCATTAGGACATGAAATAGCTTTAACTAAAGGTGTGTGAATAATTGGACTTTCTTCTTTTTTGGATTTTCTTGAAATCAGGTTGGGATTATCAACTACTAGGGGAGGATTGGGATCTAGATTAGCTCTAGTAAAATGAGTCTTCCTCGAAGCCAGAATTTCAAAATTTTAATTGTTTTTGTAAGATTTTTCAATATAAGTTCTAACACACGACTTTAAGAGGCTTAAAATACATAATTAGAAATTTCTTAAAGCTTTATTAGGACTAAGGAATTGTTGGTCCCCAGTGGAGTTGCCACTATGTTATCACTCAAAATTTTCTCTAGAATTTATAAGAAGAAAGAAAATGACCAAGGTAACCACAAACCAACTTTTAGGCTTAGGCTCTAGCCAACCTAAGTCTAGAGAGGGCTCTCTCTATATGATTTAGCTTTGTTTTCTGGGATATTAGGCTAGTTCTTAAGGTTCAGGGGGTTTTTGATTTGTATTGAAGATTGGGTGGTGGGGTTCTTGAAACAAATGGATAGAATGATGTCTCTAGACCATTGGGCATATGGAGTCAAAAGAAGGGCAGCAGAACTAGATCAACTCACTAAAGGGAATGTTCAAAGGGCAAGATAACAGAGTAGAGTGCAGGTCTTTAGGCCAGAGGGATGGAAAAGGTTTTAACCAGGGTGAGAGAGCAATTAAGAATTCTCAGACCGGGATTGAAACGAAGAACAGGGGGTAATCGGAAACAAAGGGCAATTAAGAATCCTTTGCTATAGATTAAAAGAAACAACCTAAACTAAGGAGCAATTAAGAATTCCTTAACTTAGATTATTTATAGAAAACATATATTTGCCTAATTGTTATAGTAGAGTGTAATTAAACAAATTCTGATATAATACTTCCAGTTATGGCATTCAGATTTAGATCAACAGTATGAAAAATTTAAGAGATAACAACAACATGAGAAAATACTTGTCTACACTTCACTTTGCACATGAATCCTTTGAAATATCTTGTCTTTATTCACCAATCTAGCTTGCTGGCTCAGTCAATGCTCCAATAGCTTTTACAGTCTTTCGATCAAGAAGTCTATAGAAATGTCTAAGAATCCACCCTACATACTTCAAATTGTGAAGTATTTATACTAAGGTGTTATTACAAATATCTCAAACTAACTTGAGATTTAATCTGGGAAATAGAAAATATCTTCTCGTAGAAAGATAGAGGCAGCGAATGAACTGCTTTCATGATATCCATTTTACTGTGGTGTTGTTGGATATTATGGTTTGATTTTAGCTCTTTATGCTCTTTCTGTTTGAATTATTTACGTTGGAGGCTTTAGTTACTTCTATCTTTCATCTGATACTCTCTGTCACTGATACTCTTTCACTTTGATGACCTGTCTTTATCTTTCACTGTGTCTTTCCTTTTACTGTTACAATTTAACCTTTTATTGTGTTTTTCAACAGTAAATTCTTCTGTTTTTTTATGTGTCTCAGCATCGGAAGTGGATATCGATCAAGTTTCAGTGTGTTTTATTCATCTGCATCTTTGGTATTGTTCCTCTATTTTGAATGTCACTGCTCTGTTCCTTGTCTTCTTCTCGGCTCTGTGTGTAATGATCTTCATCTTCTGTGCATGTATAACTGGTCTTCTTCTTCTGAATTTGGTCTTTTAATAGGTTTCTGGTTCGAGTCTTGGAGTAAACAGGTTCTTTGACTAGTATCAGAATTATTTATCCAATATTTGATCTTAGTTTGATAACTTGAAAAATTCAATAATATTTAAGAAAACACTGGTCTGCAAGAAGGGCACTTGATGGCTCTCTGGCACGAGAATGCTTGGGAAAGGGGTTGTGGCAGCGTTTTGGACATAATTGGAGGGGAAATCACATCACAGAGGCTTAGGGTGGCGATGAAGGGTTTCATAGGTTTACACAGTAAAATGGGTGAAAGGCAAGAAAACCTGGGTTCTTGGGGTTTAAAACTTTAACGGGCAGATTTTCAAAAATGGCGTGAAATTCATATTTTATGGAGGACAGGTGGTTTATCGGAATGGCGGGGAGGTGGTTTTGAAGGTTGTCGCACTGCTTTTAGGCGTGAGCGGTTTTGAGGAGGGGTCGCCCGATGTGCTTTAGGGCGCGACACGTAGCCATCGGGGGTCGGGGGAAAACCACCTTATCGGGTGGGTAAAGGTAGTCCATCAGGCGCGACCGATATGGATTTGGATAGTTGGATCCGCGGGATTGCGATCAGACAGTAGTCGGGTGGGAGAGCTGCACGGGGGAAAATGAACAGGAGTTGAGAGGGGCCTATGGGTTTAATCGCGGCGGTTTGGGATAAATTTAGGGGTTAATCGCAGGTTTAAAGTGATAAGATCGGGCTTAATGAGGGATTAGGGAGTCGGGTGAGGCCGATGCGGGATTCACTTAAGTTTTACCCGGTTTAGGTATATTTAATAGAGTTATATCGGGATAAGGGGTAGTTTATATTAGTTTTTATTAAAACTAAAGGGTTGGGGTATTTTATATAGGGTTTTAATTATTTATGGGAAAAGGGTTATAATGGGTTTATATAATAAAGTTAGTTAATTAATATGAAAAGAGATGGTGGGGGTTTTTTCCTACGTAAAAGGGGTAACTGTATGTGATTGCGCTTTTTAGGTTTATACTTAGGAAAAAGGCATTTTTGTGGGTTTTTTTGTGCGAAAGGGATTTACAGGGGGCGTATTACTTTCCTTAGGTAAATTGGGTTTAAACCTTAGAAAAAGGGGTTTTTCTTAGGGTGATGAGGGGAAATGGCTTTCACGAAGGGGGAATGTGTTTATGAAGGGGATTCTAGTACTTGAGTCCATAAGTCATTAAGCCGAGGGTCCGGTCCCTCCAAAAGTTAGAGAAATGCTCTGAGCCTCTTTGACTTGTAGGGTTTTTAGTATTTAGAACATATTTTCAAATAGGAAAATAATAAGTAAAGGGGATAGTGAATGAGGGGGAGTTAATAATATGAACTTGTAAATCTTTGTCTTTTCCTTCATAGTTGACCATACATGTTGAAAGATGTGTATAAGCATGATGTATGTTCTTTGATCCAAGTAACTTTGGTAGTTCAACAACCTTTCTTCTACTTACCCATTTCTTACCTCTAACATATTTTCTTCATTTCTTAGGGTGCATTTAGGCTAGCAAACCCTTATTCATCTATTTTTCTTTTGAAAAGTAAATCTATCTAATTCTAACCTTATATCATCCAAGGGCTCAGATTAAGCTTATGAGCTCCTTTTATTTTCTCTACCTAACTATGATCTGCCAAGATTAAACTGTTTGGTCAGATTTTATTCTCTAATCTATAAACATGAAATTCAAAGCATGGAATAACCAAGATTAAATTATTTGGTTACTATGGATTGTGGCATGAATAACAAGCTGCACACAATCATTATTATACATAAAAGTAAATAGTAGTGGCATTTTGAATTGCACACTTTCATGGTCTTTTTGTTTTTGGGGTTCATATATTTTCATTTCTTGACCTTCTCTTATTCTTTTTATCCTTTGATTTATCTTTTAGGACATGCCCTCTTTATATTTTTTACTTTTTTATAATATGGAAAACATTTGCAGAAGGCAAAGGTATGTACAATATTACATGGCTTAACCTTAGTCATTCAAAATTATTACTCCTATTGGTATAAGAACCTAACAGGGTCTTTTACATATTGTATTCGAATTTGACTCAAGAAAAAATCCCTACAACACACAATGGGTGCTTTGACCTAGGACCCAAATACTTTGAGCATGAAACCTGTGATTTAAATAAATATTATTATTTTACGATTTATTTTTTTCTTTCTTTTGACAAGTACAATAATAATTATATCATTTTGTGAGCCAAATACAATATTGAAGATCGATATTAGTTACATTCTTCAACATTCCCTCTTAACTAGGGAAGTATTCAAAATTGACCGACGGTACAATGCCAATACTCACTTTGAAAAGTTAGCATAAGAAGAGTATCAACATACCCAATTCTAGGGATACCAAAACTGCCAAGTTATCCAACACATCAAAGATCCAAGTGTCAAGGACACTATTTCAAGGATCCATCAACTTAAGGATCCAAGTGTCATTTCCAAGACACTAATACAAAGATCTAAGACACTATGAGGGACTAATGTGTCGTCAAAGCAACATGCCACTATATGTACCATTATGTTACAACAATAGTATCAATCCAATTGGATATAAATACCATCTAGGCCTTCATGCCAAGACACCAACCCTTAGGGTTCAGGTATCATCAAGGTCAAACTCAACAATGAATCTCCACATGACCAAGATACCCTCCCACACTGATATCTAGACATCATGAAGGCCAATCTATAATTGAGATCTCAACACCAAATAGGGTAAGGTGTCCTCCCAAGTACCATTATACAAGAAACTTATGGTACTCATGTCTCCCTCTCAACCAAATCAAAGATATCCATCAATCCAAACATGCTTGAAATTTCTCAAGAAGAGATCATCACATCAACTGCTTATTCATTCACCTAAACATATTGTAGCTTCGCGATCCTGATCACTTTCAATATATTGGTTCTTATTATCAATATGCTAAATAAAATCCATCATCTTCAACCATTATGATATTTCTTAGGTCATCACAATATCCAAATAAATCTCAATAAAAGCTTCTTTTTCCAATTTCTCAAGCAACACCAAACCCAACCTCAACACTTCTCAAATATTTGTTCACAAATAATCAAACAAGAATAACCATCAGTAGTGCTTTATCCATTCTCTGATCTCCTTCTTTCCTTCATAAAAGAAATACATCCAAGATCCTTCTCAACTAGGGAGGTAAGTCCATCATCAACCACTTTATTCTTTTAGCTACACAAGCACTTTATTTTGCATCATCATATCATTGGAGAACTTCAATCTTTCAAAACATCATTCTTCATATGACAACAAAGTCACCTTTCAATCAACAATGTAAACTTCAATGTCATCGAGGTTCTTACAACTCCCTCTTTCCATCATGCTCATTACAAGGTCATCATCAAACATGAGGCATGCTTACAACTTTACAACCTCTTGCAAACTATGTGCCTGCAAATCTCAACAACAAGTATAACCAAGCACAAATATATATGTACAAGAGAATGAAATCAATTTTATCAAACTAGGGTTATCATGCTATAATAAAGAGAGCATCAATGGTTACCAAAACTTTGAATAAGAACTTAAAATTTAAATATCCAAAACCTAAACCTAGATAGCGAAAGAAATCAACTAGGGTTACACTTTTCATGCCCTATATTCTTACAAAAAACTTTGCTATGGTTTTGTGACAAACCCTAGATACAATAATTAAAACTTTAATATTAGAAATTAGATATCAACAACTAAACCAAGTTAGGGTTTCAATCATAGCAAAAACATTTACACCTAGGGTTTCATTTTCATACCCTAAGATATTATATCAACTTCTACAAGGTTTTTGTCATAAATCCTAATTAATCAAACCCTAAAAAGAAAGGGCTTCATCATATGTCTTAGATACGATCAACAAACCCTAAAATTCTAGGGTTTTATAGTGAACCCTAAAGGTTTAGGGTTTTACCAAAGTGAACAAAAGAAAGATAGCACGACAAGGGTTAATTTAATTTAGAGATCAAACACCTTAATACAATAAGAATTTTTATAATTCTATAGAGAATTATTAGACATAAGAGAGTTATTAATTTAAAGACTGAATGATCACACCTTCTTGTTGCACATCTTTATACATACCTAGAGTTGCTTCTTTCACAAACCTTGTAGGGCTTCCTTTCAAAAGGCTCCCTCTGCATCAAATCTTCTTTCATGACTCAAGTATTTTAGAGTCTCCCTATGAATCCAGCCAAAATCCTTTTATTTTATCTACAAAATATTTATAATAAACCTTCCAAGGAAAATATAAGGAAAATAATTATATTCTAGCAACAATGATAAAGCTATATATATAAAGAAATCATAATACTTATCTTTAGTGAGAAGGTGGAAGCTTCCTCTTGAAGGGATTCCTCTTGCATAATATCAACATTTCTTTATGTAACTGCAACATTTACTTGACAAGTACGACCAAAGGTATACAAGTACAACAATCAATTAGGGATTTTATGGAATCTTTAGAGAGGAGGAATTCCTAGGGTTTTCAGATCCAAACCTTAAGTCTCATGATGTTATCTTACAAAATATCAATCTAGGGTTTCAAATCCAATTCTATACTTACTAAGGTTTCCAATTTCTCCCTAGACTACTTAAAAACCCTAGAGACAAAAAATTAAGGTTTTTATGATGGAAAATAATAAGGTTAAGGATTTTCTTTAGGGTTTTCAAATATCAACTAGGGATTACAAAAAATTAGATGCCAATAACCTCAAATAATATGAAGATTACAAACTCTAAGAGAAATCTCAAAATCCTTGTCCAATTGAGACCTTAAATGAATAAAGAAATTATACGTACCTCATGAATTACATACCTTAGTCCTCCAAGATTACAAGTTGTCTGCTATAAAGGATTCTTCAAGATGTCATGTTCTTATTTCTATCTTTAAGAGAGAAAACTTCCAACTATGTCGAAGCCAAAGGCAACCTTTGAAGGTATTGTAATTTCCATTGATGTCATGATTCTTATAATGAATGTGCCATCTCAAGATGTTCCTCTTCAAGGTGAAAAGATGTTTGCTTGTAAAAAATAATAGGTCTTATAATTCTGCCTAACTCCTTGCTCCATGTCACAAAAAATTCTTCTTTGATGTGCCATAATTTGTAGGAGAGAGGGGTTGTTATTAGCCTTGGCGATTACTGATATATCTAATCATCACCAAGTCTAATAACAACCCATCTCTCCTACAAATTATGGAACATCAAAGAAGAATTTTGTGTGACATGGAGCAAGGAGTTAGGCAGAATTATAAGAATTATTTTTTTTACAAGAAAGCATCTTTTCACCTTGAAGAGTAACATCTTGAGTTGGCACTGCCATTGGAAGAATCATGACATCAATGGAAATTACAATACCTTCGAAGGAAACCTTTGGCTTCCAACTATATATATCTCAAATTTTTTGAAAATAACTGTGGCCCTCTTAAGGTTACTCTAGGCTTAGACTAGACCTTCCAAGTAGGATTAAAATGCCTCTATATATTTGGGTATTGTTTCCTTTTCAAGTCAATTTCTTGCTGGTTGTTAGGGCTTTATATTTTTTTTTCTTTCACAAAAGATATCTTAAACTTGTAATCTAGTTACGCTTATAAGGTTGCACAAAACCTTACTATGATTTCAGGATACTTAGACAATGCTCAGAACTTGAGTCTCTTTTTCAAGATACTCGGTCTTGACTAGGCTTGTTACTTAGTTTCTTGGACCCTTGAAAAGGTGACACAAATACTCCTTCAAACTTTACGACCTTCTAGCCTAGGTTTTTCACCTAATTTCAGAGGTAGGGTGGCTCATAAATATTCTTCATGCTCTGATCTCAAGGCAAATGTATATACTATATTTTGGATAGGCTTCAAACCCTTAGTCTTATAAACAATAATGATCATTTTGTTGCATATTCCAATGACCTTATATCTTATACCATGTTGAGAAATCATTAGGGAAGCAATTAAGTTTTCTTATTAGATTAATTTCTCTTTTTCTTAACAATTACTTGTGATTCTTTTAGGATTCTTTTGTTCTTATCATCAAGATAATGCCATCAATGCCAATAAAGGAAGATTCTTTTATAGTAGGAGTCTTTTGGCCTTTAAACAATGATTGTAATCTTCTTGCACTTCTTAGACCTGTAGTCTTACTACATCTTTAAGACTTGTAGTCTTTCTGTACCTCTCGGACCTGTGGAAATCCTAGTGGTCACAAAATCTTCACATGAGAGTGTTGATCCAAGGTGTAAGATGTCCTTATCTTCTTCATTGAACTTCTGCTTATTCTCCAAGACCTTCGCACTTGTTTCTAGCCACATAACAAATTAGATATTGTTCTCCCAAGTGTATGTCTTCAAAGGGTCGAAGTCATTCTCTTTTATAGTCTTTACATGGGCTAGTAGGGCCTCTTTAGGTCGACTTGAACATGGCAGGATGACTTGATATTGGGTATTTCTAGACCATTCTAAACAATAAAATAACATTTTATTTCTTGTTACAAGTGCCCAAAGGGATCTTTTACATATTGACTTTTACTTTGACTCAAGAAAAAATCCTTAGAGAACACAATGGGTGCTTTGACCTAGGACCCAAATACTTTGAGCATGAAACCCATGCTTTAAATAAATATTTTTATTTTACAAAAAAAAATATGTTTTGATAAGTACAATAATAATTATATCATGTTATGAGCCAAATACAATTATGAAGGCCGATACTAGTTACATTCTTCAACATACTTGAAGACCTAAACTCCAACCTTTGAACCCTCTTTAGAATCTCTCTCAAAGGAATTTGTGTACATAAGATTTCCTAGCCTCCCTTTACATTTTTGAGGACATGACTCATTAAGTGATATTGGAAATTCTTTAGGAAAATTTCATTTTAAAAGGCGAGGAGAGAAAATACCAATATATTCACCATTATTGTGATTTGACCATTTAGTGTAGATATGGACTTTTAACAAGTGTATTTCTATAGAAATCAATCATATATCCAAACTCTATGCTTGGACCCAAAAGTTGGATAGTGAAGTCACTTATGGAAGTAGGGCTTCCCTTGAAATAGGGTAGATTTCTACCAAATATACTAAAATATCAAAGATAGGGAAATCAACGAAATATCATTATAAACCCACTTGGTGGGATGGAGCAAGGAAGAGCATAATTTGATCAACAAGGGGTCTCTAGTGTCCTCACAAATCCATCCAAACAATACTCTATCCTTTTGCGACACCTCAAGTCTCCTCTAATTACTTGACATTCTTCCCAATCAACACAGTCTTAAAAAGGAATACAAAAATGTTTAGAAATTCTAACTCATTATCTTCCCTTTTTAAATTGAAATATCCGAAATAAACCAATGGAAGAACTTTTTTACCTCTATGTTTACCCTATAAATAAGTTTGTGATTTTGTAAACTAGTCTCTAATGTAAATAAGTATAATTTATTGGCTACAATATTTATATCCATGTGGAGTAGTTTTGTCAATCTTTTTGTGGGTGATGATTGGGGTTTCTTGTATCTATTAACATTAATGTAGAAAATGTCCTAATTTTTTCATCCATTAAGATCTCTTCTCCCCTATTCTTCATTGTTGTTGCAAAATTCCTCTTTGACCATGCTAGATCTCGCTCTTCATCAATTTAGTCCTTTAGCTTGATGATATCCTCTTCTATTCTAGTTGTCTTAACACCTTTAGCTCCTATATCACTTTGAGATGCTTCATCATCCAGAATAGCTAGGTCTCATTGTCTCTCATTGAAGGATGCAACCATTCAAGGAGATGTTATGGATTTCCCCAATATTCCATATGTTTAATGAAGCTTTTGTTGTTGTCATAATCATGCAAAGATTTAGTTAAATAATGATTATTCTAGAAAAAAAATGCATTGGTTTAAAAACTCAATGACATTTGGCCAAATATTGTATACATAAGATTGCCTAGCCTCCCTTTACATTTTTGGGGATATGACTCATTAAGTAATATTAAAAATGCTTTATAAAAAAATATTTTAAAAGGTGAGGAGAGGAAATACCAATAGATTCACCACATACATGTGCATATGTACTTAGCCTAGCTTGGTTTTTTACCTATAAGGTTGTTATTATGCTTCTACCAACCAGTGTAGATAGAGAATTTAACATGTGTATTTCTATAGAAATCAATTTTGTATCCAAAAACTATACTTAGACCCAAAAGTTTGACTATGAATAAGTCACTTTTGGAAGTAGGTCTTCCTCTGAAATAGGGCACATTTCTACCCAATATACTAAAATATCAAAGGTAGGGAAATCAAAGCAATATCATCACAAACCCACTTGATGGGATGGAGAAAGGAAGCACAAAATTTGATCAACAAGGAGTCTTTAGTGTCCTCAAAGACCCCCTCTCCAAAACCATCCCAAAAAATACTCTGCCCTTCTATGGCACCTCAAGTCTTCTCTAATTACTTGACATTCTACCCAATTAACAAAGTCTAAAAGAGGAATCACAAAACATTTACAAATTCTAACTCATTGTATTCCCATTTTAAAGTGAAATATCCCAAATAAACCAATGGAAGACCTTCTTTACCTCTAGATTTCTCCTATAAATAAAGTAATGAATTTGTAGATTACTCACTATAAATGTAAAGAAGTATTTGGCTACAATATTTATATCCAAGTGGTGTGATCACTGAGGTTTCTTGTATCTATTAACATTATTGTAGAAAATGTCCTATTTTTATCCTCGATTAAGCTCTCTTCTCCCCCATTCTTTATTGTTGTTGCACAATTTCTTTTTGACCATGGTAAATCCTTCCTCTTCATCAATTTAGTCCTTTAGTTTGATGATATCCTATTTTGTTCTAGTTCTCTTGCCACCTTTAGCTTCTAGATCACTTTGAGATGCTTCATCTTCCAAAAGAGCTAGGTAAATCCTTGCTCTTCATCAATTTAGTCCTTTAGTTTGATGATATCCTCTTTTGCTCTAGTTCTCTTGCCACCTTAAATTAGCTTCTAGATCACTTTGAGATGCTTCATCTTCCAAAAGAGCTAGGTCTCCTTGTCTCTCCTTGAAGGATGTAACCATTCAAGAAGACCTTATGGATTTCCCCAATATTCCATATGTTCATTGAAGCTCTTGTTGTTGCCATAATTGTCCAAAGGATGTAGTTGAATAGTGAATATTCTAGAAAGAAAATGGAATGATTTACGAACTCAATGGAATTTGAAAAAATCTTTTAGATATTCACGAGTGGATTCCCTACACTTGGAAGCTATAAATCAATGAAGAAGCATATATTTACCTTTGTGCCAAGGGATTATTCATAGTAGAATTTGATGAAGTTGAGGATAGAGATTGAATCTTGAATTCTGGTATGGGGCTTTGGGGAAACTCCACTCTTCACTTGAAGCCATGGACTCCAAACTTTGAACTCTCTTTAGACTCTCTCTATCTAAGGCACTTGTCTACTTAAGATTTCCTAGCCCGCATTTACATTTTTGGGGATATGACTCATTAGTGATATTAGAAATGCTTTAGGAAATCTTCATTTTAAAAATTGAGGAGAGAAAATACCAGTAGATTCACCACATATATGTGCATATGTACCTAACCTAGCTTGGTTGTTTACCTATAGGACCCTTATTGTGCTTCGACCAGCTAATGTACATATGGACTTTAACAATGGTATTTATATAGAAATCAATCTTGTATCCAAAGACTATAGTTGGACCCAAGAGTTGAAATGTGAATAAGTCATATTTGAAAGTAGGGATTCCTCTAAAATATGACACATTTCTACCCAATGTACTAAAATATCAAAGATAGGGCAATCAAAGAAATATCATCACAAATCCACATGGTGGAATGGAGAAAGGAAGCACATAATTTGATTAATAAGGAGTCTCTTGTGTCCTCATAGACCCCCTCTCCAAAACCATCCCAAACAATACACTCTCCTTCTGTGGGACCTTAAGTCTCCTCTAATTACTTGGCATTCTCCCCATTTAGCAAAGTCAGACTTGCCCCTGTAGGAGGAAGTGGAGTCTCCCTCAACACCCCAATGACATTGGTGAGTTTGGCCAACTAGGTCAAGGAAGAAGTAGCAATTCAAAAGAGTTTGGAAAACTCTCAAATCCCTTTAGACAGCCAAAAGTGAGCATGATAAAGAAAAAAGAAAACAAAACTAATCACAGTGGTATAAAATTTAAGAAAGGAATGCACTGAAGTTATTAAGAAAGGTAAACACATTTTAACTTTGGAGAAACAGTAACAAAAAAAAATTGAAATCCATTTTAATCATATATTATTTATAAAATTTTGTTTACTCTCAATTTTTTTATAATTCATCATCATCATCATCATCATCATCAATTTTATTAACCCAATTTTTTACAATAATTCATCATCATCATCATCATCATCATCATCATCATCATCATCATCATCATCATCATCATCATCATCATTTTTAACTCACAATATTTTTTAATACCAACACTTAATTTCATATAACTCAAAATTAATACAATTATAATATAAACTCATTCTCAAGAACATTGCAATGTTGATTAATATCATATAACTCAAAATTAATAAAATTATAATATAAACTCATTCTCAAGAACATTAATTATTAAAAGCTTTGTTATCTCCGCACTTATTGCGTTAATAATGTAGTTCTTAGGAACTTTATTGTCCCCCACAATTACATATTTCATTAATTAATACGACTGGAGCTAATCAGCCATATATTGGGTATTTAATGCCCTTAGAGCAACACGCCACTTAGCCCGATAATACGGGAGCGGGCAAATATTATTTAATGTCGAATTTGCCCGCTCCCGTGTTATCGCGTTAAGTCGCGTGCTGCTCTGAGGGCATTAAATACCCAATATATGGCTGGTTAGCTCTTTCCAATTAATACTACACCCACATAAACAGTAATGGTCAATTATACTTGCCACAAAAGGTGTAGGGTACTGTAGAGTACCGCCTGTTGACACAATACTACACCCACGTAAACAGTAATTGTCAATTATTACAATACTTGCCACAAAAGGTGTAGGGTACTGCCTTTTGCTTGCATTTTATTGCTGCTGTTGATCGAACACCTCAGGTGTGACATTTATAATTTTGACCACTGCGCTACAGGGCACGGATCACATAAAATTTTTCCATTTTCCTTAATAAATAAGTGACAAATAAATCCTTCGTGTTAATTGATGTTCAAACGAAGTTTATATATATCAGTGTCATAAGAAATGTTTTTGTAAAGAGTCATAATATTACAGTTATGTTGTGGATTGTCATTTCATTGAAGGTGTTTGACATTGTTGTGAAGTTATTTCCAATTAATTAATTATTTTTTTTGAAGGTGACAGTGAAGTGAAATTATTGAATGGATTAATAAAAGAGATTTTCTTGATTTTTTTGGCTTTTTCTATTTGCAAACATAGAACGAGGGCCTTGATTCAAGTTTTCTAATACATCTCTATTTCCCACATCTACAAGATTCAAAACAGTGAAGTTGACAGATTCTCAGATGTTGGATGCAGTGCGATGCCAAACAATATTCTCTTCTAGTCTTTTAATAATGGCATGTTGCAGGGGTCTAGTCACATTTTGCTCTAAAGCTCTGTTTTCTTGTGATCCTCTGTATTTTTGTCTTTGATCTCAACAACTTTTTTTGAGATGATGTCTGGGGCAATTTTTGTTCTGTAAATATATATGAACAACTCATAAATGAGGTATGACTGAAATATGTAACTCCTATTCTCTCCCTTTGATGACATTGAAGTCTTATTTCTTGAACCATGTACTTCCTTTCAAATCAATGAAAGCATTTTTTTTGTTTTGAAAAAAAGAAAAAGAAAATAAGGTGGGAAATACTAAAGAAAACATAAAAACATTTTCATAAAAATATGAATTGAGTTTCTCAATGTACAAATTAAAATGAAATTTATTTTCCATTTTATTGTAATTGTGAAAGTAAGAGAAAACATTGAAATGGAAAGAATGATATCCCTTTATTAAGAAGTCGAATCTTCAATTTTTGGTTAACTTAAGTCTATGTGAATTAATTATCTTTAAAATCATATACTTCGTTATTAATAATAAATTAGAGAGGTTATTGATGGACTTACATGTGGTGTTGGATATACAAATTCTAATTTTCTCCCATATAAATATCATTATAAATATGTTTAATGAGAGAGTTGTTATTGTATGAATTATACAAGACAAAATATTGGAGGATATAAGGTCGGTCTCACCTTATCCTTATGACATATATACGTAATAAAATTCACTAGTTCCACCAAAAAAGCTTTAAACACACAAAATTTATTATGAGTGTCTCACCACATGTATCCATCCTTTTCTTTTTTATTTGTTGATTCATTCTCATTTGTCTTTGTTTTTCTGGGAATAAAGAACCATCCAATCATGCAATGTACATTTTCAAGGGCATTGCATTATAAGTTGCATTGTTATCAAGAAAATTTAGAATTTTGTTTGGATCTATGTTTTTATTTAATTATTTTGAGTAAATTTGTGGACATTTACAAGCATTTGAATAGTCAAGAATTTCAATTTTTGATTGGTTTAGTAAGCTCAAGTACTCCAGTACAAGATTCATTTCCTCTTTTTTGTTAATTAGATGAACCTTGAGTGCATTAAAGCATTATCTGTAATTTTTTGGAGATTGATGATGACCTTCTTATAGTTGTTTCCATTTCATGTACTGTTGGTCCTATTTGTCTCAAAAGATGATATTTTTTATGCATCACCTTCATCAAATTGTGTTGATGTCTTTTCCTGACAGAAGTAAAAGTCAACCTCCTAGGGCCTGTTTCTAGATTCCCTTTTTTTTTATACATGCACTACTCTTGTTTTCACTCACTTAGATATTCAAATAACTTAGATATAGAAATATAAACATTCATCACATGCACTTCTTAGTGTACCAAGCGTTTCAAAAGGAAAATAAAATAAAAATATCATAAAATAATAAATTTTCAAAATTTATTCGATTATACTCATTCATTCATATATCACGAGGAGACACATTTGTGAATTCAATAGGAAAAACAAAGAGGATAATGTCTAGATATTTAGAAAGCTATAAAATGATTTCATGCATTTAAGTATCATAATGAGAATAAGAAGACATTTGAGAATTTTCTGTTGCTTGTTTAAAAGCTTCAGAGCCACAAATGACATGCTATCCCAAAAATAGCTCTTTACAAAAGCCAAAAATAATTTTACATAATCTAAGTTATGAATAAAGTTAAGTGCCTAAAGCACATCACAAAATTATGATACTTAATGCAAATGTAAAGGCATTCTTCCCTAAGGGATTGGGATTGGGCTCCCATGGACCAATTAATGTAAAGGTACCTAGAAGAGAAAAAAACTGCAGTCAAGGATCGATTTTAGAAACATATAACACAATTCATAAAGTTGGATGATAAAAGACTAGGAAGAAAGTGTGGAGTTGATTCAAAACTAAATAAAGAACAATCAGAAAGTTATAAAAGGACGACGAGTGGAATGAAAAATCTCTCTCTCTCTCTGATTATGATTTTCTCCCTTTATAAACTTGTCTTTATCTTTACAACTACTTGATAGTTAGGTTTTTCCTCTTTATTTTAACTAAATAAAGATCCATTTTTAGAAATATGAAGTTAGGAATTTGTTCTCCAATCTAAGTCTTGCTTTAGATATTCCATATTTCCATTTTCATAAATAATTTTCAAAAATAATTTGGTGATAGGCTTGAAATTGGTCACGATTGTTATTTTGATTTTCAGAGTTGATATCTATAGTTTTAGCCATGGATACCACTTTCAACATGTTCTTCATTCTCATATCTTTCCAATGAGTTCTCGTTTTCCCAAAATGGACTTCAAGAACTCAAGTTATAGCCTTTGGAAGCCCATGACTCAACTACCGTTGTTTTGCATGAAATGACTCATCAACCATTGATTTAATTTACATAAATCTTAGCCTTTTGTTTTTAAAACCACTTTACTCATCCCACATATGTGAAGGGATTTATAGTGCTTTATAAATAAATAGACTTTTTATAGTAGAAATAGACACATAACTTTGCATAGCTTAGACATAATATAAGTTTTGGTTACCACCTTATTACCTAACCACCATACAAACTTATTGCCGAACCATATATATCCAATTAATTTCTTCCAAAGTGTTATCTCATAATATGGTCTTACCTCATGATATTTCCAACTTAATATTGACAATGTGAAAATGAAATATGAAAAATTGGAAAATAAAATAAATGTGCCAAAAGTATGGTATGCAAAACCTTATATGAAAAATTGGAAAATAAAATAAAGGTGCCAAAAATATGGTATGCAAAACCCTCCTTACATCTCTTCAATGGGAAAATCTATTAACACATTATATATTCCGCAAGTTTCTATCTCTACTCCATAATAAACATTGAGTGATTTAATCTCTTTAAATGTTTATAATAATCTAGATTCTATTTTTAAAAAATCATATAAGTTTGTTCATTTTATTTTTTATAATACCTATATCATAATATGGTCTTACCTCATGATATTTCCAACTTAATATTGACAATGTGAAAATGAAATATGAAAAATTGGAAATTAAAATAAATGTGCCAAAAGTATGGTATGCAAAACCTTATATGGAAAATTGGAAAATAAAATAAAGGTGCCAAAAATATGGTATGCAAAACCCTCCTTACATCTCTTCAATGGGAAAATCTATTAACACATTATATATTCCGCAAGTTTCTATCTCTACTCCATAATAAACATTGAGTGATTTAATCTCTTTAAATGTTTATAATAATCTAGATTCTATTTTTAAAAAATCATATAAGTTTGTTCATTTTATTTTTTATAATACCTATATTATTATGAATAGACAAAGTCTATTATACTACTCACATTGGTTGCTTTGATTACATTCTTCAATCGATGTTCTTGTTTAAATAGGTCTATCCCCAAAAAAATCGAGAAACGACCAAAAATAAATAAATAAACTATAAATTATGAAATGTATAAAAAATTATTAAATTATATGCGTAATTTATATTATTTTTAATTAAATATAAATTTTATTATAGTTTATTTAATTTTGTTTTGATTGTGTATTAGTTTGTTTTTATTATTTTTTTTTCCATTTATTTATAATTTAGGAATTGAATTTTTGTTATTTTTATTATTATTATTTAAGTTATTTATTTGAAAGATAATTAGTTGAGGTGATTTTCTAGTAATTTCTATTCTATTAGTTACTAATTTTTTGTTTTATTTTTTTTAATTAGTTTTTTGATTTTTTTTATTATTTTTATTTTCATACATTATAGTTTTTCTATATTTTAATTTAAAATGACTTATTATTATATTAAAAACACACATATATAAACATATCTAAACAATATTAATTAATAATATCGCTTAATTTTTAATAATCCGATTCAACAATACAACATGCATTTAACAATTTAATATTTTATTAGTTGTTTTATTTTTGTGATAGAATATTTGTTTTTATTAAATTTTAGTTTAATTAAACTGTATTTAAACTAAACTAGAACTAGTTACTAAATAAACATTTTTCAATAATATATTAACATATTTATATTTATCATAATTAATGTATATTAAAATATATAGCATGTAATGTAGTATTAAAATATATAATATTTTTTTTCACTAAAACTTTTTTTCCCTTTTAATTAAAATTAAGATTTAAAACCAATACAAATATAAATAATTTTATAAGTTCTAAATAATTTTAAGAAATAAGCACCTTCGTGAATATTATTTTTTTAATTAAACAATTAATAAATAAATATTAATAAACCTATTTATATAGTAAGTATATTCAAAGATGGATTAAGAGATTAAATGCCAAACATTTGAAAAGCCATGAGCAAACTATGAACGTTGCTTTGCATATTTAAAAACATATAAAAACCAAGTTTCTTTATTATCATGTAATAAATTAATATTTTTTTTGGTCAAGTAAGAGTGGAGCCTTTAATTAACTGAAAAAAAGATTACATATTGTACACATCTTTACAAGTGTAAAGACCAACAAAAGATAGACCTGTTGATGATTAACAAACAACAGGGTCAACAAAACCCAAAACCTTACACACAAAAACAAAATTAGACCCTTGGTCATTATTCCTAAGTGTTCAGACTATTGATCTCTCCCCAATTCTTATCGCTCAATCTCCCCAATTCTTATCGCTCAATCTCCACCGTCGATCTTACCTTCAATCGGATGGTTGATATTCTCTCCGATCAACAGAGTTGCACGGTGATCCTGCACTGTAGATCAAAACCCATTTGATCCGATGATCCTCAATGATATCGCATCGGAAACTTGCGCGACACTTACCCGCTTCACAAAGCCGATATAGATTATAAACCCTTGGTCTATAAAACTTCGGGTCCACTCTTAGACTTAACCTCTGACCATTTTAAAACCCAATATCCATTCGATAACGAAGGCCATCAAATCCTATGGCCTGCGACCCTTCAACTAGCATGTTGTTTACCAAATACTCAACCCCCGTAGTTAGCTATGACGTAAGCATTGACTGTGGGATCGACGGTTAGGATTTACTATGGCACTTCAACCAGGCTCAAGGACTTCTACTCTCTCCTACTTCCGCTAGTCTTCCTCCTGCTCATTATTCATGGTCTGGAAGTACACCATGTCTTTCGCTGCCTGTCGTTGACAATCATCACACAGTTTACCAAAGGGTATAGAATCTCAGTCGTACCAAATATAGCTTTCCTTACATAGCACTCCCTCATTCGCCAGACAATCAGCTAACATATTGGCTTTTCTTTGCACATGAACAAAGCTGATGGTTCTTAGGGTTCGCAAGTGGGAATGAATACGGTGAAAGACCTGCGAGAGCCTCCAATGTTTCGACACTTTTCCAGGTGCCATTCCATTACACATTTTCTTGGCCACATTAATGACCAATTCAAAGTCAGCTTCAATGATGGCGTTGTGTAAATTTGACTCCATCAGGATTTCCAGGCACTGCTCTAAGGCCATGAGCTCTGCCATGTTATTAGTGGCAGTCCCCAAATGACTGTGAAAGATATCCTTTATGTGCCCCTGCTCATCTCTTATGACACCGCCAAATCCAACCATCCTTGGGTTGCCCTTAGAGGCCCTGTCTATATTGATTTTCAAAAAACCATGAGGAGGAGGCTGCCAGATATCTTTACCAGCAGTTGTTTTGCTCACACCCTTGACAGTGCCTTGGGGAACCAGAGAATGGAGACCCAACTGCAACAGTATGCGAGCATCCTGGGGTGAAGGAGAGTCCTCAGGAATTTTCCACATAAGGGCTCCTATTGTATCTTTGAGTTGTCATAAAATTTGGACAATGATGTTCTGGGTCAAACTTGTTTTGTTCTTGAAAATCCTGCCATTGCGTTCTTTCTAGACATCCCAGATAATAAAGCCTGGAACAAGGGTCCAAGCCTTGTTAATGATTTAATTACCTAAGAAGTATTTGCTCCACTTCTTCAAAGTGTTGGTGATGCTGAGTCTGTCCCTGTCAGTTTTCCTAAAGAATGAGGCCGCCCAATCCCACAAGGTAGAGGTGAAGGGGCAGAGGTTTAGTAAATGTTCCATTGTCTCCTCTTGTAAGCCACATAGATGGCATTTGGATGGGCCAACAAAGCCCCTTTTCAGAAGATTCTCCCATGTAAGAATTTTCTTTTGGTGAACCAACCACATAAACAACTTGATTTTCATTCATTGTGAGTTATGCTAAAGTTCATTCCAAACCTAATCAGGGTTTGGATAATCAAAACCTAGGGCCATGCGTTTAGCTTCTTTGAGGTTGAAGGTGCCTTCGATGTTTCGACCCCATCTCAGTTGGTCAGACGAGGATGACACCAAAATCTTCCTCTGCTCCAAGTCAAGAGTAAGAGAATCCGCCTGGGCCTTCAAAGGACTCTCTTCATTATAACCAAGATCCTTCCACATTCTCCATTTACCATTGTTCCTTACCTGATCCCAGAAGTCACTTACCATAAGTAAACCTTTGTTGTTAGTGTCATTTTTGAAAGTGGCTAGTTCTTCCCTAAACAAATTTGGTTCCTGCTGCCAGTTATCCTCCCAAAACCGTGCAAGTTTCCCAGCTCGGATCTCCCAAAAACTATGCTTCTGGACAATGGCTCTATTCTCCCAAGCAAGGTTCCAAATGTGGGAGCCCTTGATGAGCCCTGACATTCAGATATGATCCCTCTCCTGCCAATTATTTGCATATTTCTGCTTCCAAAGCTTGGCCCAAGGGGTGGCCGATTCCTTGAGCCACCTCCACCAAAGTTTGGCTCTCGAAACTCTGCTGAGGATTTCAGGGTCATGAAGCCCCAAACCACCATGGGCCTTAGGTTTGCAGAGCTTGTCCCAAGCTACCAAAGCCCACTTCTTTTTCTCTTCCCCTTTGCCCCAAAGAAAATCTCATTGAATACTCCTGATTTGTTGCATAGCTATTTTAGGAGCAGGAAGAGCTGAAAACATGAAAATGGGTATAGCATGCATGACAGCCTTTGTAAGCACAAAATTCCTTGCCAAATTCAAAGACCTGTAGGTCCATTTCCTGACTTTGTCCTGAAGTTTATTAGTTACGAGCTCCCACACTCCCTTGCTGAGAGGTTTGTCAGTACGAGGAATTCCAAGGTACTTGGAAAGTAACTGATCCCTTTGAAACCCCAGAATTCTGGTGAGGTTCCTTTGAATAGCAATGTCAGTGTTAAGAAAGAACACCTTCGATTTGTCAAGGCTTACCTCTGTACCAGGTATGTGGTCCTGCCACAAAAAGCCACCATGTAAAGCGCCAACCAAACAAATTAACGACACCGACCAAAATTAAATGCGGGTCGTATATTGGTTGTTGGATGGGGATGGGTGCGAGTATGGGCCCACCCTCCAACATTAATATAAAAATATATATGACATATATATACATATGGGTTGTATACGGTTGGGTTTTTAATCACCTATGTTATTTATGTATAACCCATAACAACCAAACTATGGTAAATCTGCCCATGAATTTATATAAAGTTAGATTTTTACCAGAGTTGGAAGGAGAAGGGCTGCACGAATTTCGAGACAGGAGCTGGCATGCAAATTGAGGTAGTTTAATAATTTTTTAATGCAGGAACCATGAATTTTGCGGGAGGGCAAAATTTTCAACTCCTCAGAAATTGAAAATTTTTATATGGATTTTACACCTCTCGTCTCCACGAACATGATGGCGCTATACATTTTTCAAACTAAGTTCTGCATCTTCCAATCATTTCCAGAATGCACGTGGAACCAGGATTTCAGCAAAAACAAGCAGCAGAACCATGAGCCATGAAATTTTCCCATAGAGGTAAAATTTCACTTTGTCAGAATATGGTCGAGTTTATACTTGTTTTTCATGGTTTTTCGCAAGGATCCTAATGGTGAAATCGGATTTGACATCTGAGCAGCGGATTTTCAGCTCATCCCTGAAAAAAAATCTTGAGGAATCCTAAGGGAATCTAAAAGATTCCTTGAGCTCCGAATTTTCAATTTCTCAGAATTTGGATTTTGCATAGTTGTTTCAGCACTACTCGACACCACAAATCTAATGGTGTATTCAAATTTGTCTTTCTCTCATTTCTTCTTTTATTCACTTTTCTGAGTGCCAGTGCAGTGTCCATCTTCATGTGCGAACAGTTTTCTTCTTGCGATCGATGTTGTGAGATTGATGTTTCAACAAGCTTCAGCACTTTGACAGCCTTTGCTTCAGATGGCCCTTGGTGGTGAGGTATATGATGTGTTCATGTACTTCTTCTTTCTGCATTATGTTGTACAGATCCATGATTGATGATTGATGCAGGATCTTGTTATTATATGTTGTCATGATTCCTTGCTTTATGTTATGCAGAATCTTTCTACGTGATGTACTTTCTATCATAACTCTTTATGTTATGCTTTGAGATCCCTTGTTGCATGTTGTTGGGATACTCTTGTTGTCATCATGCATGTGTTTTGCTTTGACATCCCTTTTGTGCCATGTTGGCGGGATGCGCACCATGCTTGTTTTGTGTCATACTGATAGGAGTCTTTGATTGAGAGTTCTAGCTATGGAACATCTCTTAGAGCCACTCCTACGTGAGGGCATTCTTCCTTGTATAATCGAGACATCATCTCTATGTACATCATATTTCTTGACAACACATAATGCAGGGGCCTACAACATCTTGACACCGGGGCCCAGAGACGTAGTCCCTCCTAGACGAACTCCGTTATCAATGGCTTATGTTTTCATGTGTTGATGATTGTTATGTTACTCTTCTTTACATCATGCAGATGTATTCATTAATGTTCCTTTAATTGCAATTTTAACACATCACGAAAATAAAAGGTCTTGGAAAGGTCCTTCTTCACACCCGGACCTGGATCACCAGACATCCTAGATAATAAAGCCTGGAACCAGAGTCCAAGCCTTGTTAATGATTTCATTACCTAAGAAGTCTTTCCTCCACTTCTTCAAAGTGTTGGTGATGATGAGTTTGTCCCTGTTAGTTTTCCTAAAGACTGAGGCCGCCCAATCCCACAAGGTAGAGGTGAAGGGGCAGAGGTTTAGTAAATGTTCCATCGTCTCCTCCTGTAAGCCACATAGATGGCATTTGGATGGGCCAACAAAGCCCATTTTTAGAAGATTCTCCCATGTGAGAATTTTCTTTTGGTGAACTAACCACATAAACAACTTGATTTTCATCGATTGCGAGTTCTGACAAAGGTAATTCCAAACCTGATGAGGGTTTGGATAATCAAAACCTAGGGCCATGCGTTTAGCTTCTTTGAGGTTGAAGGTGCCTTTGGTGTTTCGACCCCATCTCAGTTGGTCAGACGAGGATGACACCAAAATCTTCTTCTACTCCAAGTCAAGAGTAAGAGAATCCGTCTGGGCCTTCAAAGGACTCTCTTCACTATAACCAAGATCCTTCCACATTATCCATTTACCATTGTTCCTTACCTAATCCCAAAAGTCACTTACCATAAGTAAACCTTTGTTGTCAGTGTCATTTTTGAAAGTGACTAGTTCTTCCCTAAACAAATTTGGTTCCTGCTTCCAGTTATCCTCCCAAAACTGTGCAAGGTTCCCAGCTCGGATCTCCCAGAAACTATGCTTCTAGACAATGGCTCTATTCTCCCAAGCATGGTTGCAAATGTGGGAGCCCTTGATGAGCCCTGACATTCAGATATGACCCCTCTCCTGCCAATTATTTGCATATTTTTGCTTCCAAAGCTTGGCCCAGGGGGTGGCTGATTCCTTGAGCCACCTCCACCAAAGTTTGGCTTCTAAAACTCTACTGAGGATTTCAGGGTCATGAAGCCCCAAACCACCATGGGCCTTAGGTTTGCAGAGCTTGTCCCAAGCTACCAAAGCCCACTTGTTTTTCTCTTCCCCTTTGCCCCAACGAAAATCTCATTGAATACTCTTGATTTGTTGCATAACTCCTTTAGGAGCAGGAAGAGATGAAAACATGAAAATGGGTATAGCATCTAGGACAACCTTTGTAAGCAAAAGACGCCTCAACAAATTCAAAGACCTGTAGGTCCATTTCCTGATTTTGTCTTGAAGTTTATTAGTTACCAGCTCCCACACTCCCTTGCTCAGAGGTTTGTCAGTACGCGAAATTCCAAGGTACTTGGAAAGTAATTGATCCCTTTGAAACCCAAGAATTTTGGTGAGGTTCCTCTGAATAGCAATGTTAGTGTTAAAAAAGAACACCTTTGATTTGTCAAGGCTTACCTCTATACCAGTGACCAATGCAAAGTTGTTCAGGATTTCTTTGAAAGCTCTGGCTTCCTTGACCGTAGGAATGCCTTGCAGCATTGTGTCATCCACAAATTGTTGATGAGTAGAAGCAACACCATCTGGAGTAAGTTTCATACCCTGGATTCTTCCTTCAAAATTTTCCATTTTGATCGTTCTACCTAACCCTTCCATCATGAGAACAAATAGGAAGGGGGAGAGTGAATCCCCTTGTCTGAGACCCCTAGAAGGTATAAAGGTTCTAGAGGGAGAGCCGTTAAGCAGAATGGAGAAGCTGGCTGTGGATACAAGGGCCATGACCCATCTTATCCAGTTGTGGTCGAAGCCATAAGCTCTTAGCACTACCTTGATGTAAGACTAGCTTAGCTTATCATATGATTTCGCTAGGTCAAACTGCATGATCATACCAGCTTGCTTATTTCTCTTAAGAGAGTGTACCACCTCGTGAGCTTGTATGATGTTGTTGAGAATTTGTCTTCTTTCCACAAATCCAGTTTTCTCCTCTAAGACTAGAGCAAGAAGAAGAGGCTTGAGTCTATTAGCGATCAATTTGGAAATAATTTTGTACACCACATTACATAAGCCTATGGGTCTGAATATGTCCGGTGTCATAGCTTTTTCCTGCTTTGGAATCAAAGCTATGAAATAGGCATTAAGAGCTTTCAAAACAGTTTTGGATCTTCTGGAGTCTTCCACAACATCAAGGATATCTTGTTTGACTGTTTTCCAACAAGATTTGAAGAAGTCCATATTGAAGCCATCAAGGCCAGGAGCTTTCCCATTTTGCATCTCATTGATAAATTCACTAACCTCCTCTTCAGACACTGGCTTGTTAAGACTGTGGTTGTCTTCCCTGGTTACAAGCTTAGGAATGAACTTGGTGAATTTGTTAATGAACCGAGCTCTGTTGACGAGAGGCTCCTTTGCTATGCTAAGGAAGTTTTGAACTAGGACAGATTCCATTTCTTTGTGAGAGACAAGCTCTTTCCCTTGAGAATCTTTAAGTTTTGAAATTTTGTTATGAGATCTGTAATCCAAGGTTGATCCATGAAAAAACTTCATGTTTCTTTCTCCTTCTCTAATCCACTGCAACCTCGATTTTTGTCTCCAGAAAACCTCCTCTTGCATGCACCGATCGTCCCATTCGTTTTGAAGAGAGTCAGCCTAAATTTTCCATTCCTCGGTAAAACCTTTTGAGATGATGATCTGATTAATCTCCTGGAGTTTCTGCTCAACTTCTCTTTTGGCTTTAAAAATATTACCAAACTCTTTTTTGTTCCAATCTTTAAGCCTAGATTTGATGTGTTTAAGTCTCTGCTGCAACATGAACATTTTAGTGCCTTGAATGGGCATATCTTCTGCCCACCATTTGTCAATATTGTTGGTGAAGTCAGGGTGAGAGAGCCAGACATTTTCAAACCTAAAAGGTTTGTTCCTCAGTGTACCCATGAAAGTAGCTTCAAGCTGGATAGGCTAGTGGTCCGAGCCTCCGAAGGGAAGGATTAAAGCTGACATATCAAGGCCTTTGAGAAAGAGGTCCTCTGAGATTATGAATCTATCTAGTTTAGAGGTGACTTGAGAAGCCCCTGCCCTGTTATTATTCCAAGTAAAAGTGCCATTTACTATTTCGGTGTCCACTAGCCCCATGTTATTCATGAAGTTATTGAAGGCAATGGAGTCTTTGCCTAGTTTTCAGGTACCGCCTTTTTTCTCTGTAAGAGATCTGATCATATTGAAATCCCCAGCCAGAATCCAGGGCTTTTCTAGATATCTCTCTCTTAGCTTGTCAAGGGAGGTGAGAAGCTTAAGTTTGTCTTCTTGTTTTTGAGGACCGTAGACGTTAGTGATAATGTAGATCTTCTTATCACCCAAAGGTTGAATCACCAACGATAGATAGTTCCTAGAAGCTTTGGCATCTAGGATTCCAAGTTTTTGAGGATCCCATAGAGTAAGAATCCCACCCATCGAGTTATCTGCTTTAACCTCTAGATAATCATACTTGATTAACCATTTTCTATGTATCTCTTTGATCTTGTTCATCGAACATTTTGTTTCCTGAATAAAAACCATATCTGATTTTTCTTCTTTCATTCTACTGCTAAGAGTTCTTTGTTTCCTTTTACTTTCTAGACCCCTAATGTTCCAGGTTGTAAGCTTCATTAAGAAAGGTTTGTAAAGGAGTAACTGGTAAGATCCCTCATCTTACCTAAGTTAAAAATAAGTTTCCCACATTCGGTCAGCAACTCATTCTGTGTTTTTCTTCCTCTTTTCCTACCCGGGTTCTTAGAAGAATGCATCAGTGTATCCTCCATCATTTTCACTCCCATATTCTCTTGGCTATCATGGTTTCTTTTGACTCCAGAGCACTTCGTTTGTGATCTCCAGAGGAAGAGCTATTGAACCTTGTCAAACTCCTCTTTTGGAAAAGATTCTACCCCTTTGGTGATTCCATGATCTAGAAACTTTTCTAGATCTAAATTATCCCTCTCTAGAATCTCCTGTAGTTCATGGTCCTCCGTTCCAGCCTCACTTGGGTTCATCTCGTGGTCCCTACTGAGCTCTATAATGCTCTGCATATCATCCTTTTGTTTGTTGTTTCCTAGTATATCCTCCATATTAGTATCACTTTCCTTCTCAGTGGGAATATTCTCCGATTATTGGTTTGTCCCATTGTTTCCGACTTCTTCTTCTAAGATCTTGAAAATATTGTTACTCGGTTGTCTGTCTTCATTAATTTTCTTTTGGTACCGCTTGCCTCCTTTCCCTTTACCCCCAAACTTAGTAAAACCTTTGGGATCCTTGCATGTAGTGGCTTTCGTATTGCTCTCCAGCTTGTTCAATGGGCAGTCCCCATATAGGTGCCTGTGTTCATGGCACTTACGACACCTAAATGGGACGTGTTCATACTCCACTGCCTTCACCCATTCTTCGTCATACACTTCTAAAATGATTGCATCCGGAAGCGCCCCAGATAAGTCCATTTCCACACATATCCAAGTGAAGGAAGTGTATTTTCCTCTTAGAGTAGCATCTAAGATCTTTATAAAATTCCCTAGCTTGTTTCCAATAGCCTCTAGAGACTTTGACATCCAATAATCTAAAGGAAGGGAATAGAGTCTAATCCATACCGGCACCGAGGTGAAATTTTCCCGTTTTGGGACAAAGTTCATTACCCATGGTCTCATAGAAAGGCCCGCAGAAGCGTAAAAATAGGGTCCTCCTTCGAATGCTCTGTCTTTATCCTCTAAGCTTGTGAACACCACCGTGAAGAAGCCCTTGGACCCAAGGTGAAGGTCAATTTCCCCCTTTGGTTTCCAATGGTTCCTTATCCATGCTTGCAAAGCCTTCTCCGTCGGTCAAATCCCCATAAACTTATAGATAATAGCATATTCCAACATGTGGTCTCTGTGTACCTGCAGCACTGGGTCACTTAAAACGACTAGAGGAATAGTGGTCGACTTGGGTTTACAGACCCCTGATGTACTCATAGGAGCAACTTTCGGACTGCTAACCTTTATCCTCTTCTCCTTACTAGCTTCCTCATGATTCTCTTCCTATCCTTGAGGTTGGATTGGGTGGACTTCGAACGTGCGACCGGCTCAGCGGGGTGGGTGGACAACGATTCAAACTACAATACACAATGTAATTCTCAAATCAACTGTTAAATACCCCCATTTCATTCGTTAGTATAGATAAAATTGAAGTATAGGTGGAAGTTTCCATGTATAAAATAAACACATTTAAATACTCCACTGTGTCATTTGACAAAGCAGTGGCAATCTAGTGAGTGCTTTGAGCAAGTGGCGATGGAGGCATCGAAGGAGAAGGAAATTGACTGAATAAAAATATAGTAGTTTTTTTTACGCATTCAAATATATCACTTAAATTCAGAAACCTCAACGCGAGGAAAAATGTACAGGAGTTACTAATGAAGCACCTCGTCATTATTTTACAAATTCATATATATTCCATTACTTAATGACTAGGATTAGGCAGAATTACCAACATCTAAAAAACTGGAAGGTATTAAATTGGCACAATGGCCCATATAACATTATAACTAGGGACTAACTCGCAATTAGATGCCCTGATCAATAAGATAGTCAACAAGCCTCTCCATAATCATTTTACATTCGCTTGGAGTCACCGGTTCATCCTAAAGGCCAAAGATAAGGGCACAGGTTGTCTTATTAATGATGACACCTACATATCCTTTCTTTGGTCTGATGACAACTCCAGGTTCACCTTGGATGAACATATACTTTGTTCCTCCAATATACAGGCCAGTTGGTGCAAGGGATCCAGGCTCAAAAAAATCATTCACTATGGTTGTCACTTCCTCAGGCTTGATCAATGCGAAGCTATCGCTCTAAGCCCAAACACTGCCATCCTGCCCAATAATGGCCACCGCGGTGAGATGATTTTCTTGGGCGATCTCACACATGATATGGTCATCAACGTAAGTCTGCCATGACATCTTCCCTTCTCCAAAAATTTAGCAAGATCCCACAAAGGCAAGCCCGACCAAATCCGAGACAATAGAAAAGAAAATCAGGTTCAAGATCGCCCAGGAAAACTGATAACTTGCAGCAAATTACAACGAGTAACCCACGTGATCGAATCTAGTACCACCGAGAAAAATACAGAACCAATAACTAACCATAACAAAAGTATGGCAGCTTATAGTTTATGTTGAAAGAAGGGATCAATAAATTGCATATTTAAAGTTTTAAATATGATTTTCTTGAAATTGAGCAGAGGATTTCTTATATCCCTTGATTATTTCATGGTTTTAGTAGAGAAATAAGCTGCAGAAGCATATGAAGACGATTTGAACGGGTAGATTTACTGGAAAAATTGCAAAAATTTATTTGATTTAGGTTTATAATAATTTGTGCGGCTGTTAAAAAGTATATAGAAGGTGCAATTTAAGTATATACCATAGAGTCATCAAAGTTCTTCACCACCACTATCGATTGATGGAGAACACAACTATCAATGATTATAGGGCATAGTAAGAAGATGAGCAGACCTGACGCACCCACTTGTCCCATCCTCCACTCAACCTAGCATGCAGCCAATGCTCGTCTTAATTGATAGAAGACCAAGTGGCACATATTGTTATCACACTTGGCTTTTATGGTTAATCATCCATTATAAGCCACATAAGCAGAAAAATGAGCAGGTTTGACGCACTCACTTTTGTCATGCTAGGCGAGCATAGTCTTGTGCAATCTACAATAATTTGAAACCATAAAATGTAGTTTATTCCATAACTAAGATAGTGCAATGACAATGAGATTTAGTTACGGCCATGGTGGTCTTGGTTTAATGCAAACAATAAGCCCGAATCTAGCCATTGTATGGTTATGACCATTGCACTATGGGATTTAATAGAGACAACAAACCCAAATCCGGTCACCTTTAGTTGCAACAGACGATGAATTCAAACATAAATCAGCAAATTTATGGTGTGTTTCAGTTGTCGAGTTAACCCATGAACAAGCTCAATTGAATCCAGTGGCAAAGGTCACAGGAGTAGAGATAGTAGGTCAATTGAATCGAGCTTGATAAGTGTAGATACAATTTTTGTATTGCATCTAATTGAATCGAGCTTGAAAGTGTAGATACAATTTTTTTTGCACTAAATATTCTCAAGGAAAAGTCTGCTAACGTTGAGCTTCAGAGAGGCATTTAAAGTCTGCTAAGGTTGAGCTTCAGAGAGCCATTTTTTTGCGGAAGCATCCGAGTAAGCAGTGATGGGAAAACTACAGAGGCAGAAGCCTAAAAGGCAGTTCACAAAGGCATAGAAGGAAGTTGATCATCCTTAGCAGCATCAGTGGTAGAGTTCCAGGACTCAGGGAAAAGTCGGCAACTTCCTTCGCTCAGCTAGATTCACCAGATTGATACCCAGTGGCTTAATTGCTCTTCATGCAGGTAAGAGTAAACCAGTAGCAGGAGTTGAATTTAAAATCAGATGTAATTAGATGTTACTATTAATGCTATCTCATGGTGAATTCTCTATGCACCTTCACAAGGAGGGTGAAATAAACAACTTAGGAAAAATGGTAGAAAACACCTGTGTAGTAGTGCAACAACCCCTTCACCAAGAGGCTGAAATCATCAACTTAGGCAAAATGGCAGACAAAGCAGTAGACCAACCGAGGCAGGGGAAAGGTAACTATCAAGTCTCAACCCTTTCTAATTCCTTCGCCCCTCTCAGTTATACAAAAAAATATAAAAGAAGAGAAGCATAGCGGAAGACAAAAGCTGCAGACTAGCTGAGGCAGGGGAAGGTAAATATCAAGGCTCAACCCTTTCTAATTCCTTTGCCCATCTTAGTTATACAAAAAAATATAAAAGAAGAGAAGCATCGCTTGCAAAATCTTACACTCTTTTTTCTGAACAATGAACAATGAACTATTTTTAAATAAGTTACTTGAAGGGGAAAGTTGTGGAGGATGTGCCACATAAATGAGAATTGTATTGAAGTGTCAACTTGTGTTAATCTAGGTTGTCATTTATGTCAATATAGCAGTGTTTGTGATTGAAAATTCTTTGATACATGATTGCCCAGGGTTTCACCGTAGTGATGAAAGTTAGAATATATATATATATATATATATATATATATATATATATATATGTATATATATATATATATATGTATATATATATATATATGTATATATATGTATATGTATATATATGTATATGTATATATATGTATATGTATATATATGTATATGTATATATATGTATATATATATATATGTATATATATATCTGTATATATATATATATATATACAGATATATATATATATACAGATATATATATACAGATATATATATATACAGATATATATATATACAGATATATATATACAGATATATATATACATATATATACACATATATATATACACATATATATATACACATATATATATACACATATATATATATACATATATATATATACATACATATATATATATACATATATATATATACATATATATATATATATATATATATATATATATATATATATATATATATATATATATATATATATATATATATATATACAAACGTAATAGAAGCAGTAGATCCGTGAAGCAACAAGAGCAAGAAGCCAAAGAGGAGAAGCCATTGTGAAGCCAAAGAGTAAGATGAATAGTTTATCGAAAGCCATCAAAGAAGAAAGTCATCAGAGCAAGAGAAGTAGAAAATAGAGGAGTAAAGAAGAAAACAAAGAGCAACAACTATTAGAAGAGCGGGGGTAGGAGTGTACGTCTGTTTTGATCGTGGCTGAAGGCCCACACTAAATCCTAGCTGTCGATCTCATTTTCAACGCTTACGTCACAGTCAACGGCGGGGGTTAAGCCTGTTTTTAACCCGTGTGCTAGTTGAAGACCCGCAGGCCGTAGATTTGATGACCTCGTATATCCAATGGATATTAGGTCACAAAATGATCAGACGTTAATCTGAAAAAAGGACCCGAAATTTTAGATATCAAGGATTTATAATCCTTATTGGCTCCGTAAAGGCGGTTAAGCGTCGCGTAAGTTCCCTGGATGATATCGTTGTGAACCATTGGATCTAATGCGCCTTGATCAAATGGTGGAGGATTGGCGATTGGGTTTGTTGATTGGGTGGATAAAAAACCATCAGATTAATGATGAGATCAATGGTAGAGAATTAATCCGATAAGACTTGGGACTAAGTGGACCCGAAAAGTCTATGAACATGAGTTTAATTTTATGTGGGGTCCAGTCTTGTGCATTCAGGTGGGATCGACGTTCGTTGGCAGGTTCTATGTTAAAGCGCTGCTTGGTGATTGGTTGGGTCTTTGTTTAAAACCCACCAATGTAAACACTTTCGATTTGTATTTATCACATATCGAGGAGTCTTAGAATAACTCCAATCTTTCATGAAGTTGCAATTGGATTAAAGGTGATGACGTGGCATGTGGGACCTCCATGTGGGTATAGTAGCTCTTACATGTTTTTCCATGAATAATCAAGTCTATGGATAAAATACTCTCCGATATATATTTTTAATATACAAGTCGGCCTCCCTCCTATAGATGTGTCCTTTGGTCATTGGTGAAACTCGTACAAAAATGAGTTAAAACGCTTCAGTTCTGAGTAAGCCGAAGAAAAGGGAAGCTGAAGAGACAGAGGAAACCGAAAGGTCCAACGGAAAAAGTGGAAGCTGAAGGTCTGGAAGATGATGAAGGTACAAAAGAAGCCAAAGATCGAGTGAGAAAAGGGAGTAGAAGGATAGAAGCAAGCTATAGGTCCAGCAGGATAGAAGGAAGTTGAAGGTTCAGCAAGACAGAAGGAAGCCGAAGGTCCAACACGACAGAAGGAAGCTAAAGGTCCAGCGGAACAGAAGGAAGCCAAAGGTCACAACAAGAGGAAGGAAGCCGAAAGGGCTAGCAAAATACGAAGATCTGTTTGACCTCGAACAACCAAGTAAGATTTTATCAACCATCAGCTGGAGGGAGCAGTAGACAACACCAATGTTGAAGTATTTGTGAGTTTGTTCCTTGGAAGTAAGATACTGCAACAATCACTCCTAAAGTAGTTACTACGACAATAAGAACAGAGGCTTGAAACAGAGAGTTGTTTTGTGCAGAGCTTACTGCAGTTCATTATAGACACATTGAAGTTGTGTAAATACTATTGTAGATCATGATGGATATTTGAAATCATCATGAGGTAACTTTGCAGACTCTGTGTGGGAAATATGAAGAGTTGTGAAGACTCGTTCATATGAAGATAAGTTGTCATTGATGATGTAGCATGGAGACTACATTGAAGCTGTAGATTGACAGAATTCAGTGAAGAAAATGTTGGTTGCAAAGAATAACTACCAAACATGTCTAGACAAAATATAGCAGTGAGTTGGTGCCCTGAAGGTTGGAGCCTCAAACAAACAAGGTTGGTGCCTTGACAAGATAGGGTTGGAGCCCTTGGGGTTGGTGCCTCAGAATTGGAAGGATTTGTATCCTTGGAGTTGGTGCTCCTAAACACAAGGTTGGTGCCTTGAGAAGATAGGGTTGGAGCCCTAGAGGTTGGAGCCTCACAAATGACCAAGTTGGTGCTTGGCAACAGATTGGAGCTTTATATATATTGTACTTGTTTTATTTTAAAGATTATATTAATAAAAGAATTTATTCCTATTGTTCATTTTTGTGTTCTAAGTATAAATGATTTAACCGGTAAAAATAACAATTGAAAAGAAATACTGATTCACCCCCCTCTCAGTATTTCCAACAACTTGCTAGCTATTGAAGTTATTGAAGTGTCAGCCTGCTAGCTATTGAAACTATTGAAGTGTCAACCTTCGAGATAAGAAGCCATCGATGTCGAACGTTGAGGATGTATCAAAACTTTGGATATTAACTTTTCATTTTTATTAAAACTTCTTACATGTATTCATTTTTGGGTGGGCATATATTGTTATTTCAGACTTAGGATATTGCTCTTTCCCTGTTTTTTTGAAACTTTAATTTTAACTTTCTCTGAACATTGTTTGGAAAAACTCAGGATAAATTAAGTTTCCCACACTGAAATAACATTGGTTAAAAGTTTCTTGCAGCAAAATTGGAAGCCATAAACTTTGGTTAAAGAGGAGTTAAGAAGTAAAATTTATAATCAACACATGAATTAATAGCTCATCAACGGTCGAACGAACACTATAGTCTGTGCGCTTCCATAGGTAAGGACTAATAAGACGGTAAAATATTTCCTTGCACTGGCTTGAATGCCACTCAAACTGGGTGATACCCACGAGATGAGGGTTCAAATCCGATTGAGTATATATTGACCTGTTGTGTCTTGGCTAGAAGAGTAGGCGACCCCATAGAGGACGTCTCGGCTCTTGTTGAGGCATAAGTTACCTGCTATTGTGCGGCTTGCAGGTTGTTGCACGTAGCCTAGGTTTATAGTGGCAGCCAATCAGATTTGATCCTGGTACTGTTCAGGATAACTCTCACCAGTTACCGATTATCCTAGATTCAAAAAAAAATAAAAAATTACATACTTTAATAGTGTGAGGTGAGGATCATTTGATCACATCATATGTTTCGGAATAAGTTTTTATATATATAGCTTAATTTTATTAAAGAAAATTTAAATCATTAATTATTTTAAAGTTATTATTCTATTTTTATTTTTTCTAATATTAAGGTGATAAATGAGTTAGGAGGTTTATTTTTAATTTATTTTTTTATTGTAAAATTTTAACATTAAATTGATTATTCATTTTTAATTATTATTCTATAGTGATAAATGAGTTAAAATGTAAAATTTACATTTTTTTTTTATAATTTATTTCTATAATGGTTAAGTTTTTAATTGTTTTGATATTTATATTATTTTGTGATTATTTCAAAAATATTAATTGTATTATATTTGAGAATGTAAATATTTCTGATTCATAATGTTATGAGATAATTTTTTTGGTAAATCATATCTTAATTTTTGTTGTCTACACGTTTAGAACCACTAAGTATGGTTCATTATCAGGACTTGGATGAAAGTACTGATACAACACAACCATTATATATAATGTACATATGCACAACAATGAGAGAAATGAACAAAGAAATAATAAAATGATCAAATAGATGTTAAGAAATTAAAAGAAAATATTAAATCTAGTCAAAATGACAATATGTTACTTTTATCTTGACTTAATTTTAAAAATTATTATTTAGATTTGGAGTTATGACTTTGACCTAATATTTTGAAAAATAATAATAATAATAATTCAAAAAATGTTTTTGAATCTAACTCTATAATATCAAAAATAATTTAATATTACTTTTTTGACTTAATAATAATAATTTGATATATTAGTACTAATTTTTAAAAATAATAAATAAATAAATGATGTTATTATACTATTTCTTAATCTTATTACTTAAACTAAATGTTAATATCCAAAATAAATAAGCAAAAGATAATAACTATGTTTTTAATATCTTAATATAATATTAAACTTATAACTTATAAATTGGTTTAATATTACTTTTTTGACTTAATAATAATAATTTGATATTAATATTAATTTCAAAAAATAATAATAAATAAATGACATTATTATACTTTTGAACTAATCTTATTACTTAAACTTTATGTCAATATCCAAAATAAATAAAAGATAATACTATAACCACGACTTAGCTTATTATTAAAATAAATAAATAAAAAAGGGAAAAGCAAGGGAAAATTGAAAAAATTGAAATAAAGAAAAGAAAACACACTAGAATAGGAAGGGAAAATGACACTAAGAAAGAAAGGAGAGTAAATTATATTTGATTTATTAATCAATATTTAGAGAGTAAATTAAAAGGTTAGAATATTTAAATTTGGTAAAATTATGATAAAATTAATATAAATCCATTTTCATCATAAATCAATCAAACCTCTAAAGGATTTAAATATTTTGATATGCAAATCTCTTTTAAAGTGCAAAATTTGAAAAAAAAATTGCTCCCTCTCAATTCTTGATAAATCCATGGTTAAGATATAGATATATATATATATATATATATATATATATATATAGATATATATATATATAGATATATAGCATTTTTGAATGTATAAATGGATACAATGTCTTGAAAGTCCACTTAATCAAATTTTAACAAATCTTTGCTATATTTTAATAAAATTGATAGAAAAATATACTTAAAAAATGCCCAAAATGTAAAATAATGAAAGTATTGTTGGCATTATGATACATGTGTTGTCCTTGATGACAATTCACTTAGATGACAGGTCACAGTGCAACAGGCTAATAGCAAAGGATTACAGGTCAGACTCCAAAGAATGAAGAAACAGAGGTATACATAGGTTCACTTTGTCCAAGTAGCATATACACGCGGGTTAACAGAACAAAAGTAGCGTATAACATATGCACGCACTTTCACAGGAGGCAAAGTGCGTACATGTTGGAAAACCAAGTTTTTGGTCCGAGGTATTTGGCCCAAGGTATTTTGATCCAAGGTATTGGTCCAAGGAATTTGGTTTGAGGTATTTGGTCCAAGGTATTGACCCTAAGTATTTGGTCCAAGGTATTGATCCTAAGTGGTTTTAATCCAAGGTATTGAGAAAGGCCTAAGAGTATATAAGGAGGAGAAGATCATTAGGCCAATGTGTGCAAGTTGAATATCTTATGAAGTATGCAGGTTATGAGCTTATGGTGCTTTTCTTGATCTGAACTAAGGATAAACCTTAGCGGTTGATGAGGGATAAGATCTACTGATGGATCGAGATCTTAAGGCTTGAAATGAATTATCATGATGTGGTTTGATCATGTATAGTCTAGATCTAAATTATTGACACATGTTTTATTCTGTAAATGTTATGATCTGGGTATGACTGAAGTCTGGAATAGCTGCAAAGTTATGAGTTAATATTTGCAGATATGTACGCTGGTTGGCTTTGATAAAAGCACGTATACATGCTGGTTCGACACATCTAAGTAGCGTATACATTATGAAATATGATATTTGAAGTTGCAGTTGGATCTGGTTGTTGTTGCAGAGTTCTGGGTTCTGCTCTGTGTTCTGGTGATTGTGTTTTGATGACAGTATTTTGAATGTTCAGATTGATTGATTGTGATTTGCTTCAGTGACAATGGGCTTTCAATGATTCAGTTGTGGGTGATTCAGAGATTGATGATTGAGTTTCAGTGATTGGTTGATGCAAATGTATTTGATAGTTGTATTGTAGTGGTAATTGATTTTGAGCTTCAATGTTGTTGATGGGCCCAATATGAAAATTGGATGAAATGTGGCCCTCAGATTGTGGTGTTGTGTTCCAGGAGTATCCAGTTTGAAAATTCATGAAACATGGTCCCTGGAGGAAGAAAGAAGGTCGTATCCTTCTATAGGTCAGCACCTACGTATTAGTAAACATATCGGCTAGTACAAGAGCTAGGGGGTTGTAGATCCCTTCCAGTAGAAGCTGGAGAGCAAGAGAAGGTTGTAGCCTTCTGTAGGTGGGTGCCTGCGTATTGGTATGAGTCTACACCAGTACAAGATTGTAAACATTTTTTTCTTATATTAAAAGAAGACAACAGTAGGTGGTTCTTGTCCCGCATTAGCTTTCCACCTTAATCTTGGTGTTCATGTGTGTTTCTTATGTGTGATGGTTTTTTCTGATATTACTACACATGGTTACTGTTTATATGGTTAATGAAGTACTGATGTACTGATCAAAGATCAACATATGATGAATTAACTAAATCATAAGTTTACTAGATATACACAGGTTGCCTTAAATACAGTTGCGTATACATGCAAGTTACCTTCATTGAAGTAGCATATATAAATTTGAGTATGAAAAGAAAAAGATTATTAATTTTACTAATACTGATTCACCCCCCTTCTCAGTATTATTTCCAACAATTGGTATCAGAGCCAAGTTCTTCAGAAGAAGCTTGATTGCTTGAAGGAAGATCCATCAAGATGAATAATCACGAAAGCATGGGATCCATTCGACTGCCAATATTCGATGGGAGCAACTTTATTTATTGGAAAATAAGAACCAAAACCTATCTATAATCTCTTGGAATAGATGTCTGGGAAATTGTGGAAGGAGGATATAAATTTCCAACAACAATTCCTATAGACACGACAGGTAAAAAGCAATATGAAACCAATGCCAAAGCTGTCACTATTTTATTGGGAAGTTTGTCACAATCAGAGTTTTTCAAAGTCATGCAGCTCAAATCAACCAAAGAGATATGGGACAAAATTGTTCAGAGCTACGAAGGAGACTCTCAGGTAAAACGTGCTAAGCTTCAAACTCTCAGAATTTAGTATGAAACTCTTAAGATGCATAGTGATGAGAGTATAGCTAGTTACTTCTTACATATAGATGAGGTGGTTAATTGTATGAAGAATCTGGGTGAAGAGATAAAGGAAGTCACTCTAGTTGAGAAAATTTTGAGATCTTTGTCTGCTAAATTTGAGTCAAAAGTGTCTTCCATAGAAGAAAAACAAGATCTTCAGAATATCATTGTGACACAACTTCACGGAATCCTAACTGCTTTTGAAATGAGAAAAGGAGGTCCATCAGATATGAGAGAAGCCGCATTTAAAGCATCAGCAAAGGGAAAAGAAAAAGAAAAACACAATGAATCAGGACACATTTCAGAAGAAGAAGATGAGGTAAATTTTGTCAAGAAGCTTCAACGGGGTTTTGGAAGGTTCAAAGGTAAGCTACCTTTCAAATGCTTTTCTTGTGGTAGAGTTGGTCATTATACTGCTAGATGCCCTCATGTCAAAGGAAAGATGTTTGCAGAAGGTAATAGAAGTTATTATACTCATGATGATAGTGATGGCTTGTCCAATAGTGATGAAGATGATCAAGAAATTAAACTACTCATGGCATATGAAAATAATGCCTTAGAAAAGGAAGATTTCCTTAAAGAAATCAGTCAACTTAAAATTAGTTTGGCAGAAAACGCTTGTCAGGCGGAAAGAGTCGATAGTGCGGACACAACCAACCTCCCTACGAGCCTAAGACTCTCTAGTGACAAACAAGACAAACAAGAGCAATCCTTCTCTAAACATGCATTTACTATACGAGAAATCAAGTGTTTAGATCCTACCTGTAGTCCAACGCTGTTGTAGCAGTCCAACCTCGCTGATCCGGATGAGCTCCTCCTTCACTTCGAAACCTGCATTCACTAACAATCAAACGATTAAATAGCACTTGATAATCTCATAAAATAAAACATATTTAACACATAGACCAAGGAGTACATGAAACAACTCATAAATAACAAGTTATTGAGAAGAATGGACTCATTTGCATTAATAGGAAACAAAAGGAACAATTACAACCTGAGCCTTGGTGTTGTGCAAGTCCCTCCCAGGGTCCATCAAGAGTTCTCCTTTACTTTGACAAAGCTCACCCACTTCCAAATAGAACAAGCAAAGATGGCAATCTCTTCTCACAAGCTTCTAAATGGGAGTCCTAATTCCAGCAGCATCTACCCTTAGAAATGTTTAGCTTTCAACCTCCCCTCCTTCTGGCCCAATGCATGTATTTATAGTGCTCAAGAGGAAGTTAATCAGGTCCACCATCAATGGGATAATCCCCTCTTTAGATGGGATAGCTCCCTTATTGATGGGATAAGTTCCTCTTTGGTAGGGATACATGAACCATCTGGAGGCGCTTCATACACGTCAAACATACTTCTAGAAGCCTCTAGAAATGACCACAAGTAACTTTTTTGGAGTGAAACTTGCGCCTTTTGACCTTTACAGGGGTACGCACCTGCCCCTTTACATACAGAGCGTACAAGTACGCAGTTTTTGTGAACATCAGGTGCGTATACGCAGGTAAGGCCGAGAGAATCTGCGTACCCAGAGATAAACACATTTACAAGGACTTTCTCTCTTTTTGGAGTTTGACATGGAGAGCAGAGGCTTAAGACTTGCCCAGGAGGATAGCATGACTGTTGATAGAGCCATACTAACTGTGAATAGCCATGGTGACATTTTTTAGTGTAACAACGCTACAGTCATAAACACAGTGAAACATCAAATCACTGAAAAAGACAAACACAATGAAGTATTACAATGTGAAGTAGTAAGTCTAAGAAAATGAATTGAAAAGACAAAGATTCTGAATCTTAGATTTGCTAAAGGATTAGAAACATTAGATGAAATCATCAAAGTTCAATGTTTTCCCATTATAAAGACTGGTCTTGTTTTTCATAAAGGTGAATCTAGCTACAAGATGAGGTAAGGAACTCTAATGAAAAATCTGAAATGCTCAAAATTCAACCCCATCAACAACCAAGGAAAGAAATTCTTCAAAGAAACTCTTTTACTCCTAACTATGGAAGTGATAGTCCATTATTTCCTTCGATGAATAATGTTGAATGTTTTATATGTCATAATTTTGGACATGTTACAGCCAGATGTAGAAGTAGAATGGTTCAAGACCATCACACAGAAAGATCATCAGGTTCCAGGTACTTTAAGGGATATTGTTTTGCTTGCAATATGTTTGGTCACAAAGCTATTGATTGCAATAGAAGGAATATGAAACATGTAAGATGCTATGCATGTAAAAAGTTTGGACATAAAGTAAAGGAATGCAGGAGCAAATTTCGGACACCATACCAAAAGGAGCATACATCATCACAATCCAAGGTATTGAAGAAGACAGAATTGTTGTCAGAAAGATGTGGCATAGCTCAGTTTACAGACATAACAGACCCAGGGGAAGCTGAAAGTGTAAAACTTCAGTATTCCAATTTTCATACGCAGCTATTATGAAGAGAAGTTGCGTATATATGCGAGTTAGAAGTTGCACAGTCGTGTATATGGTGTTTTGAAGAAAAAGCAGCGGGATAGACTCAGGAAAAGGAGTCTGATATGGTTCAGTCACTTATCTGCTCTGTTTGATGATGGTTACAATCTGCTGATGATATGTGGAAATGTGTTGGTGCTCATAAGGTGTTAAAAAGTTGATCTATATCTTATTAATGATGATGCCTTGATGACTCTCACTGATATTTGCAATGATCAGATCTGACAATGAACAGTTGGCACAGGTTCAGGGGGAGCATATGCTTCTAATAATGCATTGTTAGCATTATGTTAGAAGATCTTGGTACTTGAAGATGCTTATATTGCTTGATCCACATAGTTGTTTTGATTCAGATGATTCTTTTGATGATGTACACATACATGTTGTTGATCTTGATGCTGCTGACAGATGCTGATGGTGTAGATCATATATGGTGTATGATGACTATCATGGTCTTGTTTAGATTGTTGGTCCTTGTTATAAATGTCATCATTTGATGTAAAGGTCATGAAAAGACCTAATTTGTAACCCCACTATGCATGGGAAGGATGATGTAATAATTTCTATTTCAGTCATGTATAAACATTTGGTATATCCCTACTTGGTTGGGTGGATGAGTCAAAATTGGTGTATCCCCACTTAGTTGGGAGATTGATGTATGTATGAGTCATTGGTGATAGGAAGGTCATACTCACTTAGTTGAGTTATAGAGTCATGTTATTCTTTTGGAAAATATTTTTGCAGACTTTGCATGTGCTCAGGGGAACATGGACAGTTTAGTGCATCTCAGCATGAACAAAGGGGGAGGTCAATTAGAGAAATCAACATGTACTCAGGGGGAGCATGGACAACATAATGTAGAATATCTTGGTCTTCCCTTTTCCCTCGATGTCAAAGGGGGAGAGTAACTTGGTTTTTTTGTTTCCAACAAGTCCAAAGGGGGAGATTGTTGGCATTATGATACAGGTGTTTTCCTTGATGGCAACTCACTCAGATGACAATTCATAGTGCAGCAGGCTAACATCAAAGGATTGCATATCAGACTCCAAAGAATGAAGAAAGAGAGGTATATACAGGTTCACTTTGTCCAAGTAGCGTATACACGCAAGTTAACAGAACAAAAGTAGCATATAACGTATGCACGCACTTTCACAGGAGGCAAAGCACGTACATGTTGGAAAACCAAGTTTTTTGGTCCGAGGCATTTGGCCCAAGTTATTTTGATCCAAGGTATTGCTCCAAGGAATTTGGTCCAAGGTATTGACCCTAGGTATTTGGTCCAAGGTATTGATCCTAAGTGGTTTTGATCCAAGGTATTAAGAAAGGCCTAAGAGTATATAAGGAGGAGAAGATCATTAGGCCAAGGTGTGCAAGTTAAATATCTTATGAAGTATGCAGGTTATGGGCTTATGGTGCTTTGCTTGATCTGAACTAAGGATAAACCTTAGCGGTTGATGAGGGATAAGATCTACTGATGGATCGAGATCTTAAGGCCTGAAATGAATTATCATTATGTGGTTTGATCATGTATAGTCTAGATCTGAATTACTGACGCATGTTTTATTCTGTAAATGTTATGATCTGGGTATGACTGAAGTCTAGAATAGTTGCAAAGTTATGAGTTAATATTTGCAGATATGTACGCTGGTTGGCTTTGATAAAAGCATGTATACACGTTGGTTCGACACATCTAAGTAGTGTATACATTATGAAATATGATATTTGAAGTTGCAGTTGGATCTGGCTATTGTTGCAGAGTTCTGGGTTCTGCTCTGTGTTCTGGTGACTGTGTTTTGATGACAGTATTCTGAATGTTCAGATTGATTGATTGTGATTTGCTTCAGTGATGATGGGCTTTCAGTGATTCAGTTGTGGGTGATTCAGAGATTGATGATTGAGTTTCAGTGATTGGTTGATGCAGATGTATTTGATAGTTGTATTGCAATGGTAATTGATTTTGAGCTTCAATGTTGTTGATGGGTCCAGTATGAAAATTGGATGAAATGTGGCCCTCAGATTGGGGTGTTGTGTTCCAAGAGTATCTATTTTGAAAATTCATGAAGCGTGGTCCCTGGAGGAAGAAAGGTCGTATCCTTCGGTAGGTCGGTGCCTACGTACTAGTAAACTATCGGCTAGTACAAGAGCTAGGGGGTTGTAGCTCCCTTCCAGTAGAAGCTGGAGAACGAGAGAAGGTTGTAGCCTTCTGTAGGTGGGTGCCTGTGTACTAGTATGAGTCTGCACTAGTACAATATTGTAAACATGTTTTTCTTATATTAAAAGAAGACAACAACAGGTGGTTTTTGTCATGCATTGGGTTTCCACCTTAAATCTTGGTGTTCATGTGTGTTTCTTATGTGTGATGGTTTGTTCTGATATTACTGCACATGGTTACTATTTATATGGTTAATGAAGTACTGATGCACTGATTAAAGATTAACATATGATGAATTAACTGAATCATAAGTTTGCTAGCTATATGCTGGTTGCCTTAAATACAGTTGCGTGTACACTCAAGTTACCTTCATTGAAGTATCGTATATAAATTTGAGTAAGAAAAGAAAAATATTATTGATCTGACTAATACTGATTCACCCCCACTCTTAGTATTATTTCCAACAAGTACTTGAAATGTTTTAACCATAAGAATATATATATATATATATATATATATATATATATATATATATATATATATATATATATCTATATCTATTATATATATATATATATATATTATATATGGACCACATTGTCCATATTAAAATGTGTGTTTATTGTTAACATATTATTAAATACATGTTAATATTACTTGTTTTGTGAATCTAAAAACTTCCATTATATCAAAAGATTAAATCGGTTAATACATCCTTCCAAAATCCTATTGCCTCACACTTACTAGATTTATTGGGCAACAGGTAATTACCAAAACATATAGCAAGCTACAAAAAAAGCTTTGTTAACCAGAATCAGAACCAGAAAAACACATAATACCAGAAGACCTTTAGGATCAAGATACAACCAACAACCATTATGGATAAGACGGATTGACCGAGGCTGGATTCTCCGGTCCAGAGCTTGGTGATGGAGGAGGTCTGAAATCACAATGAACGTGATTCTCCATATGAACCTGTCTCTCTTCTAGGTGGTCTAGTTTCTCCTGTAAGTGCCATTGTCCCCTCTACATGCTGGCCAGAAAGCTAAGCATATGCCATCGTTTACTCTTAAAATCATTCATAAAACCAATAATTATGTTCCTCTCATCATGTCGTTCTCTATTGAGCTGCTCCACAAGTCGAGTGATGTGTCTTAACTGAATTCTAAGGTTTTCTTAGAAGGGGAGCGTCTCCTCCATGCCAAGTTTTTGGGTTGGGTTGGGGTCCACGACCCTGCCAAGGCTTGGTCACCCAATAGATGTGTACCCCATTGACCCCTCTCTCCAATTCCCCTTCTAATTCAGCCTTGTTGGCGAGGCATTACAATTTGAGTTGCACAACAATACACCTTGCAAGTAGAAAGACTACCACTACACCACCAAACTCAATACAAATAGACGAGTTACCTATAGGAACCAACCATAATAACCTCTCACTTAGATAGGAGCCCAAGAAAATTCCAACAAACTTAGAGGTTGGGCATTCCCATGCCGCCACCAGAATCACACATAATCCTCTGATAGACAGTCTAACCTCTTAGGCCTCCATAGTACAAGGACAACCTAACACATCCAGACCCGCCTATATTTCCAAGACCACCCACAACTAGGCTTGACCCCGACACCTGATAATAAACCCAAGACTAACCCATAAACCAATAAACCTCTAGTATGCCCATATGACAAATGAAAGAGCCTACGTCCTCACCTATTTTAAACACAAGGCCAAGATTGAAGAATTGTGGTTGTTCTGAGTCCCCACAAAATCTCACTAAGAATTGTTAGTAATGGTACCTAGACAATGACTTTGGCCTAGCAAGGAATAAGGCAACTGAATACCCCTCTGGTTTAACCCCATGAATCACAGACAGAAAATCAAAATCATAGTCCCTAACTCAAGACTCAAAGTGATGATACCACCAAAAATTACATAAAGGGCCACAAACACTCCAATACACAAATTAAAATTGGAAGCCATGATGATTACATAGTAATACCAAGCAGAGAAACCATTTTTTACATACTTTCCTCCAATCGAGAGGATCCAGTAACATATTTAGTTGATGCTCCAACGTGTAGAAAACCACTAGGAGCATTGCGTTCCCCACCACCCAACATTGTAAATCCACAAGGCATATTCTTATATTAGGGTCCCAAATACGCTTTGACTCGACAAGTTTATATTCATCCCAAACTATCCTCATTCCCTGACTTGGCCATCTTGAAACCACCCTGAAACTATTAGAGTAGGCATCATTTACCAATTTAACTCTCTTCCCATCCAAAACCAACCAGACTCGCATTCTAGTTCAAACATTACCAAAAATAAGCCTGCAAAGCCAGTAATACTATTGTCATGCCCAAATCAATGCAACTTATACCACACCCATCATCCCACTATAGGTATTAAAATCTTCGCACATTAAATTAAAAAAATTTCACATGAGACTGCATGACTACAGTGTGCCATGCCACCCCGTCTTAAATGTTGAGGAGGCTGGTGGGGTGGCGGACACCCTCCTCGAGCCCCGCATCATGTCGATCTGTCACCCCCATTAGGGAATGTTAATATTACTTAATTATTATAGCTATCTTCTAGATTCATGACATCATCGAAAAAAATGTAGACGCATTTCAAACTATCTAATGTAGTTCATCATCAAGACGAAATAGATAAAGGTAATACGATTTAACAAGAATATAAAAAACGCTAAGTAAAGAAGAAAAAAAATTAGCACTTACAAAAAAAATTAAACAACTACAAAAATAATAATAAAGTAATAATACAATATGTAGTAATAGAATAATAAAATATAAATTATAAAAAGTCAAATAAATAAAATAGAAATAAATAAGTATAAAATAAGAATATTAGAGAAACGAGGGAAGTAAAATAGGAACAAATAAATCATAATCCCATCAAATAGTTAATAAATAAAAATATAAGGTAAAAAAGGGGAAATTAGGATAAAAAATTAAAATTAATAATAATATCGATTAGGATAAAAAAAATAAAAAAAAATAAAAAATGATATATATATATATATATATATATAAGGGTATAATAAGAAAATAATTATTATAAATAAATAAATAATTACTAAATAAATATAATTGTAGAGGATTATATATACTTTAAGGAGTTAGGGGTAAGAATAACCTAAAAAAGGGAAAGTTTTAATATAAATATTAAGAAAAAAACCAGAGAATCAAGAGGCAAATTAAGAAGAAAATGTCGAGAGGCAAATTAAGAAGAAAATGTTGAGGAAAAGGCAGGGATCTAGAAGAAAAAGAAGAAGAAAACCAGAGAATCTGGGAGGAAAATTACGAAGAAAATGTCAAGGAAAGAGAAAGGATCCAATTTTTATTGATTTTCGAGCCATCATATTTGTTAAGGTTGTTGGTTGCATGCTTCTCAATCTCGATGACTTCCCTCAACTTCCTATGACGATAATGGGAAATTTTAGCAAGGACACAAGCACCCTCTATACAATTGTGATGCTTAGTATTTACATAATAATCAGCAACCGCTAAGGATCTGGGGCGATTATGCTTGATGTCTGTAGCATGCTCTTGAATTATACCCTTAATAGAATGATTGGTCTCACCAATATAAGACTTCCCACATGAACATGGGATCATGTAAACCGTTTTAGAGTTAGAGGGGTCAATCTAGTCTTTAACATACCTAATGGAAGACCGAATGGTGGTAATTGGCTTAAAGGTTGTAGAAATATTATTTTTATTAAGAATCCAAGCCAACTTGTCAGTGGTTCCTTAAATAAAAGGAAGATGAATAGTGACAATGAGATTGTAGGAATCAGATTTAGTTTTAGTCCCATTCCATGATTTTTCATCCTTTTGGAAGGATTTCATACCTTGATGCTTTTTATACCCATTTCTCATGAAGACCTATAAAAGATGAGCTTTCTCATCACTAATACGAATGTCGTCAGAAATCATAAGGGCTCTAGTAGTAAGGGTATTCAAAACAATGAATTTCTAGGCAGGGTGATGATGGGAATTAGCATGGAGATATTGTTCTATGTAAATATTTTTGCAGAAAACTTGATGAGAGATGGATTCGTCTTCATTTCTAGTGATGAGGACATCTAGAAAGGGAACGTTTCCATCAAGCTGGATTTCCATAGTAAATTTTATAAAATTAGAAAGGCTATTAAGATGCTTTTTAAAGATTTCAAGTTTTTCACGACCATGGGGCCAAATGATAAAGGTATTGTCAACATACATTTTCCAAAGCTTAGGATGGAAAGGAGTAGAAGCAAGGGATTTAGTCTCAAAATCCTCCATGAAAAGATTTGCTACAATGGGGGAGAGAGGGGAGCCCATAGCCACTCCACAGGTATGCTCATAAATATCATCCTGAAAGCTAAAGAAAGTAGATTTTAAGCAAATGTTGACTAATTTGGCCATACTAGGATCAATGATGTTATTAATGATGTCAATAGCCTCATTAATTGGGATCTTAGTAAAAAGAGAAACGAAATCAAAATTGACCAGAATATCATTGGGTTCAAGCTTAAAACCTTTAATTTCCTTGATGAAAGAGGATGAATCCTTAACAAAAGAGTTAGTATTACCAACAAGAGGCTTAAGCTTCAAGGCTAAATGCTTAGCCAAGATATAAGTAGGCCCACTAATTGTGTTCACAATAGGTCTTAGCGGAGCGCCTTCTTTATGGATTTTAGGGAGGCCATAGATCCAAGGGATGAGAAGGTTTCTTTCCATTAGCCTCTTGCTTATGTTACAAAAAACATTATCAAACATGATAGCATTGGAGACATCTTTAGAGATTTTAAAAAGCAATTTTTTTTTTTTTTTTTCCAGCTTTCTATAGCTACCACTGTTGGTAAGGTGATCCATCATATTATCAATATAATCTTTCTTATCAAGAATTACAATGGCACCACCCTTGCCTGCTTTAAGACCAATAACTTGTCGATTATTATTAAGGGATTTAAGAGAAAGAAGCTCATGCTTAGAAATATTACACTCGGGAAATTTGGCCGTCTGAAGGATAATAGAGCAATCCTATATAATAATCTCCTTAAGGTGATCAGTAACGTCCTTAAGGCCATACTCAATGCTGCACACAATGTCCTCGACTGGGATTTTGTGAGGAGCAATGGAAAAATTTAAACCATTTTCAAGAAGACATTTGGTAGGACAATCAAACTCAAAGCTTGAGAGATTGACCACTTTTATTTTATGATATTTGGGTTTAGAAGAATTAAGGTTGAGAGGATTAGGGATAGATGGAGTAGAAGGATTAGAAGAAATAAATGAAAGAGAATTAGAAGAATTCAAAAAAGAGGTAGAAGAATTCGGCATAGAGGTAGAAGAGGAATTAGTAGAAGAATAATTCAATGAAAGAGTATTAGACAAAATAGAATAAGAGGAAATAGGGAAAGAAACATGATTATTATATTTCATAATGAGAGGATTGAAAGAATTAGAAATAGGAGAATTGGAAGAAATATAATAATAAGAATTAAAAGAAATACCCAGAAATTGTACCAAAGCCCTTAGTATTTCTGATGATCTTCATATTAATGATGAGAAAGTTCATCTTTTAGAGGTCTTCATGAGAAATGGGTATAAAAAGCATCAAGGTCCGAAAGGCTTTCAAAATGATGAAAACACAATGAATGGGCCTAAAACTAAATCTGATTCCTGCAATCCCATTGTCATTGTTCATCTTCCTTTTATTCAAGGAACCACTACCAAGTTGGCTTTGATTCTTCATAAAAACAATATTTTTGTGACCTTTAATTCGCTTACCACCATTCGGTCTTCCCTTAGGTTTGTTAAAGACTAGATTGATCCCTCTAAATTTAAATGGGTTTACATGATCCCATGATCCCGTGGGAAGCCTTATATTGGTGAGACCGGTTGTTCTATTAAGCTTAGAATTCAAGAGCATGCTACAGAGATCATGCATAACCACACCAAATCATTGGCTCTTGCTAAGCATTCTACAAATGCTAAGCATCAAATTTGTATACAAGATTTTTGTTTCCTTGCTAAAATTTCTCATTATCATCACAGGAAGTTCAGGGAAGTACACAAGATTGAGAAACATGTAACCAACAACCTTAACAGAGATGATGGCTGGAAAATTAGTAAAAATTGGATCCCTTCTCTTTCCTCGAATTTTATTCTTAATTTGCCTCCCTAATTCTTTGGTTTCATTCTTCTTTTTCTTCTAGATCCCTATATTTTCCTCGACATTTTCTTCTTAATTTGTCTCCCTAATTCTTTGTTATTTTTTTTCTTGATTTTTATATTATGAATTTTTCTTTTAAGTTATTCTTACCCCTAACCCTTTAAAGTATATATGAACCTCTATACTTAATAATTAAGTATTTATTTCTAATAATTATTTTCTTATTATACCCATAGTCCCTCAATTTTGGTTATATATATATATATAATTTATTTTCCTTAATAATTATATATCTTTTTATTTGGTATCATTTGATTTAATATTATTTTTTTTTAATTATTGTTTTTAGCTTGGCCTATATTATTATTAATTATTATTTTTTATCCTAATTTCCCTTTTTTACCTTATATTTTTATTTATTAATTGTTTAATGTGATTATGATTTATTTATTTATTCATGTTTTATTTCCTTACTGGCATCCTCTTCTTATTTTATACTTATTTATTTTATTAATTTTACTTATTTAAATTTTAAGAATTTATTTATTATATTATATTATTATTATTATTATTATAATTATAATTGATTGATTATTTTTTTTCTATGACTAATCTTTTTTTTTCTTCTTTACCTAAGTCTTTTTATATGCTTGTCAGATCATAATCTCTTCATCTATTTCGTCCTGATGATGAACCACATTAGATGGTTCGAAACACGTCAACAATTTTTCAATTATGTGATGGATCTAGAAGATGGTTATAATGTTTCTACTCACAAAAGCCTCCATTAAAATATTACTTAATTATGTACAGTGAAGTATTTTATTTATGATGCACAATGATTCTTTTTTTATTATTAATATTTTAAAATTCCATATATATTTTTAATATTAAGAATTGAATGAGTTCCACATCTCCCTTTTATTAGGAAGTAACTATTTTTTTTACTTTCGATTATTTCTTTTTTGAAGTATCGAACTATTTTACCATGGTTAACATATATATATATATATATATATATATATATCTATATATATATATATATATATATAACCAACAACTTTAATAGAGATGATGGCTGGAAAATCAGTAAAAATTGGATTCATTCTCTTTCCTCGACTTTTCTTCTTAATTTGCCTCCCTGGTTCTTTGGTTTTCTTCTAGATCTCTCTATTTTCCTTGACATTTTCTTCTTAATTTGTCTCCCTAATTCTTTGTTCTTACCCGTAACTCCTTAAAGTATATATGAACCTCTATAATTAATAATTATATTCATTTAATAATTAACTATTTATTTCTAATAATTATTTTCTTATTATACCCATATTCCCTTAATTTTGGTTATATATATATATATATATAATTTATTTATTTTCGTAATAATTATATATCTTTGTGTTTGATATCATTTGATTTAATATTATTATTATCTTTTAAATTATTGTTTTTAGCTTGGCCTATATTATTATTAATTTTTATTTTTTTATCTTAATTTCCCTTTTTTACCTTATATTTTTATTTATTAACTGTGTAATGTGTTTTTGATTTATTTATTTATTCATACTTTACTTCCTTACTTGCCTAATCTTCTTATTTTATACTTATTTATTTTTTTACTTTATTAATTTTACTTATTTTGAATTTTTATAATTTATTTTTTATCATTCCGTTATTATTTATTGTATTATAGTACATTATTATTATTATAATTTTTGTAGTTGATTGATTATTTCTTTTGCTAATGACTAATCTTTTTTTTTCTTTTTAACCCAGGTCTTTTTATATGCTTGTCAGATCATAATCTCTTTATCTATTTAGTTTTGATGGTGAACCACATTAGATAGTTTGAAACACATCAACAATTTTTCAATTATGTGATGGATCCGGAAGATGATTATAATGTTTCTACTCACAAAAGCCTCCATTCAAATATCGTATTTTATTTACGATGTACAATGATTCTTTTTTTTATTATTAATATTTTAAAATTCCACATATATTTTTAATATTAAGAATTGAATGAGTTCCACATCTCCCTTTTATTAAGAAGTAACTATTTTTTTTTTACTTTCAATTATTTCTTTTTTGAAGTATCGAACTAAATTACCATGGTCAACATATATATATATATATATATATATATATATATATATATATATATATATATATATATATATATATATATATATAACCAAAAACCTTAATAGAGATGATGGCTGAAAAATCAATAAAAATTAGATCCCTTCTCTTTCCTCAACTTTTCTTCTTAATTTGCCTCCCTAATTCTTTGGTTTTCTTCTTCTTTTTCTTCTACATCCCTGTATTTTCCTCGACATTTTCTTCTTGATTTGTCTCCCTAATTCTTTGTTTTTTGTTTTTTTTTTCTTGATTTTTATATTATGACTTTTTGTTTTAAGTTAGTCTTACCCCTAACTCCTTAAAGTATATATGAGCCTCTATAATTAATAATTATATTTATTTAATAATTAACTATTTATTTCTAATAATTTTTTTCTTATTATACCCATATTCCCTTAATTTTGGATATATATACACACACATATATATATATATAATTTATTTTCCTTAATAACTATATAACTTTTTATTTGATATCATTTGATTTAATATTATTATTATTATTTTAATAATTGTTTTTAGCTTGACTTATATTATTATTATTTTTTATTTTTTATTATAATTTTTGTAGTTGATTGATTATTTCTTTTTCTAATGACTAATCTTTTTTTTCTTCTTTACCTAGGTCTTTTTATATGCTTGTCAGATCATAATCTCTTTATCTATTTCATTCTGATGGTGAACCACATTAGATGGTTCGAAACATGTCAACAAATTTTCAATTATGTGATGGATCCAGAAGATGGTTATAATGTTTCTACTCACAAAAACCTCCATTCAAATATTACTTAATTATGTAGAATGAAGTATTTTATTTATGATGCACAATGATTCTTTTTTATTATTATTAGTATTTTAAAATTCCACATATATTTTAATATTAAGAATTGAATGAGTTTCACATCTCCCTTTTATGAGGAAGTAATTGTTTTTTTTTATTTTTTCTTTTGATTATTTCTTTTTTGGAGTATCCAACTATTTTACCATGGTCAACATATATATATATATATATATATATATATATATATATATATATATATATATATATATATATATATATATATATATCCCAAAAGAAAACTTATATTTCCATAAGAAAACATTGTGAATGCCTTGAAAGGTCTGATCATAAATTTGATCTATCCAAAAATATGGAGTATAAATATGATTAATTTGAAAAATAACCTCTATGATAGATATGTCATATCAACTCATATATTCTAAAATTTACTAAAATAAAACTATGACTGAAATTCCATAGCCTAAGTCTCATGGTCATCCACATTATCATAGATATCAAATGATCTTGGAGGACACTGTAGCGCTTACCTAGATAACTGATCTACCTTCATGTTGAATTCCTTGTAGATGTGATTGCAAGAGAACTATTCCATGGAGCTCATTTTAGATTTAATGTTTTGTATATATGTTCCAGAGAAGGAGTGACAGTACCAACATGATCACATACCCAATCCACCATGAGTTTTGAATCATTGAAAATCAATAACTTTTTTATATTCTTAGTGTTTTCCATGTTTATAAGGGTCCAAAGAGCTCTAAACTCCACCTTGTTGTTAGATCCCCTACTTGGTGAATACCTGATATGTAAGAAGTGATGTTTTTTGATAAATAAGACCACTCTAACCCCATAAAGAGGAGGATAACCTTAGCTTGTGCCATAAAAAGAGCCCCATGGAATTTCTAAGTCAATGGCAAGCACGATGGGGACTTTCAACATTTTTATTTTTGTTTCAAGTTTGTAAGCTTTACATGTGGATTCTATAATCCTTGAGACCACCTTAGCTAGAATATCTTTTTACTAGAAGATGGCTAAGTTTCTAGCCCACCTAAGAGAATGCATGAAAAAAGTAGGGATAATAGGATATTCCTTTACATAGCGATCCATAGCCCAATCAAGAACATAATCACATAGAGATAGTTTGTCCCAAGAGGCAAACATAGGAGAAAATTTTGTTTTTATGAGAATCCACACTTGGATAGAAAAAGTACAATAGACAAATAAATGTTGATGGATTCCTCCTCCCATTTGCAAAGGGGGTACCTGCTAGGGCTGATCTAGATTCTCTTCTACCCATTGTCCCTAGTAAGAAATTTTTTTATTAAGGGTTAGCCATAAGGCCAACTTACATTTTAAAGGGCATTATTGTTTCCAAAGAAACCTCCACCACCAACTGATTTCTCCATTAAAAAAGGCTTGATCTATGTTTGGTATCCTAATTTGGCTGTGAAAACTCCAAAAGTTAGATTTTTTTACCAAATCAAGTAGTTCTCACCTTCCTTCGGAATATGGAATATTGTCGAAACAAGAAAACCAATGAAGGTGTTCCATTCACAGGCTTCCTCATTTTCAAAGCCTCAGTTAAGCGCCAATTTCCAATCCATATGCTCCCATTCCTGAGACTTATGTGACCCATTCCCAATATTCCATGCGACGCATTCACAAATAATGGAAAAGGAATTTGCTAATGCCTTCCACACTATATAAGAATTTGTGACAGACTTCTGAGGATGCTCAATCCAATCAATTTTTGGTTTTCCTCCAAAGTATTTATCCTTCATTGCTCTACCCCAAAGAGAGTTGTTGTTTAAGAGCTGCCAGAAGATTTTTGCAGTATGTAACTGGCTTAATATCAATATATGTTCCAGGTTCCCCCACCTCCTAAGAGTTTGGGATTTTTTATCGAGGGTCATTTTACCAATGAGCTTCCCTTTAATTATTTATTTCCATCCCATAGAAATATGAAAATGATCATTTAGATTCTCTATAAGATGCTTTTTGGGATAACCACTATCAATTCCTAGCAAACAAGAATGGTCTTGAGGATTGATTTAACTAAAACCAGTCAAGTTCCTCTTGAAAGGAGTATATTAAACCAAACATAGATCTTGGATTCAACCTTTTTTATTAACCAAAACCAATTTACCACCTTGTATGCATTTAGCTTAAGATAAAAACCTAAATATTTAATACCTTCATGCAAGTCCATATAGTGAAAGGGAAAAACTCATAGAGAAATTATTTCACATGAGCAGGGAAATTATTGCAAGATATATAAGATGTTGTTTCATTTATTAGCATTCTTGTTACTAATTCAAAGCACACAAGAACTATTTTACAATATTGAAAAGGTTCGAACAAGCAAGAAAATGATATCATCAAAAAAGAGGAGGTGTTATATGGTATCGCTTTATGAATCAACTCGCATGAATCTATGATGATTAAAAAGAGAAAAGGAGACAAAGGACATCCTTGTCTCACATCCCTTGTGTCCTTGAAAAAATTAGAAGGGTGTCCATTAATAAGAACTGAAAAATTCAACCCCATAATGGAATTCACTATTTTAAGACTCATACCTAGTGGGATTAGGAAAAATATCATAGTCCAACTAACCCTATCATAGGATTTTGATAGGTCAATATTCAATACCAATGTTGGAATATTTCAACATTTTATAGAGTGAAGAGACTTCTGAGCCAAAGCCATTGCTTCATGTATTTGTCCATTTTGCAAAACTCTAACTGATCCTAAGAGATGATGTGGCTAATGATAGTCTTTAATATCATTGACATAATTTTCCTAACTAATTTGTAAATAACATTATAACATGAGATAGGGCAAAAATCATTAAATGAGAGAGCTTCCTTCTTTTTCAGAATAAGGCAAGTGGAAGTCAAATTTAATGAACCATGTATGAATCCCATATGTTGAGATTATTTGGCCACCTTAAGAATGTCTTCCTTTAGAAGGTCATAAAATCCCAAGAAAAATCCAACAATAAAATCATCAGGGCCTAGGCTCTTCTGCTTCTTCATGGTAGATAAATCCCCTAATAACTTTGATTCATAGACTTCTACCTCCAATATCTCATTCATATCTTCTAATATTGCCAGGAAACATATTGAGAGTGTAAAGAATGTCAAGGATTGGATACCCATGGGGATTTGAGAATATAGACTTGAAATGGTGAACTTATCCTTCTAATATATCTCACAGGGACAATCAAATTCCCATTGTTGTTCGCTATCTCCCAAATCGAATTAATTACTTTCCTATAGTTTGGATTATAATGGAATAATTTTGTGTTGTTGTCCCCTTCCATTATCCAAATGGCCCTACTTTTTTGTCTCCATAATTCCTCTTCACGAGACAACCAATCTCTCTTGGAAATTTCCAAAGCTTTTAAAGACTCCAAATATTCATTGGAAAAAACACTTGAAACATTTGATTGATAAATAGAGCTTATTTTAGATTCAATATCCTTTAAAGAAACTTCTTGTTTTTCTTTGAAAGAAATGCTCCAAGATTTCATTTTTTTCTTTATTTGGAAAAGGCTATGGGAAAATTGTTTCATATAAGGGACAAAATCATTTTCAGTTGAGTGTGTTCAATTATATTTAACTTACTTGATGAATTCTTCTTCCTTGGGACACAAGTTACTAAATTTGAAGGACATTGGGGCCTTAATATCATGGATCTCTATATTAAGAAAGATGGGGAAACGATCAGATATCCCCTCCACCTAGGACTTAAGAAGTGAGTTAGAATATAGGATGGACTCCAAAATGAAAAAATGATCAAGTCTTTTTTAATTCAACCTCGTCATGGACACAATGGTTTCTCCAAGCAGGAACTGACTTAATTGGTTTGATATCAACAAGATGAAGAGAGTCGAAATAATGGATGAAAAAAACATTCTAAAGGGTCCACATGTGGATTTTATCCTCAAACCTTGCTGATAAAGGTAACCAAGTTTAAGTCCTTGCCTAGGATAATAGGTGTATTCGTATAAAATACATGAGCATGAGGATATTACCAAAAGGGTCTTTTGTCAAAGTATGGGTCATAAGAATTTACTACATTCTAGATCAAATTAATCACCTTGAATTCCAACCTATATGGCATTCAAGTCTTAGTTAGAAATTTATAAATAATCATTTCAAGCACTATGAACCCTTTAAGTTTTAGTCTACCTAAAATAAATTTCACAATGGTAATAAATGAGTTTTATAAAGACTATTTAGAGAAATGTTATCAAAACAAAGTTGATTTTATTTTTACTCTTTGTGATTCACCCAATGTAGGTCGATGGCATAACGAGTCTCTTTGATCACCATGTTTGGTTTTTCATTTCTTAGGGTGACTAAAGAATGTGCATGCACATAAAATGTTATATCATGAATGCTTATTTTTAAAGCCTTAGTTATTTTAGATGTATCAAAACTGTCTAAAACCTTCTACCTAGATTTAATGGGGACAATGGTTAAAGTACTTGGTGACAATATGTTATTGAAATTGCTTTTTCCTTCCTACAAGGGTGAGGATGATATATTGCAACCATTTAATGTAATATAGTTTCATTATAAGAATGTGGAGAAGTTTTAGATAAAAATGTTGAACCAAAGACACTTGGATACATTGGTTTAAGATAAGAGACATGTCTACTAAGACATTCTTTTATGCTTTCGCAATCAAGGATTCCAATTACAAAATGGATAGTTTGGATAGTGAATGGTTGGGTACTTAACCATGAGCTAATTAATTAAAATTAAAATGGCCCATTATGTGATGGTGCTTCGATCCCAAGGTATTATAAAGGAATGAGAAGAAACCACACAACATTTCCTTATTGTTGTCACAATCAAAGTTACAAATGAGTAAAGGAAAGCTAGTGATTAGGGCCTTTCTCTACATGAATTAATAGTTACTTTTGCATGGGATGTTTGATGATAAATTTCATTACTTGATGGATTTGTATGTGGTTTATATAGGGTGTGAGATATATCATCCATGAATAACTACAAGTATATAGATAACCTCTTGAGAAGAGGTCTCTAGGTGTAACCATAAACCAAGCTTCATTAGGTTTACCCTAGATTTTATTTCATGGATACCCTAGGCCAATATCTAACTGGAGGCCAATCATGCTTCCCAATCCTTCCAATAAAGTTTTGGAAAAAATCCCTATGGCTTTGTTTCAAGTACATTCTCCATGTTTGGATATACAAACAACCTCCATTACAACCAATATATTTTGCATAACATCATACCCATGTAGAAAGGTATGAAGTGGGCTCACATCTTCAACTTGGATGCTATTTTAATTAAGATTTACTTTGAGAAGACCTATGATTAGGTTGAGTACCTTTTGATCATTGCTATGTTAAAAGCCTTCAATTTTGGCTCTACCTTCATTGGTGTTGTCATTAGGTGAATTTTGAGGTTTAAAATGGATCTCCTAAGGAAAATAATAAAATAAAATAAAAATAATAAAAGAAGAGATGATTTTTTAAAGAAAAAGAAAGGAAACTACTTTTTTATTGTATTTTTTATTTTTCTCCTTATAGATTTACTCCAGTGTCAAGTCTTGACACCTGTTGGATGCAAAATTAAATTCCACATCAAATGAGTATCCACTATGCATACTTCTAGGTATACCCTAATCCAGATTGGATCATTATATTGTTTGTCATCCATATCAATGATTCCAGAGTGGAAAAAGTGGAGGAATCAGCTCTCAAGGTCACTTTTATAGGCGAGACCTAGTTAGGCAAATTGGGGTTTGAAACCCTTCGGGAGCGTTTTGAGGCATCAAATGATGTCTTTTGGGGGTAAATTTTTTTCTCTTTAATGCAACATTTTTTTTCCTATTCTACACACAAATATCTTTCCAATGATGTAATAATTATGCCAATCAAAGTCTATATGCGAAAGTTATGCCACCTAGAAGTATTCATATCCGACAATTTTTGAATTGAAGAAATTTGAATTCTTAGTGTTTTAATCATGATTTTAACACTAGAAATGGATTCAACATCATCAAAAACCCTTGAGTCACCCCAAATTCCACAATTTGACAACTGTAACCTGGTTTTTAAAAAGTTTTGACTGGGTTTAAGCAAAAAATTACCAAAAAAACCAAAATTTTATGGGTGAAATTGTCAACTATTTAGACTATGCACATAATTTTTACTCATAAACTACCATATGTATAGGGATAACTGTAAGAAAATGTAGATGTTGGCATATTTGCAATATAATTGATCTTCTAGTTATTAGTCTTACCAAAGCACGACTATAGTAGTCAATTTTCCCTTGATTGATGATAGTTTACTGACACAAGGTTACCCTTGCTTTACCCACAGTATGCTTGTACAATGCACATATCTGATTTGTCCCAGGAATTTTAACTCACTAAGGAGTCAAATCTTCACCCACCAATGGTTAAGGCCCTATTAATCAACCCTCAAGCCTTTAATTATTACTTTATTAAAACCTTTCTTTTAAACCTTCCTATCGGGACATTATAACCCTTCTAAACCTTCATTCATTTATTATCGGGACTTATTCAACCCTTATAACCTTTCATTAATTCTTATTCCCGCATATATAACCAAACCCCACATTTTCCTTTGGTTAATTCAGACTTAACCCCCAATTCCTTCTATCGGCGCTTTAATCCCTTTAAACCATTTACAAAGGAATTTAACTACAAAACATACCTTTCCGCCTTTATACGGTCCTTGCACATTTCCTGATGCTACACCTTTATCGCAATCGGAAATCGCTCCTCCGCGGGTCACATTAACATGTGTTCCCCCATCTCCTCCGATATGCGATTAACCTCCGGATTTCAAATAACACTAACTACGCTTCATTTCCCTATCGGGTCCGCTCCTATCGCATGCCTCAATACTCCTTCGCTGATAAAGCATCGTTTACCTGTTGTGATGTGATATTTATTAACAATCACCACCGTTGATCCTCCTTTCGATCCGATGGTTCTTAGCCTTCCCGATCAACAGACTTGCATTACAATTCTCCGCCATTGATCTACATTTAGAATATCTGACGGTTCACACCGATTTCAGGATGACAACAAGCCCGACAATTAACCAGCTATACAGACTCGATGGGAATTATAAATTCCTAATCTAATAAAGTTCGGGTCCGACTTCTTAATTAAAGTCCGATTGCTTTGATGCCCGATGTCCATTGGATGATGAGATCTCTCGATCCTACGGTCTCCGATAATTTCAAAAGGATTCCACCAATGCAATTTAATCCTGGCCATTGATCATAAAGATCCAATGGCTACAATTTGCCCATACTTCATTCCTTCGCTCTTCTGCCTCACTTAAACGTTGCGCCATTTCTTTAGGTTTCTGTGGTTTCCAGGTTTTTTCTTCAAAGGTTTTCTTTCTACTGCTCTGCTACACATTCCTCCTAGGCTTTACTCTGTTCATTCTTTACTCACGAACGATTTGGTTCCGCAATCGTTTAACGCCACTAAGGTCCTCTGCCTCTTCTCTTCCTCTGTGTATTCACCTCGACTCTACTTGCATATATTTATATTATGCAAACTCTGATAACACCTAATTCATCACTAAACACTCAAAATACACACTTATACAGATTCTAATCAATCTATGTATATATAAATACAAACAAATAATTACATATTGAGACTCTGTCTCTCGGCCTGATGTTCTAATATTAATGGCCTCGGTTACACTCTACCTGTAGGTTTAAATCCCACACTCTAGCTTAACCAGCTAATTATCTAACTTTCTAACCTTTGTCTTTGTCTTTTAGGCTTACATTTATACAAAGGGATTCTAAAACCAATTCCAAGTTTAGATCCATAGATTCCTCAACAAATCCTAAAATCTCTTCCTCATCCCTAAGGATCCTCTTTAATCCACAAAATCATGAACTGACTCATAATCTAAGATTTACAATCAATTCTCAAATCCCTCAATCTCTCAATTATCCTAAATCTCTCATGTTCTCCTACATTCGAGAACATTTACAAATATTCCTCGCAATACTCAATTAAATCCTATTCTCATTAAAATCACTCAAAAGCCTAAATAATTACATTAATTCACACTTAGGAGACCAACTCCCTTGAAAACACAATACCCCTATATCTACTAAAATACAATGATTTTCCTTGAGTTGAATGCTCTTGCATCATTTACCTTTAACTTTATTGCCATGTGTATATAATTGTGGGTGTATTAGTGTTTATATCATGATTGAATGAATTATTAGTCAACCAAAAAAAAAAATTGAGTTCGAACATATATATATATATATATATATATATATATATATATATATATATATGTGTGTGTGTGTGTGTGTGTGTGTGTGTGGACATATTTGTGTTTATATTATGATTTGATAAATTATTAATTGATTTGGTTAACATGCAATTTATTCATTTAGGGCAGTCAATATATAGTAGTTTTGAGTGGCAATTGTAAACATTACTTGACATTTATATTAAATCATATAAATTAAATGATTGCTAAACATTGATAGACATTAATCTATAATAAGCATCAAAATACTTACTTCATTATACATTTCACATTGTTGAAATTAAAACTAAAAATAAAAAACTAACTAAAATATAATTTTATTTTAAATTATTATTATTATTATTATTGATTATAAAAAGAATTAGTATAAAATCAAAACATATATACATTTAGAAAAACGTGGAGAATGATTCTTAACTATGAAGATTCACTCTTGCTTCACCATAGAGATTCTTAATTTGTAAATAGACTTTGTTACAATATCATAGGCCAATACCATTCAATTATCAATACCACATGTCCTAAAAACTATAACTCATTTCCTATGACACATTCATATTACATTTTTTTTAAAATTAATCAGTTTAATTAAAAAGGAAAAATGGCATAACTACTTTGGAGATAAATCTCAACCTTTGGTTTGTGTATATACTATGAATTTTCTAAATTTTTTGTGGAAGTTAGAATCCTCGTCATCCACCTAATAATTATTAATAATTAAATTAAAATTTTGGAAGCTCTATTCCAAAATTGACCATTGTAACAAGATTCTTGATAATTATTATAATAGTGAAATCATATAAATTAATATTCTTGATAATTATTATACTAGTACAATCATATAAATTAAAATAGTAGCCTAACTAATAAATCTTGAGTAATATTGTGATTTATGTTTGTTTAAAATGCACTTTTGAATGCATAAATTGATTCAACACCCTTAAACAATTTAAACTTGTTTTTCTTAAATATATCTACATTTTTTTAGGCAAAATTACCTAGAAAAAGTGTCTCCAAAAGGGACATTTGATTTATCAGTGGGAGTAAGCATAAATTAAATTTCTAGTACATGTCTATATGCATCAAACACTTATCTAATAAAACATATTGTAATCGCAAAATTTAAAAAATCATAAAAATTAACTAAATTATAACTTATTTTTAATTATATATATATATATATATATATATATATATATATATATATATATATATATCTATATATATATATATATATATATATAACATGATTTTTAAAAGCGTAGTCTAAAAAATCCACATTTAGTCTTGAAAATAATGTAAATTTCGACAAGATTATGAGAGAATCTAATATAAATTTTTGAAAATATGGGTTACAACTGTCTAACTTCAGGATTTTGGATGCCCCAGAGGTTCTTGATGGTGTTGAACCCATTTCCACCATTAAAAATACAATTCAAACACTCCAACAATCTGATTTTTTAATTTTTTTTATTTATCGAGTTCCAACAAGAAAACTAGGATAAATTTGTGACATCGATAAACAACACCATTTTTAAATATGAAAATAAAAACATATAACGCCATATGGAGATTCTTATTTTCAGATTTTCTAATCAATTGTAGACAATGGTACATCATTCAAACTTATCTTTGAAGAAGAAATGAAGATGATATAGAAAGACATGACAAAAAAGAAAAATGATACAGTACGTAGTACTCGAAAGACGGTTGCACGACAAATCGTACGGTCCACATAAATCTCAATAATCTTCAACTTTAAATTTAAGTAGTCCGTACATTTTTGAGAAATCTCATTTCAAATATTAGAGTGATAAGTTTCAGTTAGAAATCTTTTATTGTAGAAATTTTTAATAATATGACACTTATTCACAGAGATTATCCTGATTATACACTATTGCGGAATGCATGCATAATACATAACCTCCTCTACGTTGATCATCAATTTTGCGGAATAAAAAAAAATGAAACATCAATCATATGCGCACATTAACACAGTATGTAACCGAGGAAAGCATACAGCTGAAAACCCCCAACTATCTGTATATTATAATGATAGAGAACATGTAACAATACATAGTACAATACTCCTCACAAGTACTCAGTACTATCTCCACCTGCTACACACAAACTAGCTCAGATCTGAATCAAGTCACAGGTTCAAATCTCCTCCGCTGTCTGCTTGCCTCTACTGCGCAATCCAAAGCAAGAAAAGGAATGATCCAAGCTCGTTTTCATTGGCTTGTACTGCGAAATCCTCATTGGCAATCTCAATCACTGATTGTGCAAATCTCATGCACAGCTATAGTCACAACTGATAGTAGTCTCCACCTCTAACACCTGTCTCCACTGAACTGTCCATGCACTGAGTTAACTGACGTATTCTTTAGTTGCTTTATGAGTTAATAATTAGTGAATTAATTAATAATTAATTCACATCACTCATCACTAGTGTATTCTACAGTTAAACTAAATACAACTAGTTCAACCAAGTCAAACTGAACACAACTCCATCAACTCCTCAATCAACTCCACCAAACTCAATCACTTGAGTTCTAACTGAAGTCCATCATGCAATAGCTCAACTGACCCATAAGAAAAGCGTATTTCCTTCTGACATCTGCATGTGCCACATCCGTAGCTCGAACTGAAGTGCTCCAAGAGGATAAGATAATGTTTATAGTCCAAATATTATTAAGAGCTAATAATATTCGACTGTTCTATTTTTAGACTGGCAGTCTAAAAATAGACTCCGCCAATATGTCTAAAAATAGAAGTCCATCTATTTTTACCAACATGACCAATCACCCACAAATAGCATCCTGCAACTCATAGACCATGATCCATATGTCTAAAAATAGACATAGTCTAAAAATAGACTTTGCGCCAAAAATAGCCTGCGGGCCCACTTAGTGAAGGCGACCCCTTTCCACTAAGCTCCATCATCTTGTTTCATTTTCAAAACTCCCTCTCAACAAGATATGGATTATCTACAACCCCTATCCTGTCTCGATGTTTGAATTTTCTCCTGGTGAGCACCTTCGTCAAGATATCAACATCCTGATCCTCCGTTGGAATGTATGAAAGTAACATGATTCTCTGCTGCACACAATCTCTGATATGATGGTACCTGATGTTGATGTGCTTGGATCTATCATGAAATACTGGATTAGCCAAGAGTTTAATGCAACTCTGGTTATCACAATAAATCACTGTAGGCTCCAAGTGTGACCCGAACAACCCGACCAGGATCTTCCTCATCCATATAGCCTCGCATGCAGCCAAACTTTCTTCCATATACTCGGCCTCTACTAAACTGAGTGCCACGAATCTCTGCTTCCTGCTGTACCAAGAAACTGCTGTCGACCCAATACTAAAAATCCCTCCAGATGTGCTCTTTCTGTCTATTGGGCTCCCTGCCCAATTTGCATCCGTGAAGCCACATAGCTTCACCTCATCCTCTTGTCTGTACCACAATCCATATCCCAATGTGCCTCTGAGATAACGCAATACATGCTTGCCTGCCTTCCAGAAGAGCTTGGTTGGTGTTACACAAAAATATCATCACCATGATTATTTGCAGTCAGTATGGGTCTATCATCACTTGTATTGTCCTCCTAAGCAAGTCTCAGACCTTAGATCTTCAAGTCAAGCTTTGAAAATGAGAGAAAGACATTAAAAATCAATGTAACTCTCGTTCCACACTTTCTCTCACTGTCACCTGTGGTCCTGCACCTTCTGTGTACAAAAACTGCGGACTTGCCCGCTCTGTCCCTAACAGTGTAGGTGCGGACCCCTGTGAAAGTCAAAAGGCACAAGTTTTATCTTAAAAAACTCACTTTGGGTTAATTCTAGAGGTTTCTAGAAGGAATTTTGACGTGGATTGTTCGCTCTGAGGTGGTTCATGCATCCCAAAAGAGAAGGAGCTAATCCCTTGATGAGAGGAGCTATCCCTTTGAAGGAGGACCTAGTAACCTCCCTCCATTGCACTATAAATATAGGCATTGGGCTGGTTGCTAAGGAGGTTAGAAGCTGAACATTTTTTAGGGTAAATGCTGGTGAAAACAAGACTTCCTAGTTGAGCTTAAGAGGAGAGATCACATACCTTTTTGGCTTCATTGGGGAGTGAGTGAAACTTGTCAAAGTAGAGGAGACTTCTTGCTAGACCCTGGGAGGAGCTTGTACAACGTCAAGGCACAGGTTGTAAAGTTCTTCTTCTTTTGAATTAATACAATCAAACTCATTTTTCTCAACAAGTATCTCATGTTATTTGTTTCATGGACTCCTTGACTTTCATGTTAAATATGTTTTATGCAATTGGCTTTTCAGGTGCTATTTAATTTGTTTGCCTTGTTTTTGTTTGTAGATTCGTGGCAAAGGAGCTCATTTGGATCGAAGGAGCGAGGGCATCCACAAGCTTGCGTTGGACCTAAGGTAGGCCCTAAAAACACTTGTTTGTCATTGTTTATCAAAGCATATTTAGAGAAAGATAGTGTCTGGTTGGTTTGCTTGTCATTAAGTCTTCTTTAGATTCTAGGAAGGTCTATCTTGTCCGCGAGATCGACATATTTCGTGTGACAAAATGGTGACTCCGCTGGGGACTTGATTGTTTTCCTTGTTTTTACTTTGACCTGAGAAACTGTGTTTTTGTTTCTGTTTTTGGCTTGTTGTGTGTAAAATTGGGTAGAGTTTGTAGATCCAGGGTTATTTTTTGTTTTTCATAGCTTTGGGAGAGGATCGCACCCTAGCCGTTTGACACAGTGCGTACATACCCGTAGCTTGGCTTTTAGCACAGCGCGGGACCGCACCTGTGTCAACTGTGGGCCTGCGGACCCTGTTAAAATTTTGAAAAACTTAAGATTTCCTCTGTTAGTCAGCTTAGTTTTTGTTTAGAAATTGTTATCCACTGCCCAGACCTGCATATAACTTGTCAGAGGCTTTCCTTAGATTGATTTCGTTAGTGTTAGGGTTTTAGGTGAAATTCCTAGGAGTTTTGCTTGTTGGGCTTGTTTTTCATTTTGGTTGTGTAGTGGCTCTGAGCTTAGAAGCTGTAGGGACTTCAGATCACCTTAGTGTCTACCAGCCTTCTTAAGAGTCTGACCATTTATGAAATCTCCCCTTGTTGAGGAATCCGCTTTGAGTTTTCTCTTTACAAAACTTCGAAAAGCTTGTGTTTGAAAGTTTGGATTTTCATTTTCAAAAAGAAAACAAAATTGGTTGTTCTTGACTGATTTGTGATTCTGCATAAATTGGTCCTTAGCTTACATCTAGCTAAGTAAAACATCCTTAAAAAAGATATCTAGTAGGCTTTGACTTCAAATAGGTTTTTATAATTTATAGATCTCAAAGTTAGTCATTTCCATAGTTTTGAGTGTTTTATAAAAAATATAAAAAATCTCTTTTGGAAAAAGTTTGTTTTTTGTAGTGGTTGAGTGCTTTGAAACAAAAAGGGAAATTTTTGTGAAATAACTAGTTGTCTCGTTTTGAGTGCATTGGAAAAGGACAAAAGCTCTTCTTTTAATTTGTTTGATTGAGAAAGATTTGTGTTTACAAAGTATTTGCATTCTCAAACTCTTTCTTAGTTTAGAAGTTCATCGAAGAGAAAAAGATTGTTTAAATCATCTTAGGTGCATTTTTAGTGATTTTGAGTCGAGTCTTCATACCACGAGTTTCATCTCCGCACCTTTGGACTTAAACAAAAACCAATAAAAAATAACGCTTAAAGTAAAATTCATCTAGTAACATTTTTATTTCTAGGGCTCTGATACACCAACTTAGCTTAGGCTAGTGTCTTGGAGTAGGAGAGTAATTAACTCTCCAAGGCAGTAAAAACAAACAAGTAGTTGTATCTTGTGGTAGGGAAGAAATCCAATTGTTGCATTTATGCTCTGGGAAAGCTCCTCTTAAAGGAGAAGCACAAGATCGTGTCCGAACTAGTGTGGGAATCAATCCTTCCTCATTGGGAATGACGCCAGATATTCACGTATTAAAAACGGTAAACCTCGGATTAACCATTGTCGAGGAGCCTGGGGTCACTTGTTGGTAAACCTTGGATTATGTCAAGGAGCCTTCAAGGGGATTGAGCTTGCTACTATGCCCTTGCGTGCGTATCGGATCGTAGAATTTTCCCCCAGGTATATTTGTTTCAGTTGGTAACCTTAGTGGCCATATTCTTTAGGACTCTTCCTGAGGTGACAGTGGTGGGAAGATCCCACTGTACCTGGAGCAGACGTCGGCTAGACTCACTTGGATTTTCTGGGGGGTTCTCTTCACTCGAGACGGTTAAGTGGAGGAACTTGTACCAGTCTATTCATTAAGCAGGTTGCCGGGGTAACTGTTCCAACCGCCATTTCTGTATTGAACTCTGCAACGTTGGATTTCATCACCAACTAGTGTTTTGAGTACGGAAAGTTACTGTTTGTGTGCGTTTGATCTCCTCGATTCTTTAGGTGTGTGATTCAAATTTGTTTGGTTCTTTAGAGACTTTAGGTGCTTTTCATTGAGATTTTACTTTGTTTGCGTGTGAAGTAGTTAAAAGTTTTCAACTGTGGCTGAATTACCAAGGCAGTGCCGTAGAATTCGGGGCCAGTCTCCTGAGTTTGTAAACGTGGCTGAGTTATTGATGAAGTCCCGTAGACTTCGGGGCCAACCTCCTGAGGAAGTACCAAGCCAGCTTGAAGGCTTGAAAGTCCTTGTAACTCCTAGAGACAGTAGAGTTGGGTCACTTGAGGAAGGAGAATCTTCTTTGATTGTACATCCTGATTTTCAACCATTAGTGGCAGATTATAATCCACAGTCAGTGTCTGTTTCCAAAGTTACTGGTAGCTTTTCATCTACTAGTGATATAGGTGAGGAACCTGAAATATCCGAGCCTGAAAGTGAATTTGCTGCTACTCCGACATCGGGGTTTGTTTCTCCAACTTCTAGTGGTCCTGGTTCACCTAGGGTAGAAAGAGTAATCACCCAAGATCTTCCTTCTAGACTTATTGCTATTGAAGAACTTGCTCCGGAGGAAGAAGTAGGCATCCCTATCCCTGAACATCAACCTGTGAATCAATTTTTTACAGTCCACCTAGGAGCAGTTCTTGGTATATTTCTTTGACTAATTTTTTAGAAAACTCAGGGTTAAGTTTTTCACCAGCTCGTGCTCCTTATCACCCAACACTTAGAGGTTTTTATACTCCCGTAAATATGTCAGGACAGTCATCCATGTTTACTCAATAGCCCAAATCCTTTTTGTACGACGGTCCTTCTGTTCCCTCCGGGTATCAGTCCCTTTCTGGTACTTTTTCGGGAGCATCTCCTCAACCCATTGAGCAAGGGTTATTAACTGGAAGCAATGGTACTAAGCCGTTGAGAGTAGAAGACATTCTTATGATGTCAAGTTCTATTCCCAATCCTCAACCTCAAGGTGGCCAGTTACCGCCTGGGGGGCAGCCTCAATTCTCGCCTGGGGGGCAACCTCAGGGTACACAATTTGTATCTGGGGGGCAACCTCAAGGACAATACATACCTACGGGACAGTACGTTCCTCAAGGTCAACCCCAGACTCAATATGTACCCCAAGGTCAACCCCAGTAGCAATTTATACCTCAAGGTCAACCCCAGTATCAGTATGTGCCTCAAGGGTATCAACCCCAAGGTCAATACTCGAACCAAGGTTTCCAAGCACCCTCCGGTCAAACGTATGTTCAAGGAATGGGAACTTTACCTTTCAATTATCAATCCTACCCTCAACCCGGTTATGGTCCTCAGTATTCTCAACCAATTGTGGGTTAGTACCCCAGAATGAATATAGTGTGGGATCCATCGCAAACTCAACAGGTGTTGCAGCCAAATGTACAGTTGTCATCTCAAACTGGACAACACTTAGTTTCTGGTTCACCCCAGCAACCAGTCCAGTCTAACATTCAAACTTCTGTACCTTCGGTAGTTTCTCAGCCTGGGCCTAGTACACCTCGTACTCCGCCTCAAACGACTGCTACAACTGCTGCAACATCTGTTCAATCTACCCCACCTACTTCTGGAGTATCGACAACTCTGGTTTCTACTGTTCCTGTATCTACTCCTCAGACATCTTTACCACCGTCTGGATCTATGATTCAAACTTCGGTTCAGATGCCTGTAGGACAACATGGTTCAAGTACGGTTGTCACAAGTCAACCACAATTTACTTATCAACCGTACCAGGGACAGTACCAATTTGGTCCTGCTGTGCAACAGCCAGTCTATCAGTATCAACCGTACCCTGGGTACACTTATCAACAACCTCAACAACCCCAGTACGGTCCGGTTAATCCTGGTTTTTCGGGAGGATACAATATCCCGAACACAATTCCTATTCCTAGTTATCCTGGATATCATCCTCCTGGGGCTGGTCTTATGACCCAAAGTTTTAGGGATCCTAATCGACAGTTACCGTTTATCGCAACTTTGGACTTACCTGACTTGTCGCGCTTAACGAACGATCCCATTAATTATCTTCCGTTTTGGCCGCCAATGCCGAATAAGTTGCCCAGTGACATTCCCAAGTTCGAAGGTAAATCAGGAGAGGACCCGTCGAATCATGTGATGACTTACCACCTCTGGTGTGTGTCTAACTCCATTACAGATGATTCAATCCGTCTTAGACTTTTCCAGCGCACTCTAATTGGTCTCGCGGCCAAGTGGTACATTGAGTTACTGCGAGGCACTTTTTATAATTTTAGTCAGTTAGCTACCTCGTTTTTAACTCATTTTCAGTTGCCAGTCCGATATGAAAATGGCACGGAATTGTTAACTTCGCTAAAACAATCGACATCCACTTACATTTCAGATCATATTCATGAGTGGAGACGTCGACGGCGTTTAGTGAAGGTATTTATTCCGGATCAGATCTTGGCCGAGTGGTTTGTGAAATCCTTGTTGCCAAAGATCACTGAAGATGTTGCTAAAGCCGGAGTTGTTACTGAGGAGCAAGTAATTGCTCAAGCACAGTACCTTGACTTAGTCTATCAGTCAGGTACATTACACGAAAAAATCCCCGATCTTCCCAAGCAAAATCAAATCACTGCAGCTCCTTCGGGATCTCATGCCGCCGATGGTATGATTGGCACGGTTAACACTAAAAGTAAGAAGAAGTCTTCCAAGAATTCTTCCCCTATCATAACCTTGCCTGATTCCCCAACAAGAGATTCTTCTGCAGAGATTTCCACCGATATTCACGTTGTAGAGTCATCTACAGCCAAATCAAAATTCGGTGGCAAGAAGAAAGGAAAGAAGAAGAATAAAACGGACAAAAGTTCAAAGGAGAAACCTGAAAAGGCAGAATCCAATGATGAAAATCTCAAACCTCGTTATCCTTGTCTCATTTGTGACGATGAACATTTTACAAGAGACTGCCCTCATCGTGCAGAGGTTGCGAAGATTGTCAAGGGTTCCCAAACTCCTGCTGTTTTAAAGGATCCTTTTCTGGCTCAAGACAGTAAGATGATAGGTTCATCCTCGAATGCTAGTGAAGAACCCATACTGATGATGTCCCATGTTAGGATTGCGACTCGATCGCAAGATTATGGTAGTAAAAGTCCTGTTGATGGTAAAGAAGCAGAATCTTCTCATTCTAATCCATCAACCTTAGCTCCCGGTTCCGATCCACTACAGACCGAGAAACCTAATCCATACTTGGTAATCAAACTGCCCACCAAGGGTATACTTCGAAAGTCAGCTTTCAATCCACATGCGAGAGTGGCTCAGAATTATAACATTGTTGAGGATTTAGCTGTTTCACCCTCAGCAATGTCGACTTTGGAAGTGCTGCAATCATGTCCAGCACAACGTAAATTACTTTTGTCGGCTATAGGAGCTGTTGATGTTCAGGACCCGAACCTAATAATTTTCGATCTAGAAAATAGTACACCGCATTTGCCTCATCAAATGGCTTTCCAGATACCAGTGATAGTAAAAAACAGGCCTATTCATCGGACTGTAATTGATGAGGGAGCCTCAACGTGTATTATGTCGATACAGTGTTGGAGATCGCTTGGTTCTACTTCACTAAATCAATCCCCGACGATTCTAAAGGTCTTTGATGGCCGTGGGTTTCATCCTTTTGGCATTCTACAGGATTTGCCTATAGGGGTTGAAGGAAAAACCGTTAGTCTAGATGTGGAGGTGGTTGATGCCCCTCTAGATTACAACCTTCTCTTGGGTCGAAGTTGGTCTTACGCTATGACAACGGTCGTTTCATCGGTCTTTCAGGTTATAAAGTTTCCTCATAATGGAAAGATCGTAACAATAGACCAGCTGGCTTACTTTTCATCCGACCCAGCCTCTTTTGAGAGTATTCAGCATGTCGGTAAAACGACTATCCCATATAAGGATGTTGGAGTAGGACTAGTTAGAGATGCCGATTTACTGGGAAATTTTCCTTTTCCTCCAATCAACGCATCGTCTTCATTTGCAACTATTCATATGATTACATCAGACACCATTGTTTATGATGATCCTTGGATCGTTCCTTCTGAATCTGAGATAGACTCATTTGGTAATGCCATGCCTTTGAGTCCATATGAAGTTGCCTATGAAGCTGTGCAGTCATTTGCCGACCCATGTTCAACCGAAAATGACTTAATGAATGTGGTTCGTGAGGAATCACTTTTCACATCAACCTCGGATTTAACCACGTTTTCTGAACTTGTTCACTCTGATGAGCAAATTCGTGAAATCCTATGTGTAGATGATTTACCATGGGAAGATCTCCATCACAGATCTTCGTTTTTACCTGAGGATGATCGTTTTGAAAATGATTTCTCATCAATTTAACCACTGAATATGTCAAGGAACCTCAGAATCCAATGCAACATCCTTATTCCGAGTTAAATTTTGGAAACATCTCTTGAACTATTCCTATTGACATTTCGGTTAAACCCGGAATTGTTGAGAACATTCATATAGGTGCCTCGTGTACGGATGACGAAATTCAAATATATAAGGCCCTATTTCAAGAATTCCGTGACGTGTTTGCCTGGTCCTATGAGGAAATGCCAGGAATTGATCCCGCGATTGTTGTTCATGAGATCAAGACTTACCCGGACGCTAAACCCGTCTGGCAACATTTGCGTCAGATTCACCCATGAAAAGCTACTGCAATTAAAGCAGAAGTTGAAAAATTATTGAAAGGAGGTTTCATTTATCCGATCCCGTTAACGGATTGGGTATCGAATATTGTTCCGGTTAACAAAAAGCAGGGAACAATAAGAATATGCATTGACTATAGGGACATTAATCGAGCCTGTCCAAAGGACAATTACCCAACTCCATATATCGATCAAATCATTGATGATTGTGCCAGCAGCGAAATATTTTCCTTCATGGACGGTTTTTCCGGATACAATCAAATCAATATTCTACCTGTCGATCAACCAAAAACGGCTTTCATTTGTCCATGGGGGACATTTTCTTATTGCAAGTTACCTTTTGGGCTTAAGAATGTTGGAGCAACTTTTCAAAGGGCGATGTCTTATGCGTTTCATGACATCAAGCACATTGTGCAACCCTATCTCGATGACTTGCCTGCTCCTTCATTACATCGAGTTGATCACCTCGTCCATTTACGAGCAATCTTTATGAGGTGTAGGCATTATCGTATTCGGTTGAACCCACACAAATGTGCTTCTGTATAGAAACGGGTCGATTGCTGGGGTTTGTAGTTTCGAAAGCCGGCATTTGCGTTGATCCTTCGAGTCTTTGCCAACTCCAAAGTTTGCAAGGGAAAGCAAACTTTTTACGACGATTCATTCCTAACTACGCCGAGGTTACAAAGGGTTTTAGCCGGTTGTTGAAGCAAAATGCTCCATTCTATTGGGATGAGATAGCTCAGAAATCATTTGATGCACTCAAACACGCGTTGACCCATGCATCGTTGTTGCATCCTCCCAACTACAACCAAGATTACTTCTTGTATCTCGCCGCCTCTCATTCCACCATTGGAATGGTCTTAATTCAGGAAGATGAATTCGGAATTGAACATGTGATATATTACCTTAGTCGAACTTTAAATCCAACTGAGCTAAAATACTCACATGTGGAGAAATTGGCATTAGCAGCCGTTCAAGCTGTCCAATGTTTTCGTCACTACATTTTACTACGTAAAACTACAGTAATTTTGGATTGCAACCCTATGATCTACATTTTGACCAAGCAATTGCTAGGGGGCAAGTAATCTAAATGGATTGTTATCCTGCAGGAGTTCGACTTGGAATTTGAGAAATCTAAGTCTAAGAAATCTTTAGTTTTTGTAGAGTTAATGTGTGACTTCCCGCGTGCTGACACGGAAACTGTGGCGGAGGAGCCCATTGCAGACGAATCCTTGTTTCTAATCAACACTTTAGATCCATGGTATGGGGATATCATCGTTTATCTCCAGACCCAATCCTTTCGGCCAGAAATTTCAAGGCCAGAACGTCGAAAAATTCGATTCCAGTCCCAACAATTCAGGATTATTGGAGATACTCTTTATCGCCGTGGGGCAGACTCCGTGTTTCGACGTTGCTTAACACATGAGGAAGCTGAAAGGGTTCTAAATGACTGTCACTCTGGAGCGTGTGGCGGTCATATGTTTGGGTATGCCACAGCCCAAAAGATATTGCACGCTGGCTACTTCTGGCCGTCTTTATTTAAAGATTGTATAAACGGCGGTCCGAAAATGCCACAACTGCCAAATTTTTGATCGTAAGATGCGCGCTCCACCTGCTCCTCTCCAACCTATAATTTCCGTTGGTCCTTTTGCCAAATGGGGTATCGATTTTATTACATGTAACCCTCACTCGGCCGGGGGGCATGCGTATATCATCCTTGCGGTAGATTATTTTACTAAGTGGGCCGAGGCGATGCCTACATTTGAGGCATATGGCAAGACAACTGCAATTTTTGTGTTCAATCATATAATTGCTAGGTTTTGTGTCCCGCAAGCAATAATCACTGATCATGGGCGTCATTTTCGAAACTTTATGATGACCGAACTTACCGGCCAGCTTGGTTTATGTCACGATAGTTCAACCCCTTATTATCCACAAGCAAATGGTCTGGTTGAATCCATCAACAAAGTTTTAGTTATCATGATCCGATGAATCATTGGGATTCATCGGTCGAATTGGCACAACATGCTATTTTCAGCGCTTTGGGCGTACCGAACTTCAGTAAAAACATCAACAGGGTTCACTCCTTTCCAACTAGTCTATGGTTTGGAAGCTGTGTTACCCATTGAATGCGAAATCCAGTCACTGCAAATGGCCATCGAGTTACTTCCAGCCACTTCCGAAGAGGAAAAGCGTTTGTTATACTTGGCTCAATTAGATGAGAATCGACGTGATGCTGCATTGGCAATCGAGACTCACGCAAAACGTATGAAAGCTCAGTATGATCGAAATGTGACCCCTCGAAATTTTTCGGAAGGAGATCTAGTCTTAGTTTACGATCAAGCTAATGATAAATTAGGCGCTGGAAAATTCGTTCCTATGCGGCATGGTCTGTTAGAAAATTATATATTACGGAGCAATGGAACACATAAAATATTGCAGAAATATAAACACAGAAAACGCACAAAACAAGAGAGACACAGATATACGTGGTTCACCTAGTTTGGGCTACGTCCACCCCGAATAGCCAGTCCTTCCTTTCTATTATCCAACAAAATGAAGAGACACAACCTACAACAAATCCGCTGTAATATCCTCTGTTTTCTCTCACAGTCTCACCTCTCTGTTTCTCGCTCACAGAATACACATCTATCACACAACCTCAAATACAATACCCTCATACAAAGAGAGGGGTTGCCTTCTAGGGAAAAAAACCCTAAACTAAACATAATTTCTACCGTCAGATCATCCGCCTAATGAACGGCCCAGATTGACTAGAAATTACTATACTTTTACAAGGCAATTTTATAGTTGTTTTTAGCTTCGGGGGCGTTGCCCCCGAAACCCCCCGCCAGGGGGGGCTCCCAAAGGTCGCAGCCACCCCCCCTGGACCCCCCCTGCAGCGAACATTTTACGGGCGGCGTTGCCGCCCCCATTTCGAGCTGGGGTCCTATGTGGCGATACCTTTGAATATAGAAGATAATCAGGCTCCACACCCAACATGGTCCCTATGTTGTCAAGCGAAAGCTAGCCAAAGGGGCCTATGAATTGGTAGACTTTGACGGGGAATCTTTGGGTAAACCCAGAAATGGTGTTTACTTGAAGAGGTATTATGCTTAAAGAATGGGTATGGAGATTTTTAGTTAGGATAGTTTTTCTTTCTAGCTGGTGTGTTTTAGTTTAAACAGTGTGCTTAGCTTAGAGAGTGTTTTTCATCATTATTCCTGCTTATCTTGGTTTTACTCTTGATATTGCAGATGTCGATGCCTCTCCAAACATACATTGGTTTCGCTGATGGTGCTTGTCGTAATACACATAACATCTCTTCTACAGCTTGGGTTATCTATTCGCCCTCTGACGAGTTAGTATCTATGCATGGGGTAAGCCTCGGTCAAACAACAAACAACATTGCCGAGTATAGTGCAGCGATTGAGTTATTATCTGAATCTATTTCATTTGGGATTTGGAGCTTGATAGTGAGGTTGGATTCTGAACTCGTTGTATTACAGCTTAATAGAGTGTATGCCATTAGAAATCCAGTGTTATTAAGATTATTTTTGGGAGTGCGTCTCTTGGAACGTGAATTTGATTATATTGAATATCAACATATTCCAAGATCTTTAAATACATTAGCAGATGCAATTGCTTCTCGAATGTTAAATAGACATTTGCAATAATCATACATGTAAATTTAAAACCATTCCATAACATGATTTACGAGATACGCCGGTAATAGTGATATATATATATATATATATATATATATATATATATATATATATATATATATATATATATATATAAGAGTGTGTCAAAAAATACATCGTCCTTGATCATAGGTTGAAAAACACCTTATGATCGGCAAAAATGATAAGTACAAAAAACAAAAATGTCACATGTGCCCACAATAGGCGATCATCCTATCACTGGTGATGATCTCTATAAGAAACCACTGCACGGGCCACCTTGCAAAGGAACCTCCTAAAAGGTCCCGGGACCCCAATCACATAGCGCTAAAGTCGACGAGGAATGTCATCTATAGTGGTCTCCGAAATATCTCCTGTCAAGCGCTCGAGATGACCCTCCAACTCGGCCAAAACCTCTACCGATTCGTCCTGTGGGGCTGGCGCGGGTGCAACTGGTTGCTTCCTCTCGTAAGGCCGGAGAGCGGCTGGTCGCTGTGGACCCACATCTGCATTTGAAATTTTTTACTATCAGTTTTGAGACGATGGAAAAATAACAAAAAAAATTAAAATAGAAAAAATGTTGAAAAGGATTTTACCTGACTCATCCCACTGCTCTCCTGGTGGAAGAACCATGTCTGGGTCACCACGAAAATCTATCCCAGTGTAAGGGAAGTCCTGAATAGAAAAGACCTGGTTTTCCAGCCATTGGAAATACTCAGGTTTGAATCGAGCAACCTCTGTCCTCTCATCCGGGTGACGGGCCATAATTGCGACCCATCGCATCAGTTTGGGCTCTCGAGGAAGCCCAGCTCCAACAGTAAGGTGTTGCGGGATCAGCATAGGAACCCTCTCCAGGCCAAAACTCACGACCAAAGCCCCATAACCAAAGGTCTTTAGTCGTCCATTCTTGGCCTTGGTCAGTTGGCCTTTCACATTGGCCAACACAGCATCGCACCAGTTGAAGATGGTGCCTCGAAAGCAATCAACTGCCATACGCATCTGGGATCCGGTGGAAATATGTAATGCGACAGCTCCGCAAAGTCTGGTGACAGTGAACGCAATCACCATGAGCTCAGGACGGGATATGGTCTTTATGTCTATCCCTTTGTCTCTAGCCTGGCTGTTGTAGTACTCTAACCTGAGGCTATCGACAGACTGGCCACCTGCCCTAGCCCCAGACAGAGTCAAGTCTTCGCCTCTCTTAGGCAAACCAGTCAAAAAATATATGTCCGCCAGCTCGATTTCGAGCTGGTGGCCGCCAATGAAGAAGCACTGGTCCTGTACGCTCCATCTGTCAACCATCCACTGTAAGAAATCCACTTGAGCCCTCATGCCAGGAATGGCCCAAAATTTGTACAAGCCGCACGCCCTCAAAGCATCAAGTGAAGGTTGATGATTCCATGCGGCAGCATCCACATCCTCATGCTCTCGTTCACGCCAATCTAGCATGATGTACTCTCTGCATCAAGTATAAGGATAAATTAAATTGCTAGAAATTATTTTGATTGGTCCATTTTTGAGAATTTTTGGGTTAAAAACCCTTGTGACAGGGACCACGCCCTCTGGGTTAGACATAGTGCGTGGGACCGCACTTTGTCTACATGGAAGGTGTGGACCTTGAGCTTTTTCCCAATGGAGAAAAAGTCGGGGTCCGCAGGCCAGCAGTGGTAAACCTGCGGGCCCCCGCGCGCGGGTTTTATGCCTAAAAACCCTCCCAAAAATGAAATAAATGACTAAAACAAAAAATGAAATGGTTAAAAATGAAGAGTGGGATGATGTGGATTACCTGGAGAAGACGGCGTTCGATTCCGACAGTTGGATTTTCCGCAATCTTCACGGGAAGTTTTCTGAGCAAAAGCACTATTTTCTCACCCAAACTCAAACGGTAAAAATGAATTGACGAAGGCCCTTTTTATAAGTTTTTTGAGTAAATAAATTGCAAATTTGTTTATGTTTCACTTTAAAAAGGTATTTTTGCGACATTTTTATCTATTTCAAACAGGTATGAGTAATGTTTGTGTTTTTGTGCAGGATAAAAGATTATTCAGGCGAAATCTATCATTTTCAACGAAAAAACATTTAGAGTCACCTTTAAGCTCTTTTCTGACTCCTGAAACATGAAAATATTGCCGAGTGTTTCTTTTAAACTCGTTAAAACGGAATTAAAAGACGGTCCACTTACAACTCTTTTCCGACCGTAAAAACATGAAAAGATCGCCGGATTTTTGTCGTTTCAAATTCGATATTGGTTATAAAATGACGTGTCGTTGATCGCTTTTTTACTTTTTCGGGTCAAAGGCACTAATGACGAAAAGTACTCCTTGGTTGTAAAAGATCAAGCGGTTCTCTCAAGTATTATTTTATACTTTTTCGGGCTTGGGAGACACAAATTTACAAAAAAGGTCAACCCTGGAGTCTTCTTAAGTTTTTTCAGACTCTCTAAAATTGAAAAACGCCGAGTTTCTCCTATACTAGACTCGTTAAAATTTCACAGTAAAGGACCTGTTCAATTACAAACAGGAATGAACCACTCCTTCTTAGCGTTCGAATTTAAACTAAGTTGGACTCATTCGAAGGATGAGCTTATAATCAAGCAAATGTTATCCTCCTCAAGCTTGTCAAAAATAAAGAGGTACTTGCTAGAAATGGTGGGGGAAAAGAGAGAAAAATGAGTCTCTTTGTCATACTTTGTAACCACTCTTGAACACGACACTTTTGTTCACCTGGGTTGGGAAATCCTTTGCCTAACAGTTGATCAAACCACATTGAAAGTCTTCAGCCGGTTTTTGGGTATTAACTTTGGGTTAATTGTCACCAAACCATCTGCCATGTCGTTATGTGTTCAAGAGGTCACTTCTAATAAACCATTCATCTGCAAAATATCTGTCATCCATCTTGACCATCTCTGAGTCAGTCCTTGCAACTAAATTTCTTCGACTTGATCTATGATTTCGTGTTGTGGGCTTGCCTACGACGGATCGCTTTCTATCAACATCAGCTCATTATCTAGAAAGATGATCTAGGAATCGTCAGTACCTTGAGATCTGCATGCCTTAATGACAGGTTTCTTGCCTTTGATGACAGTTTACATCATTGGCATTCGATCAAAGGATTCCGTGACATGTTCGACATCAACACATTTATTCGCATCTCATGTATTGTATTTGATACTTTGAGAGCCATTGACATCACTGGTGGTTTCTCTCACACTTGTTAACGGTTTACATCATTGACTGGTAATCAAGTGGTTTCTACCATGTTCAACATCAACACATTCATTCGCATGGATAGAATTGTACTGTTTTGGGAAGTAGAAATGAAGACCCTGGATCTAGTTTTCACAATCTAGGCTGCGAGGAATTTTGTATTCATGATATAATGGACTATTCATAAACAGATGGCTGCGTCCATACTGTGTCCACCTGAGTCTTTACTTGTGATGTTTTACAAGATCATTCCTATATCAGAGCAGTAGTTAGTTTTTCTAGTCAGTTTTGATCTGAGTATGGGAATGCCTACCTCAGCGATGATATGATCTCATATATATATCTTGCATTGAAAGTTTTTACAGGTTCCAACCGGGCTCTCCACAAGATGATCCTCAAAATGATAAAGTACTTCACTCTTCCTAAATGATCAATGAAATCCTCATCTACTACAGACTTCACACTTTAGGGGGAAATATGTTACACAAAAATATCATCACCATGATTATTTACAGTCAGTATGGGTCTATCATCACTTGTACTGTCCTCCTAAGCAAGTGTCAGACGTCAGCTCTTCAAGTCAAGCTTTGAAAATGAGAGAAAGACATTAAAAATCAATGTAACTCTGGTTCCGCACTTTCTCTCACTGTCACCTGCGGTCCCGCACCTTCTGTGTACAAAAACTGCAGACCTGCCTGCTCTGTCCCTAACGGTGTAGGTGCGGACCCCTGTGAAAGTCAAAAGGCGCAAGTTTTATCTTAAAAAACTCACTTTGGGTTAATTCTAGAGGTTTCTAGAAGGAATTTTGACGTAGATTGTCCGCTTTGAGGTGGTTCATGCATCCCAAAAGAGAAGGAGCTAATCCCTTGATGAGAGGAGCTATCCCTTTGAAGGAGGGCTTTATCCCTTTGAAGGAGGACCTAGTAACCTCCCTCCATTGCACTATAAATATAGGCATTGGGCTGGTTGCTAAGGAGGTTAGAAGCTGAACATTTTTGAGGGTAAATGCTGGTGAAATCAAGACTTCCTAGTTGAGCTTAAGAGGAGAGATCACATACCTTTTTGGCTTCATTGGGGAGTGAGTGAAACTTGTCAAAGTAGAGGAGACTTCTTGCTGGACCCTGGGAGGAGCTTGTACAGCATCAAGGCACAGGTTGTAAAGTTCTTCTTCTTTTGAATTAATACAATCAAACTCATTTTTCTCAACAAGTATCTCATGTTATTTGTTTCATGGACTCCTTGAATTTCATGTTAAATATGTTTTATGCAATTGGCTTTTCAGGTGCTATTTAATTTGTTTGCCTTGTTTGTGTTTGCAGATTTGCGACAAAGGAGCTCATTTGGATCGAAGGAGTGAGGGCATCCATAAGCTTGCGTTGGACCTAAGGTAGGCCCTAAAAACACTTGTTTGTCATTGTTTATCAAAGCATATTTAGAGAAAGATAGTGTCTGGTCGGTTTGCTTGTCATTAGGTCTTCTTTAGATTCTAGGAAGGTCTATCTTGTCCGCAAGATCGACATATTCCGTGTGACAGATGGCTTAACCATAGCTTGTGAAAGCTGGTTAACAACATAGCATATATCGGGTCGTGTATTGACCAGATACATAAGCGACCCCACCAACTGTCGATAAACAGTGGCATCCACTACCTCCGCTGAAGTAGCATCCTCCTTCCTCCAACCTCTAGGAAGAGGAGTATCAACAGGCTTGCAGCCATGCATGTTGAACTTCTCCAGTATCTCCCGAGCATACTTACCCTGAGAAACAAATAGTCCATCACTGCGCTGCCAAATTTCCAATCCCAGGAAATAATGAAGGAGGCCCAAGTCCTTCATCTCAAACTCTCTAGCAAGATCATCCTTGCATGAAAGTATCAACAGCTCATCTCCCATTAAAATCAAATCATCTACATAAAGTACAATGATAAGCAACTTACCCTCCACCACAATCTGGTATAGGTTTGGATCCGCCTCACTCTTGGAGAATCCAAGTCCGGTGAAATAACTGTCTATCTGTGTGTACCAAGCACGAGGTGCTTGTTTCAACCCATACAATGCTCTCTTGAGCCTGCACACATGCGACTCACTGTTGAAGATCTCGAAACCTTCGGGCTGCTCTATGTACACCTCCTCCTTAATGACTCTGTTGAGGAACGTAGTCTTCACATCCATCTGATGAATGTGCCACCCCATCTGCACTGAGAGAGCAAGAATCGTCTGTATGGAAGAATACCTTGCGATAGGTGCAAAGGTCTCCTAATAATCGATCCACTCTATCTGTGAAAAGCCTCGGGCAACAAATCTTGCCTTGTACTTATCCACACTCCCGTCAGCTGCTTGCTTCACTTTGTAGATCCATCTCAAACCCACCACTGATTTCCCTTCCGGTCTTGGGACAATCTCCCATGCACTGTTTCTGACAATTGAATCATACTCTTCCACCATGGCATCTACCAATGCGAGATCCTCCACAGCTTCCTCGAAAGAGGATGGCTCAGTCACAACACATTTGCTCACAAGATCCATGTATCCAGTGTACCGATCAGGTGACTGTCTTTGTCTGTGTTGTCCTGTAGGTGGTCCTACAACCTTCTCTGCATCTTGAGCCAGTCACTCAGCTTCTGTAGTGCGCTTTCACCCTCTGATGGTTGGCGCTACATGAGTGGTCTCTTCCACTCCATGAACTTCATCTTGTGGCTGATCCACGTCCTGAAGCTCATCCTTAGGAACTAATAGCTCCTCATCTGCATGCAAGTGTGGCTCCCTCTCAAGCGAACACTTCATGGCTTTCTCCTCCTGAAATTTGATATCCCGTCGCACAGCAGTCTTGCGACTGTTTGGCAAATACACACGATAGTTGTGGGGCGTATTAGTGTACCCCACAAATATCCCAACCTCTGCGGTCGGCTCCAGCTTCTTCCTGGCATCCTTCGTAACATGCGTGTAAACGTTAGAACCAAAAATCCTCAAATTGGAAATATCATGCCTCTTACCAGAATAAGCCTCCTCGGGTGTACTCATGCCAAGTATCCTGTGAGGACAACGGTTCTGCACATATACTGCAGTATTGCATGCCTCTGCCCACAAGTGAAGGGGTAGGCCCTGATCATGCAACATCACCTGTGCAGCACCCACGATCATTCTGTTCTTCTGCTCAGCAACCCCGTTCTGCTGTGGGTTATGGGGAGCTATGAGCTCTCTTCGAATCCCTTCTGCGCTGCAGAAGTCCTTGAACTCGCCAGAGATGAATTCACCACCATTGTTGCTCCTAAGAGCCTTCACCTTCTTCCTCGATTCCTTCTCGACTAGTGCTTTGAACTCACAGAACTTTGAGTATGTCTCGCTCTTCTTCTGCATGGAGAAGATCCAGCACTTTCGAGAGAAATCATCAACAAAGATCACATAGTACCTATGCTTTGCTGTCGAAGCTACTGAGAAAGGTCCACACACATCTATGTGAATTCTCTCAAGGATCATCGTGGCGTGACTATCCTTCTTGTGAAAGGTGGCTTTCACAAATTTTCCCAAATTACACCCCTTGCACTGATCTGACTGCGCAAGAGTGCCTTTAGGAAGCCCAATAGTAATCTGCTGCAGTATCTTCAAGGCTCCATGGTGAAGGTAGCCCAATCTCCTGTGCCACAGCTCACCATCATCCCGGATCACCAATCCTTCTGCCTTGCATGCCATTGCTGCACAGCCATCTACATGCAACTGATAAAGGTTCATGACTCGAACCCCTATCTTCCGGGTTTCTCCAGTTGTCTTACTGTGCAGGAAAGCCTTTCCCTTGCTGAAAACAACATCATATCCCTTGTCTTCTAACATCGCCATAGAGATAAGATTCTTCTTCAATCTTGGAACATGCATCACTTCCTTCAATACGAAGGGTTTACCAGACTCCCTCACAGAAATGGTACCAATAACGGTCGCACTGTATCTACCATCATCGCCCATCTCGATGTGCACTCCAAGATCTTTCTCCTCCAGATCAGAAAACAAATCTCGATCTCCTATCATGTGAAAAGACACACCACTATCCAAGAACCATATCGATCCCATCACACTTGATACCAAGCATGCGTTCAATGAAAAATCCATCTCAAACTGCGAGGCTAAGGCCTCTCCCGCTACATATCCAGCAGCTTGCTTATTTTTCTTCTTCTGCGGACAATTTGTGGCATAATGTCCGTGGTGGTGACAGTGAAAGCACTTCACCTTGGACATGTCCTGCTTCTTGCCTTTCGCACTGGAATGAGAAGCTTTCTTGTTATTCCCCTTCTTTTCTTTGGTAGCCAAAGCGCAATTTTCTTCATCAGGTGCCTTTGATGAAGATCCGTCCCTGGTATTCCGCCTGATCTCCTCTTGCACAAGATCTGACCAAAGTCTCTCCCATCCTGGCAATTTTTCTCCCGACCATTGACAGAGTCCTGATAGGAATGCCAACTCTTCAGAAGACCAAGTAAAGCCAAGCTCACCAAGTCCTCATCATCAACAGTCACCCCCACACTTCCCAGCTCATCCCTGCATTGAGTGAACTTCGTGAGATACTTGGGCATATTGTCTCCTTTCTCACACTTGTTTCTGAGTTTATCCTTGAGTGCCAACTTCCTTTGGTCACTCTTGATTTGGAATAAATCTGTCAACGCTTTCCACATCAAGTATGGAGAAGCCTTTCCATGCAGGCTGGACACAATGTGATCCTTCACGCCCTCCAACAGAATTCTTCACTTTGCTGTCTTCTTTTGCCAAACCTCAATGTGAGCAGCATGAGTAGGCTTTGGGACCTCAGCCTCTATGAACTCCTTCAGCCCATTGTCATCTAACACCACCTCCATCCTGTATTTCCATGCAATATAATTTGAGCTGCCTTGAAGAGCATACTCCAATCACAATCCGTTGAAAGACATTTCAAATTCGACACTAAGAAAACACTGCTGTAAATTCGAATTCCACTAGCTTAAAACTCAATTGCTTCTGATCTAAAATTCATGAGAACAAATTATTTCTCGTATAGAGATTGAACGTATGGGCTTTTACCGGATATCTCACCTTCCAAAAGAAGGATGAATCCAGAGGCTACCTGGCCCGATTACAGACTCTGCCTGAAGAAATAAAATGTAATCACTTTCTGAATAATAGATCTGATGATCAACTCTGCTTTGATACCATGTAGAAATATTGAATAATATGACACTTATTCACAGAGATTATCCTGATTATACACTATTGCTGAATGCATGCATAATACATAAACTCCTCTACGTTGATCATCAATTTTGCGGAATCAAAAACAATGAAACATCAATCGCATGTGCACATTAACACAATATGTAACCAGGGAAAGCATACAGCTGAAAACCCCCAACTATCTGTATATTATAATGATAGAGAACATGTAACAATACATAGTAAAATACTCCTCACAAGTACTCAGTACTATCTCCACCTGCTACACACAAACTAGCTCAGATCTGAATCAAGTCATAGGTTCAAATCTCCTCCGTTGTCTGCTTGCCTCTACTGCGCAATCCAAATCAAGAAAAGGAATTATCCAAGCTCATTTTCCTTGGCTTGTACTGTGCAATCCTCATTGGAAATCTCAATCACTGATTGTGCAAATCTCATGCACAGCTATAGTCACAACTGATAGTAGTCTCCACCTCTAACACCTGTCTCCACTGAACTGTCCATGCACTGAGTTAACTGATGTATTCTTTAGTTGCTTTATGAGTTAATAATTAGTGAATTAATTAATAATTAATTCACATCACTCATCACTAGCGTATTCTGCAGTTAGACTAAATACAACTAGTTCAACCAAGTCAAACTGAACACAACTCCATCAACTCCTCAATCAACTCCACCAAATTTAATCACTTGAGTTCTAACTGAAGTCCATCATGCAATAGCTCAACTGACCCATAAGAAAATCATATTTCCTTATGACAGTTGCATGTGCCACATCCGTAGCTCGAACTGAAGTGCTCCAAGAGGATAAGATAATGTTTATGGTCCAAATATTATTAAGAGCTAATAATATTCGACTGTTCTATTTTTAGACTGGCAGTCTAAAAATAGACTCCGCCCATATGTCTAAAAATAGAAGTCAATCTATTTTTACCAACATGACCAATCATCCACAAATAGCATCCTGCAACTCATAGACCATGATCCATATGTCTAAAAATAGACATAGTCTAAAAATAGACTTTGCGCCAAAAATAGCCCGCGGGCCCACTTAGTGAAGGCGACTCCTTTCCACTAAGCTCCATCATCTTGTTACATTTTCAACATTTATATTGTAAGTGTTTTTGTTTTCAAATGTGTGAAGATATCTATCATTATAACTTCAATATTTATACCATACTTTTGAAACTGTAGCTCTTCATGTTTTGGCTATAAATACCTACGATATGAAATTGGCCCTTCTTAATTGGTATTCTCATTCTCGTTATTCTATTGTTCTCTTCAACGTTGCAATAAATATCTAGTTTTCCACTTTGATGGTAGGGGATTTTATATTTTTTTGGATGAAATTTGAAATTACAAGTTTGAGTTGTGAAATTTGCACAATTTAAGTGTTCTAGTGGTTTTATGGTGTTGAATTCATTTATATTGTGAAAAACTCATTTTAAACAACTAAAAATTACAATTTTGTTGACAATTGTATCAGACAAATTCTAACCTGAAAAACTCAAAACATAGAATGATTAGACAATGTCGTTGATTTCTATCTATACAATGATTGATCTCATGTGGTTGTAGTCCTTTCCAATAACTATGCAACTTCTGTAATAATATTCTTGGGATGTGCTTCTATGTAGAGCATTTGTTTGTAATAACTATACAAAATGATACGAGTGCCATGGCATTTCATTTGGATGTAGATCAATTGGATGTTTGTATGCTTTATCTAATATAAATTAGTTTACTAGCACAACCACATTCGTAAATGTGGTTGATATATGCCTATTGGTACCACTTTCTTAAGCCATTTGACGTATAAAAGGTGGAAAATGTCACCTATCAACCACATTTACTAATGTGATTGTGTTAGTTGATGAACAACATGTGTGTGGTGGATTATTTGACCATAGTTCACCATGGTTGAAGAGGGTTGATGAGTTTGATCATGGTTTACAAGGTTGACCAAGGTTGAAGAGGGTTGATCGAGATTGACCATGGTCAACCATTAATGTGATAATGTATAAATGTTATATCAATATAACAATGTTGCATTGTTACATTAATGTTTACCATGGTTGATATTACATTAATATTAATATTAATGTTACATTAATGTTACAAAAATGGTTACATTAATGGTTGAAGCCGATTGATAGGGTTGACCATGGTTGAAGAATGATCCAGATTTATGAAGAAACGAAATGAAATACAAATATGAAAAAAAACACAGAGATGCATCGAAAAAAAACTTCAATTCATTAATAACAAAGTACTCAAAACTGTTTACATGCATAATGGAAATAAACTAGCTTAGGTGATGGTAGCTTATCTTCGAGAAGAGATGTGGTGGTTACATGTCTTCTGAACTGTGTTACAATGAGGCTCAAAGGCCTATCTACTATTGAGAAACAATGTAAAACCCTAAACATCCAAAAACCTAACCCTAGGAGATGAAGCACAAAAAGTATCTCAGTCTCGTTGGGGTAAATTGGTACATCAACTTCTCAGGGTCGTAAATTTGGCATACGACCTTCGTTTGACGCGTACGATACTTCGTTAAAAATATCTATTTGAGGACTACAAATTTTGACTAAAAACCCGTGCCATATGCTACGGGTTTGCAAGTTTTCCAAAAAATCGTCGTTTAGGGCCTCAAAACAACTTCAAAAGTTCACGACTCGAAAAACTGCCAAAAATAGTAAATTATGCTACAATTAAGGAAACTGAAATAAGCAATGGTGGGGGTCCAAGGTGGAATAGGTGAATGTCCACCAATATCCACCAGAATCAAAGAGGGTTGACCATTGTTGGTCAAGGCAGATCGTGATTGAACTTAGTTGACCATGATTGACAATGATTATCATGGTTGACTAAGGATTATGAGGAAATATTATGGTTGACCATTGTTAAATTGTTACATTAATGTTGACCATGTTTGATGTTACATTAATGTTATAGAAATGGTTATAGTAATGGTTGAAGTGGGTTGATGGAGTTGAACATGGTTGACGAGGTTGACCATAGTTGAAGAGGGTCAACCATTGTTGGTCAATGTAGACTATGGTTGACCTCAATTGAACATGATTAACAATTATTACCATGGTTGATCATGGTTGACAATGATTACCATGGTTGACCAAGGATTAAGGGGAAATATTATGGTTGAATTTGGTTTACCATGGTTGATATTGATGACTGAGATTGAAGAGTGTTGATTCTTGATGAACATGGTTAATTTAGTTGAACCATGGTCAACCATAAATATAACAATGTATTTATGTTAAATTAATCTAATAATGTAACATTAATGTTGACAATTGTAACATTGTTACATTAATGTTGACCATGGTTGAAAGATACATTAATGTTACAAAATTGGTTACATTAATGGTTGAAGAGGGTTGACGAGGTTGACCATGGTTGAAGAGGGTTGACCATTGTTAATCGAGGTAGTCCATGGTTCATTGATATTGACCTTGGTTAATTGTTGTTGGTTATGATTACCATGGTTGACCAAGGATAAAGAGGAAAGATTATGGTTGACTATGGTTGATTATGATTGGTTATGGCTAACCTTGGTTTACAATGGTTGACATTAGCTAACCATTGTCGACATGTCAACCAAGGTAGACCATGACTATCATGATTGAATAGGGATGAAGATGATAAATTATGGTGGAGTAAGCATGACCATGGGTGACCATGTCGACCATGGTTGGGCATGGATGGGTATGGTTTGAGCTTTTTGTCCATGATTGACTATGGTTGATCATTGTTTAGCTAGTTTTGCCATGCTTGAACATGGTTGACTAAGATAGAACTTGGTGACCATTTTTTACCAAGGTTGAACTTGTTTAACCATGGTTGAACTTCTTAGACAAAGGTTGACTATGGTAAACTATGGGTGATTGTGGTGAACATGTTTTACTATGGTTGTATGTGGTTAACCATGGATGAATATGTTGACCAAGTTTGATGATGGGAGAATATGGGTGGTTTCTAAGTTATCCCTTGGTTACACTACCTACTTGTGTGAGGCAATTCATTACTAGCATTATGCCATTCATTTTGTTGTCCATAGCTAACATGTTTTAAGTGGAGTCTGAGACCATGGGGACCACTTGAAGGGTTGTTAAGGAAGTGGACCAATGTGATTAATGTTATGAGGAGATGTTAACATAAGTCGTTGATAAGGGTTGGGTCGACCCTAGGTCCACCCAAAGGTTATCAAAGAGTTCTTCCAAAATGATCATTGTCATTAAAGGATTATTTTGAGATAGGTCTTTCATAATGGTATGGTCTAGTTGAGCACCAAGTATTTATTGTTACCTAAGTATTATTGTATTGATGAAATTTTCATTTTTTTTTTTTTTTGAAGTTATGTAGGAATTCATTGTTATGATATAGAGTATATGGTTTTGTAGGGCCTCACGAGAAAATGAGTGTCAGGTGTTATAACAATGATCAATTTCTCACATCCTGAAGATGAACCATCGTTGCTGGTTCGAAACGTCGATGGAAAAGAATCCTTATGCGATGGATGCGGAAGAGAATCTAAACAATATTTGAGGATTTCCAATAATGGTATTTGGTCAGTCTTTCACAACCCTAAGGAGGATAAATTACACCCTAATCCATATTACATGTTTCCCTAGTACTATGTGAAATTGATTCACTTGAGTGTTTTGATTGATGTATTGTAGCAACAAGATAATTAAAAAATTGATGTAAATATGATTTTAGGTGTTCCAAGGGGGATTTTATGACAACCCCAGGCTAATTCCCCTTCATTGTAAATATTTAATATACTTTGATTATAATTAAAAAGGCTTGACATATATTCCAAAGTTTGAGGAAGGAGGTTTCTTGGTAAGGTAGGTTGACACGTTTTATGAGAGCCATGAATGATTGGCATGTATGCTTAAATTGGAATGATCACATCAGTTAATGGAGTTTGGCAATAAGATAGAGGAACCATGCTTTCCTTGGAAAAATTCACAAGGAATAAAGGACAAAAAATAATGGTGATGGGTTGCATTGGTAGTTGGGATAGTTGAAGTCAACCAATAGGAAGTGGGGAGGGGGGAGGGGGGAGTGCCGAAAACACAACATCCCCGCCACCACTCAAAAACGATAGAACCATCATGGTCAACCTCTAGTAAAGCGAAAAAAGTGTCTACCCACACAACCAAAAGTGGTTGCAACATGGTAGTGAAAATACCTATGGAGAAGGTATTTTTCCCTTAGCACAGAGAATTAAGGAACACAAAATTCTCTAAGGGAATTCTCATGCATTTAGGCTATATTTTGACACAGAGAAAAAAAAAGATCACAGGAGAGCACTGCTAAACAAGAAGCAAAGGAGGAACTCTAAGGAAGACGAAAAAGAAGGAAATGACTATGATGTAGAGGAGGAAAAGATCAAAAAGCTTTGGGTTGCTACTGGAACACAAGAAGTAGAGAAATCATTTGGTTTATCATTGGGATGTGGAATAATATCTCTCAGGTGAGGAAAATAGTCTCTAGATTCCCTATAAGACTAGAGGGTGGAGATGGTTTTCTATGGATTCCATTGATAACTTGGGTGGAGGTTCGTTCCTTAGATTCCTAGTAAGGAGAGTTATTTAGCCCCCTCTATTTTTTTCGGTTCTTATAGTGGGGTTTTGATTCCCAGGATTGGATGGAACCACTGTGTGAAATAATTTGTTGAGGGTGGAGGTGATAAGCCTCCGGATTCCCTCATTTGGTTTTGGGTGGAGGTGAGCCTCTGGATTCCCTGCTTCAACCTATAATAGTAGAGACATAATTTTTATTGAAGTAGTTGAAAGGTGGAGGTGGTGGGCCTTTAGACTCATCTACGAGATATTGACTATATGAAGTAGTTGGTGGGTGGAGGTGTATGGTCCTATGGAGTTCTTGTTTCATATGGAAGAATTGGTTAATCCATTAAGCACTCATCCTCAAGATCTGGAATCTAGCTCAAGGGTAATTATTGCAAGAAAATCTTGCCTACAATGTGTCTAAAGTTGGATGGGGAGTTGAAGTCCCAATCTCAGTTGCTAATCACATTTTATAAGATAAGTATATATTAAAGCCTTGTACATTAGTTGTTAAGCTTATGTTTGATGTGTTGTCTTAAATCTTGTTTGGGTATTGATTTGATGCATTGGCTTATGCCTAAGATCTAATATGGAATATGATTTCTTGCATGTTTGAGAAATGTTGATTTCATGTATGTTTCTTGGGAAATTGAATGGATTCTTATATTCATTCATGATCTTGTTTGTCATTTATTATTAGCCCATGAGTCCTCTATATCTCTGAATTGTTATGAGGTTGAATTTGTTCTAATGGTCTTAAGTATGACAGATCTTTGTCTAGTTGACTATGCATTTAAATATTGGCTACCATGCCTTATTTTAGTACTATCAAACTCAAGAAGGATAGTATTTTAAATACATATTTATATATGTCTAAATATCCATATATTTGCAGGATTGGTCGAAGCCCATATAATCTCAGGAGAGATGGCACAATACATATTATATGTGTTACATAAATGTGTGTGTGTATAATGGGTTGGGTCGAGCCCTATCAAAATCTCAAAATGGATAGTGAGAAATATATGTATATATAAGCATACATTAAAAGCTCAAGAGGGATAGCTCTCAAAGCTTTACAAAAATATATATGGACGTGAGGGGTTTAGCCATAAGGCATTAAGGGCCAACCCTCACATCACAATAGGACCACTTGTAATAGAACCATTTTTGGGTGTGTGTTATATTCTTTCCACAACTAGTCGCACGTGCGGGGGGCGAGAGGACCCCCCTGTTCGTTGCACTGGGTGCAACAAGGGGGTAAAAGGGGCGGCATAGGCCCCCCTGTCGGGGGTTTCAAGGGGGGAGTAGTCCCCCTGTATGGGGTTCGAGGCAGTGCCCTAATAAATATTATTTTGCACCTTATATTAGGTGGGCAGACCTACCTATGGTTTTGTGCATGGGTTTTGCACATGGTTTTGGGCATGATGGTTTTCTACCCATGGTATTTTGTAGATACGATCAAGGGAAATACGGTTATGGTATAATCCAAGGTTAATGGATGGGGTTTATAAAGGCTTCGACATGTGTATATATATATATATATATATATATATATATATATATATATATATATATATATATATATATATATATATATATATATATATATATATATATATATATATATATTGTAACATTGAAAGGAACATAATGAAAAATCAATTTGGTAGTCCCAGTTTTGGGATCCAGGGGAAAATATTTGTGTATTTGTTTTATATTCTCGTCATTGTTTATTTTTTGTTTTTAGAATTCATCTGCAGGTAATTTCTATACAGGGTTAAAACCTACATTTGGTATCAGAGTTGTTTCGGCTTCAAGGGGACTCCTTTGTTGTTGAGGGGTTTTTCTCAGGCTTGTGGTAGACCTTGTTTAGTGGGAGATATGCGGGATTGATTCTTGCGGTGAAAGAAGATGCGAGCATTGGAAAGATAGAGATTGAGAAATTTTATGGTTAGAGTTTTGAGTTGTGGAAACTCAAGATGGAGGATCTAATGGTGGATAAAGATCAGTGGATCAGGGTAGATTTGGGTACCAAACCAATGATAATGTCAGTAGAAGACTGGGCGAAGTTGGATCAAAAGGAAAATAGAATAATATGGTTGTTTATCTCCAATTCAGTATTGTTGAATGTACCATGGGAAAGTATGACGAAGGATTTGTGGGTCAAGTTAGGGACTTTGTACCAATCTAAGTCTCTAGTGAACAAATTTCTCCTACAAAAGAAAGTGTATAACATGAGGATGAAGGATGGAGACTCAGTGATAGAGCATCTGAACACCTTTAATACTGTGGTAAGACAATTGTTTATATTGATATAAAAATTTCAGATGAAGATAAGTGCATCAGTTTGTTGTGTTCTCTACCAGATTTGTGGGATAGTCTAGTTGTTGATATAGGTAGCAATATAACTACCTTGAAGTTTGATGAAATAGTCTCATCCTTATTGTCGGAGGAGATGAGACAAAAATATATAGAGAGCCAGAATGGAGATGCCTTGTCTATACGAGGACGGTCCTAGAACAGAAACAAAAATAATTCCTCAAGTGGGAGATCTAAATCTAGAGGGAGATATCCAAGAAAACCTATAAAGATATGTTGGAAATATGGAAAGGAAGGTCACTACTAAAATGACTATAGATCTAAAGTTCTTGAGAAAGGAAAGGGATCTAATGATGCTCCTTCTACAGAGGAAAAAACCACCTCAGATGAAGGTGGGGATGTGTACTTGGCTTCTTCTTCATGTACACATGTAGATCATGAGGCATGATTGATTGAATCAGGGTCTGCAAGTATAAGAAATATGTTGGTGTTGATGTCTTCTTAGGGGATGATAGGAAGGCTAGAATCATCAGACATGGAAAATTCAAGCTGAAGTTGTAAAGTGAAAGGATTAGAACACTTATGGGTGTTTTGCATATTCATGCATTAGCCAAAAATTTGATTTCTATAAGCAAGATGGATGATGCAGGTGTAAAAATAATGTTTGAGAAAGATACCGGAAAGATGGTTTGGGGAGCACTAGTATTAATGCAGGGAGTTCGGACTGGAAATCTATACAAGATTCTGGGTACTACTATTATTGATGGGTGCAAAAGTTTTGTGGTTCCTGAAAGTGGAGCATAAAATCTAGTGGTATCTGGAAAAAGCCCATGGTATGGCATCAAAGGCTTGGACATATTGGAGAGAAGGTCCTTTTAATACTTCATGGTAATGGTATGGTAGAAGGTATGTATAATTTCTCTTTGGACTTCGATTTCTGTGAACATTGTGTATATGGGAAGCGTAATCAGGTGAGTTTCCCCTCTGCTACTAGGAGGGCGAAAGGGATATTAGAGCTTGTGCATAGTGATGTGTTTGGACCTGTGTCGGTTCCATCACTAGGTAAGTCTGTGTACTATGTATCATTTATAGATGACACCTCAAGGAATAAATGGATATATTTCCTCAGGAAGAAATCTAAAGTCTTTGATAAGTTTAAATAATTTAAGGCTCTAGTGGAAAACCAGATAAAGAAGAAGATAAAGGTGCTGAGGAAAGATAATGGTGGAGAGTTCTACAAGAATGAATTTGAAAAGTTATATAAGAAGTGTGGCATAGCACGAAAGAAGACTACTCCTTACGCACCTAAAAAAAATAGAGTTGCAGAAATAATGGACACGAAGTTGATGGAAAAGGCAAGAAGCATGCTCAGTGGTGTTGGGTTAGGACAAGAATTTTGGGCAGAGGCGGTGGAGATTGCATGTTACCTGGTTAATAAATCACCTTCATTAACATTGGAGGATAAGACTCCACATGAGATATGGACTGGTAAGAAATCCTCTCTTTCACATTTGAGGGTATTTGGCTGTGATTCATATGTACATGTTCTAAAGGAGAAAAGAATAAAGTTGGATAGTAAATATGAAAGGTGCATCTTTATTGGGTATAAGGATGGTTTAAAAGGTTATAAGATTTGGAACCCAGAAACAAGGAAGGTTGTGTACAACTGAGATGTGGTGTTTAGAGAGGTGAAATATGTTATTAAACATGAATTCCTACCAAAGGAACCTAAGAAGATAGAGTTTGATCTAAAGGAGGAAGAATCAGACTCTATAATAGAACAAGAATGAGAAGATGAAGAGCCACATACTCCAGCTGTGAGAATATCAGTTTGAGAAAGAAGTCAACCATAAAGGTATAGTCCATCTAATTTCTGTTCAAATTTTGCTTTAATTATTACTGATGATGATCTCATAACTATCAGTGTTTCAGGGAAAACTAGTGTCGATTCAAACTGCTAGTCCCACTAAGATGGGTAGATATCTTAGAAACAAACAATGAAAGCTTTTCAAGAGTTCCTTTAAGTGTGATAGATGGAAAAGAAGAAAAGAGGACCAACCTAGATCTTCTGCTTTGATCCTAGCTTGATTTCTCCTTTCCTTGATAGAATTTGCCACTCCTATCCTACTTGTCCCGCTTCAAATAGTACCTGTAGAGTCAAAGTAACAACAAACTATCAAAGCATCTCTATCTAAAACATCATAAACAATGCGGAATCAGAAACACATTGACCATACAATTGCATTCATAAACAATAAGATTCACCAATACAAGATCATATGGAGGAAAACTCAAAAAACTTTATTAATAGTATTGTAAGAGAGGATTACAACCCAATTGTCTGATCCAGCATCATCCTCCCAGTTGTAGAAGCCCTCTTCACCTCATGAACAAGCAAATCACCCAACAATGCAATGTCACTTCTCACCAATCCAACAACACTTCCTTACAAAATACAAAATTCCAGCCTCTAAATCTCTCAGATGAGTGATCCATTTATAGATGTCTTTCAAGGGTGTGAGTCAGCTCTAGGTTTTTGATTAGTGTCATTCCACTGATAGTTCTTGGTTCCACTTGGAGATTTCATGATCTCTTACTCATCCCTGGGTGAATTCAGAGAGGCAAGTGTCACAGGAGAAGTTTCTGGAAGATTCCATGATCATCCACCTTGCAAACTGTCTCTGCCATTTGTCTATTCTCGCTCATCGCACCCCATAGAAGGCCATTTTAGTATGCATCGCACCTGGCCAGTTAGGCAGTCAGTATGCATCGCACCTTGTCCATGGAGCAGCCTGTATGGTCCAATTTTGGCCAGTTCTGAGTAGTTTTTTAGGTGGAACTTCTGGGAAATGATGTAATCAGCTGACCATGATCCTTTAGGGTATGAAGCAACACTTTTAGGGACTTGAGGAGTCCTTAGTTTATGGACATATGAGTTTGGGGTTGCAGTGCCCAAATATGTCTATAACAATCAGGGAGGTAGTAGATTCAAAGGATGGAAAACTCTAGAAAGAGGCCATGGTTGATGAAATGCCATCTTTGGACAAAAATGAGGCTTGGGATCTAGTGGCATTGTCGGCTAGAAGGAAACCCATTGGAAGTAAATGGGTGTTTTAGAAGAAGATGAATGCAAAAGGCAAGATGGAGAAATACAAAGCTTGGTTGGTGGAAAAAGGTTATTCCCAAGTATCAGGAATTGGTTTTGGTGATATTTTTTCTCCTGTTGCCAGGGTAGCTTCTATTAGATTACTTTTATATGTTGTTGTTGCTTTTGATTTTGAGGTATAATAGATGGATGTGAAGACAACATTTCTTCACGAGGATCTAGAAGAAGAGATCTACATGAAGCAACCTGGAGGCTTTGCGGTGAAGGGAAATAAAAAATTGGCATGTGTGTTAAAAAAATCTTTGTATGAGTTAAAACAATCACCAAGGATGTGGTATCAGAAATTTGACACATATATACGGGGACTTGGCTTCACCAGAAGAAAAGAGGATCACTGTGTGTATTTTAAATTAATTGGTGATCATGTTATTTATTTGGTCTTGTATGTGGATGATATGTTGCTGATTGGAAATGAAAAAGAAATTATCTAGGATTTGAAGACCCAATTTTCCTCCAAATTTAACATGAAGGATCTTGGTGCTGAAAGCTATATTTTGGGCATGGAAATTAAATGAGATTGGGCAAAGAGAAATATCTGGTTAAACTAGAGGAGGTATGTTGAGACAATACTGCAGAGGTTTAATATGCAGGATAGTAAATTGGTGAAGTTTTCTATGCATGTAGGTGTAAAGTATCTGTTGAACAGTGTCCCAAGACACAGGAAAAGAAAGAGGACATGTCCCGTGTTCCATATGAAGGTGTAGTCGATAGCCTAATGTATGCAATGGTTTGTACGAGATGAAACATTGCACATGCAGTGGGAGCATTGAGCGGGTTTATGTCAAAACCAGGGAAGAAGCATTGGACAACAGTGAAGCGGGTTTTCAGGTATTTGCATGGCACTAGTGATTATGGTTTATGCTACCAAGGAAGACCAAGATTAGACAGGGTTTCGGACATCCGTGGCTTTGTTGATGCAGACTGGGCTGGAGATCTGGATCCGAGAAGGTGTACAAGTGGGTATGTGTTTAACCTATTTGGAGGTGCAGTCAGTTGGATGAGTAAGAGGTAGTCTGTAGTGTCACTTTTAACTACAGAGGCAAAATACATGGCAACCACTCATGCAAGCAATGAAGTATTTTGGCTGTAGAGATTGTGTTCAAGTATGGGGTTGGTAGAACGAGCTATAAGTATAGATTGTGATAATCAAAGTGCAATTTTCTTGGCAAAGAACCCTACTTATAATTCAAAGACAAAGCACATTGATGTTCAGTGTCACTTTATGAGGGATATGGTTGAGGACAAAAAGGTGTTGCTGGTAAAGGTGGACACTTTGAATAATGTTACAGATGCATTAATGAAGTCTGTGAGCACTGAGAAGTTTGCTTGGTGTAGAGAAAAAATGGGCTTTGCAGGGCTACACCAATGAATAAGATCTCTTGTGACCCCCTGTGTGGAAAAGAAAAAAACATGTGGGAGAATGTTGGGTGTGTGGTATATTCTTTCCACGACTGGTTGCGCACGCGAGGGGGTCATAGGGGGTGAGAGCCACTCTTGTTCATTGCATTGGGTGTAGAAATAGGGTGGTAGCCCCCCTGCACAGGATTCGGAGTAGCAACCCATGATATTCTTTTGGGATCCTATATTAGGTAGCAGACCTATGTATAGTTTTGTGCATGGTTTTTGCACATGGTTTTGGGCATGATGGTTTTCTGCCCATGGTATTTTGTGGATTTGGTCAAGGGAAATATGGTTATGTTGTAATCTAGGGTTAATGTATTGAGATTTGTGAATGCTTCGACATATATATATATGTATTGTAACATTGAAAGCAACATAATGAAAAATCAATTTGGTAGTCCCGGTTTTGGGATCTGGGTGAAAATATCTATGATTTTTTTTTATATTCTCGTCATTATTTATTTTTTTCTTTTAAAGTTCACATGTAGGTCATTTTTTTACAAGGTTAAAACCTACAACCATCATGACCAGGTGTTGAGGGAAGGAAAATCCCCAAACATTCACATATTCTCATTTGATGAGGGCTATAAGTTTAGGACCTATAGGAGAAAGGAGGTTTGAGACTTAGGAACCCATGCAATCAAGCAACATGACCAAGTGTTGGGGAGGTCTTGGTAATATACGAGAGGCAAAGCTGTCAAGCAATGAGAAGTTTGTCATCTTGTAGGAATTACCCTGTAGAATTCGAGTAAAGGCCAGGACGATCCCATCGGGATATAATCGTCGGGATGACGAAGCATCGTGGGGACCTCCCATATGATCTCAACCATATAATTAGTGTATGCACTTCCCACTGTTGGATGGACCTCAGGGAAAATTTCCCTAGAGGTTTCAAAGGGAGGTCGAGATGGAACTCTTGAGATTTAAGTGATGTGAAACATGGAGAAATGGGTCCACAAAAGAGGTAAATTGCATGTGATTGGAAAAAAAATCCCTTTGCTATAGTTTGACATGGCAACGTAACATGTTATTCCATGTAACCCTGACCATTATTCCCTCGAAGTTTTGACAAGGGATTGCGAAGGAACCCACTGGTATTTTATCCCTAGGGTGAAGTGGGCATGAAGAGAGGGCCCACGTAATGTTTGGAAGGTATGGAAGGGGGTTTCACCCTTATACTATACTATATAAATATATATGCACGATTTGTAGAAAAAGGGTCATGACCTAGCATGAGTGGGTCAATGACTGCCATGCGTTGATGATATGGAATCCGACTTAGGTGGCCATGTGGGTGCCACATGGGGACCATGTGGCATCAAGCGAGACTTGATAGGCCAAAATTTAATCGGCCATATATTTTTATCCTTGAGTTGGATTGAGGAAAATTTTATATCGTTGGAAAGGTCTTGATGAGACAAATGCAAAAATGTCGTCCATTTAAGTTTTGAGGAAGTTGAAAAATATCAAACAAATTTAGACTCCATTTTCATAACTAGACTTTAGAGGTTTGGTCATCATAGTAACTACCTCTTTCTACACTTATTAAGGGCTAGGTATAGTAGGAGGTATGTTACAGAGTGGTATCAGAGCTTCCAAGTTCAACACATGGATTAGATGGGCTATGTTGTAGAAGAAATAAAGACATGGTATTGCGTGACCCTATGAGAAAGTGATGTGTCTAGATGACTACTTACTTATGCTAATTGTAGCACTATGTTTATGGACTGTATGTTCATTGTTTACGTGTGAAATTGAATGATGAATGTAGCATTGTTGGAATGGTCACAAGTTGATTGCATGCATAAACAAGTCACATTTATAAATATGATAAATATATTTATTATAATATGGTAGATGTTGATGTGACATATGGTTTTCTAACTAACCCCCTTGAGGTTACAGATTCCATGAATATTGGCCTTAATGAGTAGGTCAAATCCTTCTAAATGTTTAAAAGTTGATTCAAATATTGTAATGGTGGTCTTGGTAAAGAGACTAATTTTAATTATGCTATTAGTTTGGATCAAAGATTGAATTATAACATTTGCAGTAGCATGATGGTAACTATGGCTAATATCAATTTTAAGGATGCGTGAACAACTACAGGGTAACGTGTTTGACTTAACTTGGTAATATGACCACTGGAATATGTATTTTTATTTCATTAATGAATTAATAGCTGAGTGTATGTCGAAGCACATAGCAAGACTCAACGATAGTAAAATGAATCATTTATCGTGACATGGCACAACAAGATATGGACCAAGTCCTTCAAGAATAAGAAAGAGGTAAACTCCTCCAAAGGAAAAGAACCTTCTGGAATTTGGAGGCTGAGCTTAGGGTCTTGGAAGATGAGCTAAACATCTGCAAGTCATAAATTAGGAAGATCACTAGGAAACAACAATAACTAGTCGAGTGGAGTTATGAACTGCAAAAACATTTGCAGGAATTGACATATCAAACTAAATCCTCAAAAAGGGAAAATAGTATTAGCAGGAAGAGGCCCAGTGAGGCTAAGAAGGAAAAGAATCCCATCTCAGGTTGGTTCTATGGGGAGGAACACTTGAGAAGAGTCTATCCCCACCGATAGGAAAATAAAGAGAAAAACCCCTGTGAGCCACAGGGACATGAATCTACAATGCAAAATGTTGAGAAACAGGAAGGATAATTTTGTCAAGCTCCTTGAAAGATGGAAATATACATTGTAAAATACTGTGTTGTATAGTATCTTGGGGAAAGCAAGACTCTAAGGTTGCTATGAGCTTTGGAAAGAAGTCTTAAACTGACCGTGTATATATAAATAAAGAGAAAAACCCTTGTGAGCCACAGGGACATGAATCTATAATGAAAAATGTTGAGAAAGAGGAGGGATCATTTCCTCAAGCTCCTTGAAAGATGCAAATATACATTGGAAAATACTTCCTTGTATAGTATCTTGGGGAAAGTAAGACTTCAAGGTTGCTGTGAGCCTTGGAAAGAAGTCTTGAATTGACTGTGGTATATATATATATATGTGCACTTGTATGATGGTTGAAAGTGACATGAACACTAGACTCATGGGGATTCAATTTATTTTTGGGATTGTTTTATTTTAATGCTTATGTGATGTGGCTTTAATTTATTGACTTCATGGATTGATATCATTTTGATTATATATTTTCACATGGCCATGTTGTTTAGATGTTTTTATTATTATTATTATTATTATTATTGTGATTTCCCTTTTTGTATTGGTTGTTCATGTTGAACAATCAAAGAATGAAATATTTCTCTAATAAATGTCCTAAATGCAATTAATCTTCCCTTAACAACAAAAGAAGTTTCATTTCATTTCCAACGCTTATGACGATGCAATTCTAGCTTCTTAATGACACTACTAATGCAATATTTTCACTTAAGTAAACTAGAATGATGCCCTTCTTTTCATAAAATGAAAAATGAATCTTTCACATAAAGAACTTTTAATGAAAATTTTCACAATTCCGAACAAACAAGCATCAATCAAATCCAAAGCATGATGAATGAAACTAAAAGCAACTTTTTCCCTGAATCATACAAACCAAACACCCAAATGTTTCAATTGACAAACCAAGCAATGTAATCTATGCTTGGAATGAGAAAGGAGACACTTGAAATAAGAGAACAAACGAGACCCTTTCACTCATTCAATTGAAAATGAAGCAAACAAAGCATCCTAGTCATTTCTGGGAGGAAGAAGAGAGTCTGAGGATCAAGACACACTGGCACTAGAATGGGAGAAATTCTAATTTTTTTCTTAACTTAGACATCGGAGCGATTGCCTAACTGACAACTAGCGCCGATAGGCATGATTGACACGACTGACCAATACTACAACTAGTGCTGATCGAGGGATTCAAAGAAAAAATGAAAAAGAACTTCACACAGGGCTAGACTTAACACATCAGAGGCTGGGCTAAACCAAGCAAGCACACAAACCAAGCTAAATGAAGCTTTCTAGTCAGGGAGAGCACAGTGAAAATAAGCTAAGAGGTAGAAATCAAGAGAGCAAGACACATTGGTCGAGATCTAGGGTGCACCCTAATCTTCACCTACAGGCATCAACGCGACTGCCTAACTGACAACAAGCACCAGAAGGGGGTCAGTGCGAATGTTTCTGAGTATATCGCATTGATCGGCGAGACTGTCAGCGAAATAAGCACGTTGATTGAGGGTGCAAGGAAAAAATAAAAAAAAATTCAAAGGCTGAGACCAGACTTGCTACTGTAAATTTCAGACCCAGAGCAGTAAATAAAGCAAAGTAGATAGAACTAAAGGGAAATGGTGATACTCAAAAAGTTCATGCAAAACCATGAAATTTCAAGCAAGAAAATAGAAGGATTGGCTCCCAATGGAGTCGCCAATTTTTGGTGAAGTAAAATTATGAGTGCGGACACAAACAATTCCTCTAGCTCGATAATGGGTCTAGCCACAACCAATACATTCTATGGAATATTTCCTTAGGTTAGAACTAATTAAGAGTGCCTACCTCTTAGTATGCTTATCCCATTTGATGATGACCTTGCTTTCTCGCTCCATCTATCTCTCGTTTCCTTCTTCGAATACCTGAAACAAGTAAACAACAACAAACAAAAACCATGATAATAGAAAAATTGTAATTCAACCTACTTAACAAGTCAAGAAACATTAAGCCATAAACATGTGATATGAAACATTATGTAGGAAATCAATTGATAGTTTCATATATATTAAATCAAGAAGAGATTACAACCATTGCCTTGATGTTGCTATTCTCCTCTGATAAAACCAGGTTCCCACACACTTCCGTTAGCATTCCATGATGGCCTCAACAATGATAGTTCTAAGGCTCTTCCATTTAGGCTTCACACTAAAACAAATTCAAACTTCTCCCTCACACAACTAGAGAGCTACAACTATGAATAGCTTGTTGTTTTACTCCAAACTTAATTAACACTAGCACACCAACATTAACACTAGCTTGTGCTTGGGAAAAATGGAGGTTTATATAGCATGAATGGATGGGAGATGTTTCTTCTTCTCATGGGAGAAGTTGTTATCTCTTGAGGTAGTTCCATACTTTTAGGGGAAAGGAGCCCAAACTAACATCCTTGACCCCATCTGGCCAAACCATTTACCAGACTTCCGTTACAAAGCTTCTAGAGCTAGAAGATTCGGCTCCTTATTTAAAAACTTTCCATAAGAGGATCGACGCGACTGGAACAAAGCTCAGTCGCTCCGATTGGCACTAGGGACAGTGTTAATCCCTGCATATTGGCACGAGGAGGACAAAGGTCATTAGCGTCGGTCTTGTAAACTGGGAAAAACAAAAGATTTTGGGGAAATGGTGCAAAAGGGAATTGTTCTGCTCATGAAGAGGGACACAATGGGAGTTTCCTCATGAAGGGAAAGAATGTAGGGTTCACTGTAGAGGTCCTCCAAGATCAAGGAACGGGGAGTACATGGAAAAAGACAAAATGTTGTGTAACAGATGCCCCCTAAAGCGTGAAGGTCGATCTAGAGTGAGGGATGAAATGATTTATGAATCAGTGCGAGGAACTAGGTTTTGTCATCGGAAAACCTACAAGCAAGTACAAATACATAAACATAGTTGAAAAACCTGTCAAATGATACATGATTCGTGGCATGGACGCAGCCATCCAGAGAATGATCATGTAAAAGGATTTAGGCATGGGTGAAACCATCCTATAAAGAGGATCATATCGAAACCAAGGTATGGTCACAACCATCCAATAATGAGAAGGATCACATATGACAACACATGGTATGGTCGCAACCATCCATATGAAAGAGACATGCATATCAGCACAATCATGTCACATCACCTTGCAACCTGGAATTTTGTGATCTAAGCCCAAGGGCTTGCGCTCCAACATGACCCGATCAAAGTACAAATTCTAACATGTGAATGGATGTGTTGACATTGAACATTCTAGAAAGTCACTTGATTACCATTCAACGATGTAAACTGTTAACAAGCGCGAGAGAAACCACCAATAATGACAATCGTCCTCAAGGTACTATCAACACAATCCACGAAATGTGAATAGATGAACTGAAGTCGAACACCCGTGAAATCACTCGATCTAAATCCAATGATGTGAACTTATCGTCGAGTGCGAAGAACTTGCCATTAGGGCATGCAAGCTTTAAGGTACTGGAAGGGAGTCTCTTGGTCAACTTCCTAGATAATGAGTTGAATTCGATAGGAAGCGACCATGTCGAAGGAGGGCCATAATGTATCCCACATCATCGACACAAGACTAAGGGATGCAAAATGATTTTGGATGATACAGAGAATCAGGTGTAAATGTAACTGCTAAAGGACAACCCTTGAACATACCGGTGACATGATTGGAAGTTTGGTAGGTTTTGGATCCATAGGATCGATGGTCATGATGATGTGGTAGAGATCAAATGGAAGGAAAAAATGAATGGCCCAACCCAGGGAGGTCAATGATAAAAAGGGGGATATCCCATCCCGACACAAAGCAGAAAGTGTCATGTTCAAGAGTGAGCTACCGACATAACTGACTAGATTTCCAAATTTCCCCCCACCATTTCTGGCAGGTACCCCAATTATTTTTTAATCGTGAGCTTGAAGGGGATAGCATATGCTCGCATTGTAAGTTCATCCTTCGGATGAATCCAACCTAGTAACTTTAATGAGCCCTAGGAAGGAGAAGCTCATGTTCGTCATGGTAACAAATCCGATGTCGTTTAATATTTTAACAAGTCTGACAAAGGCCTAACTAGGTATCTTTTTCATGTCTAGAGAGTTTGAAAAAGACACATAAAATAAAAATCCACATGGTTCATTTTCGTACATTTGTGTCTCTCAAGCCCGACTATTTTAGTCAAGGAGTACCTTTTTCATAAATAGTGCATCCCAACTCGAAAAAGGGGTAAACATATACTGGGCTTACGACGTTTCGCATCCATTAACGAGTTCAAAACGATAAGAGCTCGACAATCTTTTCATGTTTAAAGGGTTGGAAAAGAGCTTGAAAGCAGACCCCCCATTTTATTCTCTTTTACGAGTCAAAAGGGAAAAATACTCGGCAATCTTTTCATTTGTTATGAGTAAGAAAAGATCTTAAAGATGACTTGACCTAGGAGAACGATTGGTATATAGGCATAGCAACTGGTTCCAACAATGGTGAAATTGCTCAAAACATGTAATGGTCAAGAGGGTGGAAAATAAAACCACTCATCATTGCGGTTCCTCAAGAAAGGAAAAACAACCAAGTAAAAGCATACGATCGGCCAAAGAGATGGTGACGATAGAATGAAACAACCAAGGCTCATCTAGTAGAAATTAGCTGATTAAAACGGCAATCACGAGATGTAAATCGGGCATGGGTTCATTTTTCCACAAGCTTGAACCATGGAGAACTCTGCTTGGATTCGGTTTCATGTTTACACAAGCTTGAAACGAAAAACTATGCTTACTATAAGTTTGCATGCCCCCGACATAATGACTCAAAAGAGGTACATGCCCCCCAAGCTTCATTTCATTTAGCTAGGTGGATGGAATGAAGGTTCAGTTTCGAGATCCAGAAAAGACTCGACTAGGATCTTACGAGATCTTAATCAAAGACTTTATTTGTACTAGGGATTTGTTTCATTTTTTAATGAGGTTGACACAATAAAAGAACTATCCTCAAAATTGGCTTCATTTTTTAAAGAGGTTGATATAGAAAAGAACTATCCCCGTGGCCCTTGTTTTATTTTTTAACGAGGTTGAGACAGGAACAAACTATCCTCGGACATCTTGATTTATTTTTTAATGAGCTTGCCACAAGACAAGGAACTATGCTCATCCCTTGTTTCATTTTTTAACGAGGTTAACACAAGACCAGGAACTATCCTCATGACCCTTGTTTCTTTTTTTAACGAGCTTGACACAAGACGAGGAACTATCCTCATCAGATATGTTCATGAACCATACGAGAACATGGCTCCCAAGAGGTCTTCACTAGACGGAAGAACCACTCTTTGGGAGGAATACATGTCAATTGGTACGATAGATAGATCAGGTTCCAATGCCCCCAATACATAATGTACTATACCATCTGTGTAATCATCAGCAGACGTGGAGATGGAATGGGTAGCCACATAATTGAGCTATGGCAGGGAAGGTACTACATGCAAACATGATCCGATAGGGGTTGATGGTTGCAAAGGATGCGCCTGGTGACCTATGAATGACAATTGATCAATGATCACTATTCTCCCTTCATATGGAAAACAAACCACATGGAAAAGCGAAGAAACAAGAGCTCCCATGACATAAACATAGTTGCGTCCAAGGAGAAGATTGAAATCTAAAGGACCTTGGACTACCATCACATCTATATAGACAATCTTCCCTTCCAAAGTAATAGGGAACTTCGGAAGGACCCCTAAGGGTTGATTGGTTCCTTTATTGAAAGCCAACAGATTCTGGGTGACAGGCACAAGCTGTGGGGAACCCAAAGCTTGCAAAGTAGTAGAAGACATGATGCTAACAAATGAGCCTTCATCTAATATAGTGCCATGTACTACCATATTATAGGCTTGTACTATGATCTGGAAAGGCACATAAGATGGGAGGTGGAAAGCAGTCAATTGACTCCAATCGAAAGAAACGAAAAAACTACTTGGTGGGGGAATCATATGATTGCCCCCATGCTCTGTAGGAATAGAAGAAGGACTCTCCTGAACAACCGGGATAGGAGGGTCACTCTTCGATTCATGAGAATCTGAGGAGATGAGAAGAACATGAGCAGTATGATCACCACTCTCTTCCAGAATGGAGTGAGAAACTAGAGGCAAAGCCAAGTCGACACCCTTTCCGACCAATGGTTGGTCGGGAACAGATACAAGAGAGTCACGCTAAAGAAGATCAGGATTGGAAAGAGATGAATCCAAGTAAATCTCTTTACCAACCAGGAGAGGGTTAGAAGAAAGCCTCTGATAACCAACAGGAAGTTGGGGTTGAGGAGCTGTAAGGTTTTCCAAAACTTTGTAAGCTTTATCCATAAGAGGACAAAGGTGAAGAAGATGCTCTCCCTCACAAAACCTAATGGGGAATCTGATCTTTCTCTTCTTCTTACCATCATTAGTTGAAGGCGTAGCATTGACATGATCTCCAGAGGTCGATGGGGATGGTCAGTTCAGGTCTTGAGACCATACCTCTAAGACTCTGGGAATGCCGGGACAGTCTTGAAGGAGATGGTCACCCTTACACAGCTTGAAAGGGAATTTGACCTTCCACCGAGGATCAAAAGGTTTGTCTACAAGAAGTGCATTTGGAGAAATAGTTACACAGTTGGCCTCTCGCTTATCTGACTTCTTCTTCTTCGTCTTCTTCTTCTTCTTCTTAGCCTCCTGGTTACTGGATTTCAAACTTTCACTAGGTGAAGTAGAAGAGGATGACGAATAAATAGGGGAAGAAGGGGAGAGGTAAACCTTAGAGTCAATGTGATGTGATTCAAATGAAGGAGATGGCAGGGTCAGAGTTGGGACACTCGGGATCACCGAGGTCAAAAATAACCAGACAGGTAAACCAATGGCTAACCCAAGAAGGGGCAACGTTGCCATATAAGGAGCACCAACATTTCTAGAAGAAGGAAAAGGACTAGGATTCCCATCTAAGGGGAATCCTTGGCTGGTAGACTCTGGGAATGTTTCCATTGGAATCGAATTTTAAAGAAAAACTAAGGAAGATAAATTTAACCAAGAATATTTTGTGGGCAGTTAATTTTAAGACACTAAAACAAAACTTTGCCTTTTCATATTTTAAGAGTCAAGAAAAGGATGAAAGTGACTCTAGTTGCTTTTGGAATTAAGGAGCTCAAAAGGAGAAGTGCTCGATGATCTTTTAAAGATTCAAAAAGATAAAAAATGACTACCCAAGGTACTCTATGCATAAAGGATTATTAGGTAACCGTGAACTGCAGAATACCTCCTGGCGAACTGATAAGTACGGGTAGGCAATCTCCCCAAATGTTGTGTTCAGTATATCATGTTTACAAGGTGATAGAATCGACTTGCTACAGATAAAGGATTGCAAACCTAGTGGGGTCTCCCTTTATATACACAATGGTATGGGGATCACAAGTCCGTACTAGCATTGTCTAATGCCGAAGTGAACAACAACTACGAGGTTTAAAGACGCCGAAAAACGTCTCTAGCCTAGACCTCTAAATGTGAGCGCTAAGTTTCAATGCTTCCTTAGGTTAATTCAATAAATTTTAACGGTTGACCTTGAATTAGGTTTCAGTTACAAGGCCCTATTGCTATCATCTGACAAAACTTCTACATGCAGCTATATGAGAAAAGAGATCTTTGTCTTCGATGAAAGTTAACACTAATTGAGAGATAGGGAACAAAAAATCAATGCAACAATCAAAGAATGAAATCTTTCTCTAATAAATGTCCTAAATGCACTTAATCTTACCTTAACAACAAAATAAGTTTCATTTCATTTCCAATGCTTATGACGATGCAATTATAGCTTCTTAGTGATGCTACTAATGCAATATTTTCGCTTAACTAAACTAGAATGATGTCCTTCTTTTCATAAAATGCAAAATGAATCTTTCACATAAAGCACTTTTAATGAAAATTTTCATAGTTCCAAATAGACAAGCATCAATCAAATCCAAATTATGATGAATGAAACTAAAAGAAACTTCTTCCCTGAATCATACAAACCAAACACCCAAATGTTTCAATTGACAAACCAAGCAATGTAATCTATGCTCAGAATGAGAAAAGAGACACTCGAAATAAGAGAACAAACGAGACTCTTTCACTCATTCAATTGAAAATGAAGCAAACAAAGCATCCTAGTCACTTCTGGGATGAAGAAGAGAGTCCGAGGGTCAAGACACACTGGCACTGGAATGGGAGAAATTCTAACTTTTTCTTAACTCAGAGACCGGAGCGACTGCTTAATTGACAACTAGCGCCAATAGGCACAACCAACACGACTGACCAATACTACAACTAGCACTAATGGCCCGATCGGCGTGACTGCCTAACTGACAACTAACGCTGATCAAGGGATTCAAAGAAAAAATAAAAAAGAACATCACACAGGGCCAGACTTAACACATTAGAGGGTGGGCTAAACCAAGCAAGAACACAAACCAAGCTAAATGAAGCTTTATAGTCAGGGAGAGCACAGTCAAAACAAGCTAAGAGGAAGAAATGAAGAGAGCAAGACACACTGTTCGAGATCTAGGGTGAACCCTAATCTTCACCTACAAACATCGGCACGATTCCCTAACTGACAACAAGTGCTAGAAGGGGGTCAGAACGACTGTTTTTGAGTATATCGTGCTGATCGGTGTGACTGTTAGCAAAATAAGTGCGCTAACCGAGGGTGCAAGGAAAAAATAAGAAAAACTCAAAGGCTAAGACCAGAAACATTAAGCCATAAACATGTGAGATGAAACATTATGTGGGAAATCAATCGATAGTTGAATATATATTAAATCAAGAAGAGATTACAACCATTGTCTTGATGTTGTTGTTCTCCTCCGACAAAACCAAGTTCCCACACACTTTCGTTAGCATTCCATGATGGACTCAACAATGATAGTTTTAAGGTTCTTCCCTTTAGGCTTCACACTAAACCAAATTCACACTTCTCCCTCACACAACTAGAGAGCTACAACTATGAATAGCTTGTTGTTTTACTCCCTTGTTGTTTTACTCCAAACTTAATTAGCACTAGCTTGTGCTAGGGAAAAATGGAGGATTATATAGCATTAATGGATGGGAGATAGTTCCTCTTCTCAGGGGAAAAGGTCTTATCTCTTGAGGTAGTTCCATCCTTATAGGGGAAAGGAGCCCAAATTGACATCTCACATTTACCAAACTTCCATTACCAAGCTTCCAGCGCTGGAAGCTTTGGCTCCTTATTTAAAAACTTTCCATAAGAGGATTGACGTGACTGGAACAAAGCTCAGTCGCTCTAGTTGGCGCTAGGGATAGTGTTAATCCCTGCATATCAGCACAAGGAGGACAAAGGTCATTAGCGCCAATGTTGTAAACTGGGAAAACAAAAGATTTTGGGGAAATGGTGCAAAAGGGAATTGTTATACTCATGAAGAGGGACACAATGGGGGTTTCTTCATGAAGGGAAAGCATGTAGGGTTCACTATAGAGGTCCTCCAGGGTCATGGAACAGGGAGTATAGGGACAGTGACAAAATGTTGTGTAACAACCCCCACCAGGGGGGCTCCAAAAATGAAGTTGTTGGACATTAGATAAACCAATGCCCCTGGTGTGTTTTGTGACATGGACTAATCGCCTCTCGTGGATCCTTATATCTAGTGATGTGATCATTTACTAACACCTGTGGGTTTTGGTCTAACGATAATCATGATTCCCAACAGGTGGTATCAGAGCGTAGGTCATGAGTTTGATACACACCCAACTCACATTGTGGGGGGGAATTATTGTACATTTCATAAACCAATGATCCCTGTGTGTTTCATGACATGGACTAACCGCCTCTCGCATATCCTTATCTCTGGTGATCCCATCATTGACTAACACCTGCGGGTTTTGGTCTAACGACAATCATGATTCCCAACAGTAGGCCCCCCCCCCCAAGGCAGTAATAATGGGGGGGAAGCCCCCCAAGACCCCCTAGGCAATAATAGTGGGGGGGAAAGCCCCCCCACACCCCCCGTTATGGATTGGGATCCAAATGTGGCTTAAACAAGACCTTTGAATCAAGAAGATAATCAGGCTCCACATCCAACAATCTCCCACTTGGAGACTGATTATATCAACTCCATCACTGCTTCACTTGTTGGAAAATGCTTCCACTTTGGACCTAGATGTTTCTCATATTCATCATAATTCTTGAAGGCCAATTGAAACTAAGTAACAACTCAATTTCTCCCTAGTTACAACCTTTGTCAACATATCTGCAGGATTCTGACTAGTGTGTATCTTTTCCAGCTTCAATTGTCCATCATCCAAAACTAACCATATGAAATGATACCTGAGTTGTATATGTTTAGTCTTAGAATGAAAGGTTGAATTATTTGCAAGATGAATGACACTCTGGTTGTCACTATATAACCTGCTCATCTCTTGTTTCTTTCCCAACTCATCCATAAACCTTTGTAACCAAATCATTTCTTTACTAACCTCTGTAGCAACAACATACTTTTCTTCTGTTGTTGAAAGTGAAACAATATTTTGAAATTTTGAAACTCAATTGATAGTTGTTCCACCCATAGTAAACACATACCCTGTGGTGCTCCTCATGTTATATCTGTCACCTGCCATATCTTCATCAACATATCCTTGTAGAGAAATGTTTTAACCTCCTAAACATAATTCTTTATTTCTGGTACCTCTCAAATACCTAAGAATCCGCTTCACTACCATCCAATGCTCTTTTCTTGAATTGTTCATATACCTGCTTACAACTCCAACTACATGTGCAATATCAAGTGTTGTGCAGACAATTTAATACATTAAGCTTCCAACAACTAATGCATATAATCCATCTCTTCTTGGGTCTTGGGACACATCCCCTTACTTATTTTTAAATGGCTAACCAAAGGTGTACTAACTGGTTTTGTATTCTTCATATTAAATCTTTCCAACACCTTTTCTATGTACTCACTCTAAGACAATGTTAATTTTTGATTTTTCCTTTCTCTAGTTATTCTCATACCAAGGATTTGCTTTACAATACCCAAATCCTTCATTGCAAATGAATTTTGTACTTTCCTTTGATCACATTTATTTCCTATATGTTATACCCTGCAACAAGCATGCATCTACATACAATAGAAATATAATATAGCTGCCATCATTTTTCCTTTTAAGATAAACATAATGGTCAGAGTGACATCTAGTATAACCTTGTTTAGACATAAACCTATCAAATTTTAGATACCACTACCTTGGAGCTTGTTTTAATCCATACAAGCTCTTCTTCAATTTGCACACTAATTTCTCCTTCCGTTTGACCTCATATGCTTGTGGAAGATGCATATATATTTCCTTTTCCAAATCCCCATGGAGAAACGTTGTCTTTACATCTAATTGCTCAAGATGCAAATCTTCTACTGCCACTAGACTTAAAATAGTTCTGATTGAAGTCATTTTAACAATAGGAGAAAAAATTTCATCAAAGTCTATACATTTCTTTTGTGCAAATCCCTTCACCACAAGTCTAGCCTGATACCTCTGTTTACCTCTGTCTTTTTCCTTCAACTTGTAAACCCATTTATTCTGCAATTTTGGTTTACCAACAAGCAACTTGAATATGTTCCAAGTCTGGTTCTAGATCAAGGAGTCCATCTCTTCTTCCATGGCTTCCTCCCACTTCTTCTGGGTTTCTACCTGCATTGCTTCTTAATATCTTTTTGGTTCACCAGAATCAATCAATAATACATAATATAATGAAGAGGAGTATCGTTCAGGAGGTCTACTTAGCTTGCTATATCTTCTAACACCAATTTCAGGTGTTTGAGGTACTTGTTGTTGTTGTGGTTACTGATCATTTTGATTTTCAGGTACCTCTACCTTTTCCGTGACTTCATCAAGCACTGAGTATTCTTTTTCCTATTTCTTTCCCTGCATCTGATCCTTATACACGACCTTTTCATTGAATTTGGCATCTATACTCCTAACGATTTTGTGATTTTTATAATCATATAAGCGATAACCAAAATCATTTACACCATATCCAATAAAGGTACATTTCTTTGATTTTGCCTCAAGAATTGTTCTATTTTCTTTATTGATGTGGACAAAGGCTTCACAACTGAAATTCTTTAAAAATGAGTAGTTTACCTTTTTACCTATCCATGCCTCCTCTGGAATACCACCATCAAAGGAACTTGAAGGCCCTCTATTTATTAGATAAAAAAAAAATATCTACAACATCTGCCAAAATTGTAAGGGAAAGCATGCATACAATCTCATGCACCTTGCACGCTCCATGATTGTCTTGTTCATCCTTTCTAACACACCATTTTCCTGTGGTGTTCCTAGAACTATCTTCTCTCTACGAATTCCATGCTCTGAACAATAGTTATCAAACTCTTTGTTGCATTGTTCACCTCCAGTATTTGATCTAAGACTCTTCAACTTATTTCTTGTCTCATTCTCAACCAAAGCTTTCCATTTCTTGAAAGTATCAAATACATCATATTTATTTTGAATACAATAAATCCGGGTTTTCCTAGTTGCATTATCAATAAAGGTAATATGATAGCAAGAGCCACCGAGAGATGATACTTGAGAAGGTCCCCATACATCTGTATGCACAAGATCTATTTTTTCACTCTTCTTTCCTTCCCAACTTTGATAAATCTGACTCCTATTTTCCATAAACAGAATTTTCATAGAAATCAAAATCAACGTGCTTCAGACCTGACAAAATTCTTGAGTGAAGAATCTACATCCCCTTCTCACTCATGTGCCCAAGCCTATGATGCCAGAGTGTTGTGTATGCTCATATGGAAGTTAAAGCATTAACATAATTAGAAATACTTTTGCATAAATACAATGTACAAATATTTTCTCCTTTTTCTATTACCATGGCTCCTTTAATGACCTTCCATATTTTGTCTGTAAAAGTAGTTACACAACCTTCACCTCCCAACTTCCTTGTTGAAATTATATTTTTCTAACATGCATTACCTCCTTGAATATCCATTGTTTTCCATCATGTTTCTTTATAAAAACCTTACCCATTTCAATGATTTTACAGGGTTTATCATCACTGAGATGAACTTGTCCAAAATCGCCTTGAACATAGTCATGAAAATGTTTCCTATCAGGTGTGGCATGGAATAAGGCACTTGAATCTACCACCCAGGCATCAATAATATTATTTAATGAAAGAATCAAAGCATCTTTTAACATATCACCTGCCACATTTGCTTCATTATTGTTCTCTTGTTGTCCATCTCCTTCTTTTCCCTTCCGAGATTTGCATTCTTTCTTTAGGTGTCCTTTCTTCCCACATTTCTATCACACTATCCTTGATATGGATTTGGATCTGCCTTTTCTTGACTTACTGTGATTTCCTGGGCTCCTTCCTCTTTCCATTTTTCTTCCCCTAATATCTGCAGTCAAAGCATAACGTGATGTCTCAATGAAGCTTTTTTGTCGCATTTCCTTGCTAATGATAGCATCAACAACATCATCAAACTTTAAATTACTAGATCCAAAGACAAAGTTACTAATAGCCATAACTAAGCCATTCCAACATTCTGAGAATGAGCACAAAAATAACAGAGCCCTAACTTCATCATTAGAATTTACCCCTATAGAACTTAACTGACTGGAAACTGTGTTAAATTCATTTAAATGATAAAAAAAAGATCCACCTTCTAACATCTTCATATTAAACATATGCTTCATAAGATATACCTTATTTGAGGCTGAGGGTTTTACATATAGTTTCACCAAGGCCCTCATTAGACCTTTCTTTATTGTTTCCTTCGAAATATTGAAGACTACCGACGTCGCCAGGCACAACCATATTGTTCCCAATTCTTTTCTGTCAAGAATCTCCCATTCTTCATCCAACATACTTGTCAACTTATTTGTATTTCAACTCAATGATAGGTACAAATATTTTTATACATATAATCTTCTATCTACATCTTCCATAGCTGGTAGTTTTGGTCGTTGTATTTCTCGACCCTAAACCTGCCATCTTCTGCGATTGCACCCACTCGAACTAGGAACCCTTCTCTTGTGTGAGTTTATCAACAAAATAAACCTTCGGATATAATACCAATTGTTAGAAATTAATTAAAAGATCAATGAAATACACAAAATATTGTGGAAACACAAATACATAAATGCATAGAATAAGAGAGACATAGATATATGTCGTTCACCCAATTTGCACTGCGTCCATGGAGAAACAACGAGTCCTTCCTTTTATATTATCCAGCAAACTGAAGAGATATAACCTACAGTAGATCCATTGTAATTTCCTCTTCCCTCTCACAATGTCCTCTCTCTTTCTTGCTTAGAATAATAATCCATATCCGCAATACAATTCCCTCATATAAACCAAGGGGTTGCCTTGGAAAAAACCCTAAATTAAATATAACTTCTACCATTAAATGATCCAGGTGGCTCCAGAGAGACACACAAGACAATGAGGACTCAGGAAAGCTCAAAAATAAAAATGTTTGGATTATGCTCAAACTAGGACTAGAGTGTAGATATCGTCGTCTTGATCGCGGCGGTGCGAACGGTTCGTCAATCCGAGTCAGAATGAGGAGGTTAGAAGCAGTCAAAGTTGGGTTGACTTTTTGCTGACTGGGCAGGGTTAAGGAGGCCACAATTTGAACAGAACCTGGCCACTGGATTCCGGCAACTCTAGCCAGATTCTAGGAAAAATTGTGGCCTAGTTAAAATGACTCCTACTGTCCAAAATTGAATTTCCCAAAATGAATGGTTTGTTTTATATAATAATAATAATAATAATAATAATAAGATATATATATATATATATATATATATATAAGGGTGGCGGGCCATGACCCTCGGCCCCTCCCACGAAACTAGTTAACCAAAAACCGGGTGGGCGGCCATGACCCTGCCACCCCACACCACGGAACCACGTGGAAACCACGGATCCGCAACCTTCAACCAACGACATATATCGTGGATGGTGGGCTGACAGCTATGACAAGAGGTGGGTATAGTGGGCGGGCCATCCAAGGTGGGCTTGGCCTAAACGAAAATTTTAAATTATTTTTTTTTTGTTAGTAATGTGTGAAAAAAGGAGGAGGCGGGGTTTGACCACCCGACCTTCTCCATATGAACCAGACTCCCTAACCAACTCTGCCAATAGACAACTTGGGAAAATTCACCACCCATTTTTTATTTAAAACACAGTTTTCAGTGCGCTCAGGCAAATGGAGGAACTAGGGGTAGGCACACATTTCCAGGCAAAGGAGGTAGTGCACGCAGTTCGAGGCAATATTTTGTAGGAGGGGCCAAATTTTCACTTTGTTAGATTTTGACAAATTTTATATGCCATGAACGCAATGGTGCTATTTGTTTCTCCATCAAAGTTCTGCATTTTTAGGCCATTTTTCAGTTGGCAGGTGGAACCATGACTGCGGTAGAAATAGGGAGTGGAACCATGATCCTTGAAATTTTCCCGAGGAGGTAATTTTTCTCCATGTCGGAATATAGTCAAGTTTACAGTCTTTTTTCATGGTTTTCCATAGGGATCGCAATGGCGAGGTTAGATTCACCTTTTGAGTTGTCGATTTCCATCCCACCCATGGAGCAGAATCTTTGAGGAATCTAGGGGGAATCTAAAAGATTCCTTGAGCCTCAAATTCTCAATTTCTTAGAATTCAAAAATTGGACAGTCTATTTTGCACTATTCGACATCACAAATCTGATGGTGCATTCAGATTATTCATTTGCTAATTCTATTTTTCAGACACTTTTCTAAGTGAAATGCTGGTGTCAGCATCTATGTGCGAGCAACCATTTCCATGTGATTGATGCTGTGAGATTGATGGCACGAACAGCTTCAACAGTTTGACATTTGCTTCTTTAGATGGCCCTTGGTTGTGAGGTATATGGAGTGTGTTCATACTTATTTTTCTATGCATTGTGTTGCACAGATCCCTGTTTGATGTTGATGAGGGATCTTGTTTATTACTTGTTTTCATGATTCCTACTTGATGTGATGCAGAATCATCTGTGTGATGTACTTGTTGTCATGATTCGTCATGTTCTGTTTTGAGATCCATTTGTTGTATGTTGATGGGATACTCATGTTTTCTTCGTGCATGTTTGCATTGAGATCCCTTTTATGCCATGATTGGCAGGATGATCATCTTGCATGAGTTTATGTCATACTGATAGGAGTCCTTTTGAATGAGAGTTCCTATAGCAGAACATCTCTTGGAGCCACTCCTGTGTGAGGGCATTTTCCTTGTATGATAGCGATGTCATCTCTTATGTACATCATCACTATTGACAGCACTTAATACAACGACCTACACCATCTTGACACCGGGGCCCGGAGACATAGTCCCTCTTGGACGAACTCCGTTATCAACAGATTTTGTTTTCATGTGTTGATGATTGACATGTTCCTCTTATTTACAGCATGCGGATGTATTAATTTATGTTCTTTTAAAAATGCAATTTAACACATCACGAAAGTAAAAGGTCTTGGAAGGGTCCTTTGTCACACCCGGACCTGGGTCATTAGATCTTTTGCCTAATGAACGACCTAGATTGATTACAAAATTACAATATTTTACAAGGCAATTTTTCATCTAGTTTTATCTTTGGGGACTCTGCCCCCGAACCCCCACCAGGGGGGGGATCCAAACATGCAGTCACATCTTTGGACCCCCCATGAAGCAATAGTGGGGGGGAAAGCCTACCCACACCCCCTCCTTGGGGATTGGGAACCAAACACGGATGAAACAAGACCTATGAATTAGGAATATAATCAGGTTCCACATCCAATAAAGTTATGGATTCCTAATTCTTTTGCAAATAGGTGAAGGTTAGTTCTCTGGACTCCCATGGAGGCCATAAGGTGGAATAGATTGTGTACTCTAGATTAAAAAACAAGACCTATGAATTAGGAATATAATCAGGTTCCACATCCAATAAAGTTATGGATTCCTAATTCTTTTGCAAATAGGTGAAGGTTAGTTCTCTGGACTCCCATGGAGGCCATAAGGTGGAATAGATTGTGTACTCTAGATTCAAGTAGGAGACAGGTGGAGGCACTAGGTTCCAAATTCCTAATGTGTTAAGTGGATGGAGAGTATTAGACCTCTAGATTCTTGTATTTGGGGTGGAGCACCATCCGTGATGGATTCCTTGAACTAATTGTGGTGTGGAGTTGCAGTAACTCTAGATTCCCTAAATTAGCTGTGGGGTGGAGCTATAGGTATTATGGTTTCCTTGAATTGATTATGCTTGAGTGGGGACACTGCACACTCTATATTCCTGGGGATTAGGGGGAGGCACTGTTGACTCTAGATTCCCGATGATATGATACTACGGGCTTGCAGTCGATTACGATGTGGTGTACATGTTTTATTGTGCCATGTGTACATGTCATGTTGTATATGTTGTATTGTGCCACATGTACAATGTATTGTACTATGTGTATATGTGTATGCATTATGTAATTTGCTTGGGACAGAAAAGTATGGGACTATCTAGGACCAAGTGTTATGTAATGTGTTTTGGATAGGAAAGTATGGAACTCTTTCAGCTCATGTGCTATGTACTAATTTTGGGTGGAGGCGGGATAGCCTCTAGATTCTTGATGATAATTTCTCATCGAAAAAATACTATCAAGATTGGTAGTGCCCATATTCATGGGGTAGCAACTGGGCTTAATCATATTTGGCAACTGATCCAGTGCATGGAAGTTGAAGAGAAGAGAAGAGAAGGAACTGGGTGCTTGTTGGTTTTGAAAACCGGTTCAATTTGTGTACGAGAAGAGAAAAAGCCATTGAATGCTTGATAGTTTGGGCAACCGATCCAATGTGTGTAAAGAAAGAAGCAAAGAGAAATTCAAGATAAGTATCAATATTTCATTTGATTTCATGAAAATTTGCAAAATAGGAACATGATTTGATATTCTGATTTATGATGATTTGATTTATGAACTAATTTGACTTATTGTGACAGGAACCAAAATAAAATTGCAAATGTCACCTCATGGATAAGTTGTTAATGAGGTATGATTTAAATGATTGAAATTTCTTTATGATGAAACTCATGGAGATTTATGTGCTATGATGTAAGAAAACATGGAATTGCTCGATTTGGATGGTTGGAGTTAGAAGAAATATTAATAGAAACAATACAAAAATAATTAAAGGATGCATATTACACTGGAAAATATTTTAGGAACAAGGCCATTATGGGACACTAACACCTAATGGTTCCCACTGATTACCAGGAAGCATGCTATGATCGATATGAAAGTGTTGAGGTTGGGACTTGCTTTGGTTATGAAATCCTTCTGATGTGAGGAAGCGTTGCTAAGAAATTGATCGCCCGAGGGACTGAGAAGCAGAGGAGGGGATGTTTGAACTTGGAAGCAGAGTAACTGCATGGAAGGAAGATCAACTTTCCTCAGGGACTGAGAAGCAGAGAAGGGGCATGTTCTAGGATGAATTGGGCTAGGAACTGTTTGTTGAAAGAACAAGGAACACAGGGGAAAGAAGTGATGGAAGATGGAATGTTGCAACACTCCAAGAAAATGAAAGCTAGAAAGATGAAATTTGGTGTAGTGACAAAACCAAGAAAACCGCAAAGGAGCCTCAAAAAGTGGATGATCCAAGAAAATTTTCATGTTTATTTAGTTTCTAAGCAAGCAAACTATATGGATATAAAATGTAATTATAAGCGAGCTGCATTATAAAGCTCATAGTGATTTATTGATCCATGTGGATATTGGTGGCCACTGTCCTATTCCACTTGGATCCCCACCATTGTTTCTTTCATTTTTTCAGTTTCCTTATTTGTAGAACAATTTACTATTTTTGGCAGTTTTTTGGGTCCTGAACTTTCGGAGCCATTTTGAGGCCCTAAACAATGTTTTTTGTGAAAACCAGGACCACCATGTGTTCTAAGTCAATGTTGGTCATTCAAAAGTTGTATTCCTCGAATAGATCTTTCTAACGAGGTATTGTGCGCATCAAATAGAGATTGTATGCCAAAGTTACGACCCCGAGAAGTTGATGTACCAATTTACCCAAAGGGGCCCATAGTTTGGCACTTCATCTCCCAGGGTTAGGTTTTTGGATGTTTAGGATTTTATATTGTTTATCAATAATAGATAGGCCTTTGAGACTAATTGTAATAGTTTAAGGGCATGTAGCCACCACATCTCTTCTCAAAGATAATCTATCATTGCTCGAGCTAGTCTTATTTCCATTCTGTTTATAAGCAAATTTCAGTATCTGATATTAATGAAATGAAGTGTTTTTTCTACTGCATCTTTGTATTTATGGTTATATCTGTAATTTGTTGTGTTCCTATTTAAATCTGTATCAGTGGTGTCAGAGCGGTCTTCTCTTTCTCTATTTTTCTTTGCATGTCCCCAACGAGGTCGTGATATAAGGAGTTGGGGCTTGATTTGGTTGAACCTTTGCAAGATCAATGTCACAAACCACGACAGCCGCCCATGGGGGAAGAAAAGAAAGAAGAGGGGGCAGGAGATCCTATCAAAATATTGCTCGAGGATGCCCTCGAGAAACAAAGGAATGTGATGATGGATAACTTTGCCCAAATACTTAAATGGTTGCCCACCGACAGTGCATCCACATCAAGCAGCCACTCTAGAGGCTCCACACCTTTTAAGGTACAAGTAAACTTTGACATTCCCATATTTGAGGGCAAAATAGATGCAGGTACGATATATAAATGGTTAAATCTGCTAGAGGGTATTTTTCCAGCCGAGAAAAGATTACTTTTGCTCTTCTCAAAGCAACCTCCCACGTCAAGGACTAGTGGGAAACCTATTGTCAGCAGAAGGATGAAATTAGGACCTCACTTTTTTTAGTCGCACCCACATGGAATTCGTTCTGGGATGCCATCAAGGAGTAGTAATACCCTGTCGGGAGCTATGAGGATAAATACATAAAGTGGACAATGCTACGACAGTAAAGGGACCAAGATGTGCCGGAGTTTACCAATGTTTTTCATACCCTTCGCACGAATTTGGGTATCAAGGATTATGAGAAACATTTGGTACTCAAGTACTGTGTTTACCTACACAGGTACATCTAGGCTGAGATGGAATTCTTGGACATATCCTCACTCGGAATGGCATAACGATATGCTGTCAAGATCGAGTAGAAGTTTAAATAGAAGAAGTGAGACTTTAGATCTGTGAATCTGAAGCAAGGTAAAGGTGCCCCCAAACTGCAAAACAAAGGACAAAGCCAAGGCTGGGTGGCCCAGGACAACTCGCCAATGCTGCAAGAAAAGAACAAAACTATGAAGCTAAACAAGGACACGGGAAAGTGGCGTGAGTTCCATAAGAGCTCCACTCACAACACAAGTGAGTGTCGAGTGAAGCAGTCACTCGTGGCCGAGTTGAAGGCTTCAAAATCAGATACATGTTCTGACTCTAAGTCAAAACCCGATAAGGAGAATGACAATAGGAAGCATATTATCAATGCAGAGCTCAACGCCACCATTGCCACCATGAAGATCCATAAGGAGGAACCTGAAGATCTGGAGGAGGAGGAGTGCCTCTTCCACTCCCAAATGTGGGTGAAGGGTTCCCCGCTATAGTTCATTGTTGATAGCGAGAGACAAAAGAACCTCATTTTGGTAGAGGTCGTGAAGCGACTGGGCTTACCAACCACAACACACTCACAACCGTCACCATTGGGTGGCTTCACCAAGGACAGGATCTTCGCGTGACCCAGCAGTGCTGCCTTCCATACAACATCAAGCCCTTCACAGATGAGATATTATGTGACATTGCTCCCTTGATGTTTGTGATGTATTATTAGGCCAACCATACTTGTGGAAGTGACATGCTCTGTATGAGTCAAGGCCTCGCGTTATTATTGTTACTTTGGGAAATAGGTTGTACAGGATACCGGAGGTAGCATCGCCTACCACCATCTCTTTGGTTATTGCAAAACAATGTAGTAAGCTCATTTCCAAAACTGATAATTTTTTTCCTGATGATACACCCTCAAGGAAAGAAGAAGACGGTGGCCACGACCTCCAGACAAGGCCCCTCAGCATGACAACAACAAATGGACAAGGTCATGAAGGAGTATGAGGTCATCTTCACCTCCCCCGCAGGGGTGCCTCTGCATTGTCATGTCAAGCACTCCATCGATCCGACCCTAGGTGTGCCATTGCCCAATGGACCAATCTATTGGTGCTCTATTCTGGAGAACGACGAAATCAAGAGGGAGATTCAGGATCTGCTGCAGAAAGGTCACATCCAGCTGAGTTCATCACCCTGTGGGAGCCCGATCATGTTGGTACAGAAGAAGGATGGGACTTGGAGACTCTATATTGACTATCGAGCGCTGAACAAGATCACTGTCCATAATAGGTACCCGATCCCATGGATTGATGACCTTTTGGACCAACTCAAGGGGGAAAAAATATTTTAGCAACATTGACTTGAAGTTCAGATATCACCAGGTACCAATCGAACCCTCCGATGTGTGGAAGACTTCCTTCAAATCCAAGGAGGGCCTTTTCGAATGGTTGGTTATGCCTTTCGTGTTGATGAATGCTCCTGCAACCATCATAAGGCTGATGGATGAAATCTTGCGACCATTCACCAACTCATTTGTAGTGGTATACTTGGATGAAATCCCAATCTTAGCTAGAGTTGGGAAGAGCATCTCCACCACATTCGACAGGTTCTCTAAACATTGTGGCCAGACAAGCTGTGTGCCAATTTGGAGAAATGCACTTTTGGCATGATGCGGGTTTAGTATCTGGGATAAATTATGGATGAACAGGGGGTGCATGTGGATCTAGCCAAGATCCAAGTCATTTAGTATTGGCCAACCCCAACCACTTTGATAGAGCTCCACAACTTTCTGGGTATTGCGAATTTCTACCATAGGTTTGTGTTGGGATTCTCTCATACCAGTTGGCCCTTGAGTCAAGTCACCAAGGGAGGAGTGAAAGAAAGATTCTTTTGGCATGAATCTCAACAGAAGGCATTCGTAGAGTTGAAACACGACCTCTGATCTACACCAGTGCTCACATTACCATACTTGCAACAACCATTTGAGATCAAGACAGATGCCTATGACTATGTTATTGGGTCAGTCCTTACTCAACAGGGGCATCCAGTGGCATATCACAGTGAGACACTTTTAGACACAGTTCGGAAGTATCCCACTTATGACAAAGAAATGTATTCCATTGTGCAGGCCTACCGACAATGGAAGCATTGCATTTTTGGGAAGGAAACATTCATCCACACAAACCACTAACCCCTGCAGTTCATACAGATGCAAGGGAAGTTGCAGAATGATCGCCATCATAAGTGGTCCACATACCTGCAACAGTTCCATTTGAATATCAAGTATAAGAATGGTAGCACCAATAATGTTGTAGACTACCTCAACCAACCACCGATAATGGTGTTAACCACCATGCTCAGCTCTTGTGGGCATGAGAATTTTGATTGGCCACTTCTCTACAAAAGCGACCCAGAATTCAGCCACAAATACCAGACGCTCTTAGAGGGTCAGAAAGTTCCATATTATCACCTCCAGGATGCCCTATTATCCCACTTGGGACACCTTTGTGTTCCTTCAAGCGAGCATGCCAATATGATTTGGGAAGCGCAATATAGTCGAGCTGCTGGGCAATTCGAGGTCGAGAAAACGATGGCAGTACTTAAGAAGTATTTCTATCAGCCAAATCTTCGACAAGATGTCGAGAAGTACATTAGATCCTGCACTGTCTGCGCCATTTCCAAACCGACCATCAAGAAGAAAGGCATTTATACTCCGCTGCCTACCCCTAGTTGACTTTGGGAATCCATCTCCATGGATTACATGCCGATCCTTCCTTCTATTAAGCATGGAAACAACTGTGTTTTTGTGATCATCGACAGATTCTCGAAGATGGCCATTATGGCGGCCTGCAAGAAGAATATCACATCAAAAGCCACTGCTAAACTCTTCTTCGAATGAGTGTGGGTACATTTTGGGATCCCATAGTCTATCATCACAGATCGGGACAACAGGTTCCTTGGTACATTTTGGTCTAGTCTCTAGTCGATGCTGGACACCAAGCTCACTAAGTCCACAACTTTCCATCCCCAAACTGATGTCCAGACAGATGTCATCAATAGGATGATCGTACACATTTTGTGCATGTACAACTCAAAGCATCCACACACATGGGATGAGAGCCTCCCCTATGTCCAACAAAGCTATAACTGAGCTCTCCATAGCTCAACTGGCCACAACCCTTTTGAGGTGGCCTTGGGATTCCAGACATTATGTCCCATTGATGTGGCCATACCATTTGCAGCTACTCAGGAAGATTTGGCTCATGTCCAGTCGGAAGCCAATAAGGCAAACAACTTCATTGAGAGCATCCAACATATCTGCCAGTAGGTCCATGAAATTCTAGAGAAATCAAATGCCAAGTACAAGCAACGACATGATCAACATCAGGTGCCACAAAAGTTTCAGATGGGTGACAAAGTTTGGTTGCATTTGCAGAAGGAACACCTTACCGGAGCCTATCAGAAACTCATACCACTCAGATATGGTCCTTACATCATTACCAAAGTTGTGGGAGACAACAAATTTGAGCTCAACATTCCCCCATTCCTTGGCCCCCACCCAGTATTCAATGTGGATCACCTTCGACCATACTTTCCACCATTACTTGACACATCCAACATTGCAGAACAACTCACATCAATAGAGTTAAATCCAGACTGCATGGAACAAGCTGCAACTGATCAGATCATGGACATGCAGATCAAGAACACCCGCCAGCAGAAGATCCAGCTGTATCGAGTTGTCAAAACCGACCAACTCCTTCACCAAGGAAAGTGGCTTACCAGGGATCAAGTTTAGTAGAAGTTTCCTCATCTCATGGAGGAACTCAATGCGATGGGGACCATTGCTTCCTAAGGGGGGAGGAATGATCCAAGTGGATATTGGTGGCCACTAGCCTATTCCACTTGGACCCCCACCATTGTTTCTTTGATTTTTTCAGTTTTCTTATTTCTAGCACAATTTACTATTTTTGGTAGTTTTTCGGGTCGTGAACTTCCAGAGCCGTTTTGAGGCCCTAAACGACGTTTTTTGGGAAAATTGGCACTAACATGGGTAAATGACCAATGTTGGTCATTCAAAAGTTGTAGTCCTTAGATAGATATTTCTAGCGAGGTATTGTGGGCATCAAATAAAGATCGTATGCCAAAGTTACGACCTCGGGAAGTTGATGTACCAATTTACCCAAACGTGGCCCATAGTTTGGCGCTTCATCTCCTAGGGTCAGGTTTTTGGATGTTTAGGGTTTTCCATTGCTTCTCAACATTAAATAGGCCTTCGAGCCTCATTGTAACATAGTTCATAGGCATGTATCCGACACATCTCTTCACAAAGATAAGCTATCATCGCACAATCTGTTGGGTTGTGTTATATTCTTTCCATGACTAGCCCACGTAGTTAACTACGGGGTTAGGAGGGGGGCAGAGCCCCTCCTTGTTGCACCATTTTTGTAGCAAGGGGAGTCACAGGGAGTTTGAGGGGTGCATGTAACCCCACTCTATGGAGTCCGGGGCAGCGCCCTGAAAATTTTGGTTTTGGACCCTATGTTAGGTTGGGTGGACCCACCTATGGTTTTGTGTATGATTTTCGCACATGTTTTTGGATGCGATGGTTTTCGGTCCATGGTTTTGGACGTGATGGTTTTCGGTCCATGGTATTCAATGCTTCAGCATGTATAAATATGCATTGTAACATTGAAAGGAACATAATGAAAAATCAAGCTGGTAGTCCCGGTTTTGGGATCCAGGGGAAATCTTTGTGTATATGTGTTTCATGTTAGAAAGTTATATATTATGGAGCAATGGAACACATAAAATATTGCAGAAATATAAACACAGAAAATGCATAAAACAAGAGAGACACAGATATATGTGGTTCACCCAGTTTGGGCTACATCCACGGAGAAACAACCAATCCTTCCTTTTATATTATCCAGCAAATTGAAGAGATACAACCTATAGCAGATCCACTGTAACACCCTCTTCGCTCTCAATCTCCTCTCTCTTTCTCACTCAGAATACAGATCTACATAGATGCAATACAATTCCCTCATATATAGTGAGGGGTTGCCTTCTAGGGCAAAAAACCCTAAATTAAACATAACTTCTACCGTAAGATCTCCGCCTAATGAACGGCCCATATTGACTAGAAATTATTATACTTTTGCAAGGAAATTTTACATCTATTCTTAGTTTTGGGGGTGCTGCCCCCAAAATCCCCGCTAGGGGGCGCTCCCCAAAGGTCGCAACCGCCCCCCCTAGACCCCCCTGCAGTGAATATTTTACGGGCGGCGTTGCCACCCCATTTCGAACTGGGGTCCAATGCGGTGATACCTTTGAATACAGAAGATAATCAGGCTTCACACCCAATAATCTCCCACTTGGAGACTGATTATAGCAACTCCACCGCTGCTTCATTTGCTAGACAATGACTCCTCTTTGGACCTGGTTGTTTCTCATCTTCTTCATCATACTTGAAGACCAATTGAAACTAAGCATATTCTTAGTTTCTCTCTGGTTACAACTTTTGTTAGCATATCTGCAGGATTCTGGCTAGTGTGTATCTTTTCCAGCTTCAACTCTCCATCTTCCAACATTCATCGTATGAAATGGTACTTGAGCTGTATGTGTTTAGTCTTGGAATGAAATGCTAAGTTCTTTGCAAGATGAATGGAACTTTGGCTATCACTGTATAACGTGCCCATATCATGCTTCTTACCCAATTCACCCATAAACCTTTGTAACCAAATCATTTCTTTACTAGCCTCTGTAGCAGCAACATACTCTGCTTCTATTGTTGAAAGTGAAACAACACTTTGGATTTTTGAAACCCAACTGACAGATGTTCCACCTACAGTAAATACATATCCTGTAGTATCGTTCAGGGGGTCTACTTATCCTAGTAGATATTCTAACACCACTTTCAGGTGTTTGGGGTGCCTGTTGCTGTTGTGGTGGTTGCTGTTGTTGTGGTTGTTGATTATTATTATTTTCAGGCACTTTTACTTTTTCAGTGATCTCATCAAGAACTGTGTATTCCTTGTTTTCTTTTTCCTGTTTCTTTTCCTGCAACTGATTCTTATACAAGACCTTTTCATTGAATATTACATCTCTACCCCTAATGATTTTGTGATTTTCGTAATCATATAAGCGATAACCAAAATCATTAACACCATATCCAATAAAGGTACATTTCTTTGATTTTGCCTCAACCTTTGTTCTATTTTCTTTATCAATATGGACAAAGGCCTCACAACCAAAAGGCTTTAAAAAGGAGTAGTTTACTTTTTTACCTGTCCATGCTTCCTCTGGAACACCACCATCCAAGGAACTTGAAGGTCCTTCGTTTATTAGATAAACAACAGTATCTATAGCATCTGCCCAAAATTGTAAAAGCAATCCTACATGCAATCTCATGCACCTTGCACGCTCCATGATTGTTCTATTCTTCCTTTCTGACACGCCATTTTCTTGTGGTGTTCTTGGAACTGTCTTCTCTCTATGAATTCCATGCTCTGAACAGTACCTATCAAACTCATTGCTGCAATATTCACCTCCATTGTCTGATCTGAGACACTTCAATTTCTTTCCTGTCTCAATCTCAACCAAAGCTTTTCATTTCTTGAAAGTATCAAATACATCAGATTTATTCTTAATACAACAAATCCAAGTTTTTCTAGTTGCATCATCAATAAAAGTAATATAATAACGAGAGCCACCGAGAGATGATACATGAGCAGGTCCCATACATCTGTATGCACAAGCTCTAATTTTTTGCTCTTCTTTTATTTCCCAACTCTAAGAAATCTGACTCTCTTTTGTTTTCCATAAATGCAATTCTCACAGAAGTCCAAATCAACATTCTTCAAACCCGGCAACAAATTCCTTGAGTGAAGGATCTTCATCCCCTTCTCACGCATGTGTCCGAGCCTATGATGCCATAATGCTATATCTGCTCCTTTGGAAGTTAAAGCATCAACAGAGTTAGAAATGCCATTGCATAAATACAATGTACCAACCTTTTCGCCTTTTGCTATTACCAGGGCTCCTTTGGTGACCTTCCAAGCTTTATCTGTGAAAGTTGTCACACAACCTTCACCGCCTAACTACCTTGTTGAAATCAGATTTTTCTTCAGATCTTAAACATGCCTTACCTCCTTTAGTAACCATTGGTTTCCATTCTGCTGGTTTACAAGAACCTTACCCATTCCAAAAATTTTACAGGGTTTAACATCACCCAAATGGACTTGTCCAAAATCTCCTTGAACATAGTCATGAAAGTATTTCTTATCAGGTGTGGCATGGAATGAGGCCCCTGAATCTACCACCCAGGAATCAGTAATATTTTTGAAAGAAAGAATCAAAGCATCTTGTAACACCTCACCTGTCACATTTGCTTCATGATTGTTTTCTTGTTGTGCATCTCCTTTTTTTCCCTTTTGAGATCTATAGTCTTTCTTTAGGTGTCCTTTCTTTCCCCATTTCCAGTAGAATATCCCCGATCTGGACTTGGATCTGCCTTTCTTTGATTTATTGCGATATCTTGAGCTCTTTCCTCTTTCCATTTTTCTTCCCCTAGACTCTGCACTCAAAGCATTACCTGATGTCTCACCAAAACATTTCTGTCGCATTTCCTCACTAAGGATAGCACCGAGAACATCATCAAACTTTAAAGTACTAGATCTAGAACCAGAGTTACTAATGGCCATTACTAAACCATTCCAACTTTCTGGAAATGAGCACAAGAATAACAAAGCTCTAACTTCATCATCAAAGTTTACCCCTACAAAACTTAACTGACTTGTAACAGCATTAAAATCATTTAAATGGTCTGCAACAGATCCACCTTCTGACATCTTCATATTAAATAATTGTTTCATAAGGAATACCTTGTTTGAGGCCAAGGGTTTTTCATATAGTTTCGCCAATGCCTTAATCAAACCCTCTGTCATTGTTTCCTTCGAAATGTTGAAGGCGACCGATGCTGCGAGGCACAACCGTACTGTTCCTAGTGACTTTCTATCGAGAAGGTTCCATTCTTCATTTGTCATACCCGTTGGCATCTTTGTTTTTCCGCCCAATGGCAGGTACAAATCTTTCTGATATAGATAATCTTCCATCTGCATCTTCCACAGCGAGAAGTTTTGGCCATTAAATTTCTCGACCCTAAACTTACCATCTTCTGCCATTTCTCCCACTCGAACGAGGAACCCTTCTTTCCTGCAAGTTTATCAGCCAAATATACCTTCGGCTCTGATACCAGTTGTTAGAAAATTATATATTACGGAGAAATGGAACACATAAAATATTTCAGAAATATAAACATAGAAAACACATAAAACAAGAGAGACATAGATATACGTGGCTCACCCAGTTTGGGCTACGTCCATGGAGAAACAACCAGTCCTTCCTTTTATATTATCCAGCAAACTGAAGAGATACAACCTACAACAAATCCGTTGTAACACCCTCTTCGCTCTCAATCTCCTCTCTCTTTCTCACTCAGAATACAGATCTACATAAACACAATACAATTCCCTCATATATAGTGAGGGGTTGCCTTCTAGGGCAAAAAACCCTAAATTAAACATAGCTTCTACCATCAGATCTCCACCTAATGAACGGCCCAGATTGACTAGAAATTACTATACTTTTACAAGGCAATTTTACATCTATTCTTAGCTTCGGAGGCGTTGCCCCCGAAACCCCCCGCCAGGGGGGGGGCTCCCCAAAGATCGCAGCCACCCCCCCTGGACCCCTTTGCAGCGAATATTTTACAGGTGGCGTTGCCGCCCCATTTCGAATTACGGTCCAATGCGGCGATACCTTTGTATACAAAAGATAATCAAGCTTCACACCCAACATTTTATGTGTTATGCTCTCGCATTGTTTATTTTTTGTGTTTTAGAATTTGTGTGCAGGTAATTTGTGTATGGGGTTAAAACCTACATTTGGTATCAAAGTTGTTTTGGCTACAAGGGGATGCCCTTGTTGCCGAGGGGTTTCGCTAGGGCCTGTGGTAGACCCTGTTCAGTGGAAGATTTGTGAGATCGATTTCGGTGGTGAAAGAAGATGGCGAGCAGTGGAAAGATAGAGATTGAGAAATTTAATGGTCAAAGTTTTGAGTTGTGGAAACTCAAGATGGAGGATCTATTGGTGGATAAAGATCAGTGGATTGTAGTAGATCCAGGTACTAAACCAATGAGAGTGTCCGATGAAGAATGGAAGAAGTTGGATCAGAAGGCAAAGAGCACAATGTGATTGTGTGTCTCAGATTCAGTATTGATGAATGTATCAGGGGAAGCTACGGTGAAGGCTTTGTGGGACATGTTAGGGACTTTGTACCAATCTAAATCTCTAGTGAATAAACTGTTCCTACGGAAAAAGTTGTATAACCTGAGGATGAAAGATGGAGACTCTGTGACAGAGCATCTGAATGCATTTAATATTGTGGTAAGTCAATTAGCATCTGTTGATATTAAAATTTTAGATGAAGATAAGTGCATCAATTTGTTGTGTTCTCTACCAGCTTCGTGGGATAGTCTAGTTATTGCAATAGGCAGTAATGCAACTACTTTGCAGTTTGATGAAATAGTCTCATCCCTACTGACGGAGGAGATGAGACAAAAAAATATGGAAAGCCAAAATGATGATGCCTTGTTTGTACGACGACGGTCCCAGAACAGAAACAAAAATAAGTCATCGAGTGGGAGATCTAAATCTAGAGGGAGATCTAAATCTCCAGGAAAACCTGTAAAAGTGGTTTGCTAGAAATGTAGAAAGGAAGGGCACTACAAAAGGGACTGTAAATCTAAAGCTCCTGATAAAGGAAAGGAATCTGATGATGCTCCTTCTACAGAGGCGAAAACCACCTCAGATGAAGGTGGGGATGTGTACTTGGCTTCTTCAAGTACACATGTAGATCATGAGGCATGGTTGATTGAATTAGGTGCATCCTTTCACTTCACTCCCCATAGAGAGTGGTTCTGCGAGTATGATAAATACGATGGTGATGATGTCTTCTTAGGGGATGATAGGAAGGCTAGAATTGTTGGTCACGGAAAAGTAAAGTTGAAGTTACAAGGTGGAAGGGTTAGAACACTTCCGGGTGTTCTGCATATTCTTGCATTGGCCAGAAATCTAATTTATGTAAGCAAGTTGGATGATGTAGGTGTAAAAACAGTGTTCGAGAAGGATACCTGCAAGATGGTTCGGGGAGCACTGGTATTGATGTGGGGGGTTCGGATTGGAACTCTATACAAGCTGCAAGGTAGCACGGTTGTTGATGGGTGCAACAGTTCTGTGGTTCCTGAAAGTGGAGCATAAAATATAGTGGTCTCTGGAGAGAAGACCATGCTGTGGCATCAAAGGCTTGGACATATTGGAGAGAAGGGCCTTCAAATACTTCATGGTAAAGGTATGGTAGAAGGTATGAGTAATAACTCTCTGTATTTTGATTTCTGTGAAAATTGTGTATATGGGAAGCAGAATCGGGTGAGTTTCCCCTCTGGTGGTAAGAGGGCGAAACATATATTAGAGCTTGTGAATAGTGATGTATTTGGACCTGTGAAGGTTCCATCACTAGGTAAGTTTGTGTACTATGTATCATTTATAGATTACTTCTCAAGGAATACATGGATATATTTCCTTAAGAAGAAATCTGAAGTCTTTGACATGTTTAAAGAATTCAAGGCTCTGGTGGAAAACCAAACAAAGAAGAAGATAAAGGATTTGAGGACAGATAACGGTGGAGATTTTTGCAGTAAGGAATTTGAAGAATTATGTAAGAAGTATGGTATAGCACAGCAGAAGACTACTCCATATACACCTCAGAAAAATGGAGTTGTAGAAAGAATGAACAAGACGTTGATGGAAAGGGCAAGAAGCATGCTCAGTGGTGTCGGGTTAGGACAGGAATTCTGGGTAGAGGCGGTGCAGACAGCATGTTACCTGGTCAACTGATCACCTTCATCAGTGTTGGAGGATAAAACTCCACAAGAGGTATGGACTGGTAAGAAACCCTCTCTTTCACATCTGAGGGTATTTGGATGTGATGCATATGTACATGTTCCAAAGGAGAAATGAACCAAGTTGGATAGTAAATTTGAAAAGTGAATCTTTATTGGGTATAAGGATGGTTTAAAGAGTTATACGCTTTGGAACCCAGTAACAAGGAAGGTTGTGTACAGCTGAGATGTGGTGTTCATAGAGGTTAAAGATGTTATTAAACATGAATTCCAACCAAAGGAACTTGAGAAGATATAGTTTGAGCTAAAGGAGGAAGAATCAAACTCTACAGTAGAGGAGGAATCAGAAGATGAAGAGCCACAAACTCCGGCTGTGAGAAGATTAGTTCGAGAAAGAAGGCAACTAGAAAGGTATAGTCCATCTGCTTTATGTTCAAATTTTTCTTTATCTATTACTGATGATGATCCCAGAACTGTGAAGGAAGCAGTAGATTCAGAGGATGGAAAACTCTGGAAAGAGGCCATGGTTGATGAAATGTCATCTTTGCACAAAAATGAGGCTTGGGATCTGGTGGAGTTGTTGGCTAGAAGGAAACCCATTGGCAGAAAATGGGTGTTCAAGAAGAAGACAAATGCAGAAGGAAAGGTGGAGAAATACAAAGCTCGATTGGTAGAAAAAGGTTATTCCTAGGTGTCAAGAATTGATTTTGGTGATATTTTTTCTCATGTTGCCAAGGTAACTTCTATTAGATTACTTTTATCTGTTTTTGTTGCTTTTGATTTTGAGGTAGAACAGATGGATGTGAAGACAACGTTTCTTCACGGGGATCTAGAAGCAACCTGAAGGCTTTGCGGTGAAGGGTAAGAAAGAACTGGCATGCAAGTTAAAGAAGTCTCTGTATGGGTTAAAACAGTCACCAAGGATGTGGTATCAAAAATTTGATACATTTATACAGGGACTTGGCTTCACCAGAAGAAAAGAAAATCACTATGTGTATTTTAAATTAATTGGTGACCATGTTATTTATTTGGTCTTGTATGTGGATGATATGTTGTTGGTTGGAAACGACAAAGAAATTATCCAGGTTTTGAAGACCCAATTGTCCTCCAAATTCGACATGAAATATCTTGGTGCTGCAAACTATATTTTGGGCATGGAAATTAAAAGAGATCAGGCAAAGAGGAAGCTCTAGTTAAACCAGAGGAAGTATGTCGAGACAATATTGTAGAGATTTAATATGCAGGATAGTAAACCGGTGAAGGTTCCTATTCCTGTAAGTGTAAAGTTATCTGCTGAACAGTGTCCCAAGACACAAGAAGAGGAAGAGGACATGTCCCATGTTCCATATGCAAGTGCAGTCGATAGCCTGATGTATGCAATGGTCTATACTAGACCAGACATTGCACATGCAGTGGGAGTATTGAGCAAGTTTATGTCAAAACTAGGAAAGGAGCATTGGTTAACAGTGAAGTGGGTCTTCAGGTATTTGTGTGGCACCAGTGAATATCGTTTGTGCTACTAAGGAAGACTAGGATTGGACAGAGTGTTGGATATTCATGGCTTTGTTGATGCAAACTAGGTTGGAGATCTCGATCAAAGAAGATCTACAAGTGGGTATGTGTTTAACCTATTTGGAGGTACAGTTAGTTGGATGAGTAAGAAACAATCTGTAGTGGCACTATCAACTACAGAGGCAGAATACATGGCAGCCACTCATGCAAGAAAGGAAGCATTTTGGTTGCAGAGATTGTGTTCAAGTATGGGGTTAGCATAGGAAGCTATAAGGATAGACTATGACAGCCAAAGTGCAATTTTCTTGGCAAAGAACCCTGCATATCATTCAAATACAAATCACATCAATGCTCAATATCACTTTGTGAGGGATATGATAGAAGACAAAAAGGTGTTGCTAGTAAAGGTGGACACTTTGAAGAACACTGCAGATGCATTGACAAAATCTGTGAGCTCTGAGAAGTTCTCTTGGTGTAGAGAAACAATGGGCATTGCAGGGCTGCATAAATGACTAAGCTCTCTTGTGGCCCCTTGTGGAAAGAAAACAACAAGTGGGAGAATGTTGGGTTGTGTTATATTCTTTCCACGACTAACCCATGTAGTTAATTGGGGGGGGGGGGGGGGTTAGGAGGGGGGCGAAGCCCCCCCTTGTTGCACCAATTGCGTAGCGAGGGGAGTCACAGGGGGTTTGAGGGGTGCATGTAAATTTTGGTTTTGGACACTATGTTAGGTTGGGCGGACCCACCTATGGTTTTGTGCATGATTTTTGCACATGTTTTTGGACATGATGGTTTTCGGTCCATGGTTTTGGACGCGATGGTTTTCGGTCCATGGTATTGGATGCTTTGGCATGTATAAATATGTATTGTAACATTGAAAGGAACATAATGAAAAATCAAGCTGGTAGTCCCGGTTTTGGGATCCAGTGGAAAATATCTGTGTATATGTGTTTTATGTGTTATGCTCTCGCATTGTTTATTTTATGTGTTTTAGAATTCATATGCAGGTAATTTCTGTACGGGGTTAAAACCTACACGAGCTAGTCTTATTTCCATTCTGTTTGTAAGCATATTTTAGTATTTGATATTAATGAAATGAAGTGTTATTTCTACTGCATCTTTGTATTTATGGTTATATCTGTAATTTGTTGTGTTCCTGTTTAAATCCACATCATTTATGTTGCAACTAAGCATGTTTTTCATTGTTCTTAGGATTAGAAAACTAAGGACGATGTTCCTCCAAGGGGGATGGGTTTGTGATAGCCCCAGGCTAATTCCCCTTCATTGTAAACATTTAATATACTTTGATTATAATTAAAAAGTCCTAAGAATTGGGATATGGATTCCAGAGTTTGAGGAAGGAGGTTGCTTGGGATTGAAGGAAGCTTGACATGTTTTATAATAGCCATGAATGGATGGTATGTATGCTATAATTGGACTGATCACTTCTGTTAATGGAGATGTGAAAGACGATAGAGGAACCATGCATACCTTGGATAAATTCACAAGGAAGAAAGGACACAAATTAATGTTGATGGTTTGCATTGGAAACTAGGACAGCTGAATTCAACCAACAAGAAGTGGGGGGCAGGGGTGCTAGCAGCACAACATCCCCACCACCAATAAGAAATGATAGTACCACCATGGTCAAGCTCGAGGATAGGAAACAAGAGTGTATACCCACACAACTGAAAGCAATTGCAACACGTTAGTGAAATGACCTAAGGAGAAGGAATTTTCCCCTTAACACGAAGAATTTTGGAAAAAAAAATTCTCTAAGGGAATTCTCATGGATTGAGGGACTCTATTCTGACACAGAGAAAAATAGAAAATGCAGGAGAGCACTGTTGAACAAGAAACAGAGGAGAAACTCCGAGGAAGACGATAGAGAAGGAAATGAGTATGTTGTAGAGGAAGAAAAATCCATATCACATAAGGAAAATAACAAAAATCTCTAGGTTGCTACCAAAATGCATGAAGTAGAGAAATCATTTGGTTAAGCATTGGAGGTGGAAGAATATCTCTCAGGTGAGGAAAATAGTCTTTGGATTCCTTGTAAGAGTAGATGGTAGAGATGGTGTTCTCTAGATTCCCTTGACAATTTGGGTGGATGCATGTTCCTTGGAATCCTGTTAAGGAGACATATTTAGCCCCTTCTGCTTGTTTTTTTGTTGTTATAGTGGGTTATGGATTCCTAGAATTGGGTGGAACCACCGTGTGAAATAATTTGTTGAGGGTAGAGATGATAAGCCTCTGGACTCCCTCATTCAGTTTTGGGTGGAGGTGAGCCTATGGATTTGTTTCTTCAACCTATAATGGTAGAGCCACAATTTTTATTAAAGCAGTTGAAGGGTGGAGGTAGTGGAGATATTGAGTGTATAAAGTAGCTGGTGGGTGGAGGTGGATGGTCCTATGGAATCCATGTTTCAGCTAGAAGAATTGGTTAATCCCTTAAGCAATCACCCTAAAGCATTGGTATGTAGCTCGAGTGTTACTACTGCAAGAAATACTTGGCTACAATGTGTCTAAGGTTGGGTGGAGAGTTGAAGTTCCAATCTCAGTTGCTCAGGACATTTTGTAAGATTAGTATATACTCAAGCCTCATACATTACTTGTTAGGATTATGATTGATGTGCTAGTTTAAAGCATGTTTTGGTATTGATTCATTTGTTGGCTTATGCATGAGATCTAATGTGGAATGTGATTTCTTGGATGTTTGAGAAATTTTAATTTCTTGTATGTTTCTTGAGAAATCTAATGGATTCTTGTATGCATTCATGAGCTTGATTATTGTTTATTATTAACCTAATAGGCATGTATATCTCTAAATTTTTATGAACTTGAATTTGGTCCAATAGACTTAAGTATAATGGATGTATAGATCTTTGTCAATTTGATTATGCATTTAAATATTGGCTACCAAGCCTTGTTTTAGCACTATCAAGCTCAAGAAGGATAACATTTTAAATACATATGTATATATGTCTAAATACCCATATATTTATAGGCTAGGACAAAGCCCTTATAAGCTCAAGAGAGATGGCACAATGCATATTATATATGTTACACAAATATTGTATATATATATTGAATGGGCTAGGCCGAGCCTTATCAAAAACTTAGGAGGGAGAGCGAGAAATATATGTATATATACGCATACATTAAAAGCTCAGGAGGGATAGCTCTTAGAGATTTATAACAATATGTATGACCATGAAGGGTTAAGAATTAAGGAATTAAGGGACCAACCCTCACATTTCAATAGACCCATATGTAATAGAACCATTGTGACCAGGCGCTGAGGGCAAGGAAGGTCCCAAATATTCACATATTCTCATTTTCTGTGGGATGGAAGTTCAGCTCTAGAAAGAGCAAGGAGGTTTGAACCTTAGGAACCCATGAAATTAGGTGCCATGAACAAGTGATAGGGAGGTCTTGATAATGGATGGGAGGCAAAGTAATCAAGTAATAGGATTTTTTTGTCCCAGAAGAATTACCTTGAAGAATTCAAGCGAAATCCAAGACGATCCTATCAAGGTATAATTACCAAGACGACATAGCATCGCGGGGGACCTCCCATCTCATCTTTGCCATTGAATTGGAATATGTGGTTCCCACTATTGGATGGACCCCAAAGAAAATTTCCCTAGAGGTTTCAAAGGGATGTCGGGATGAAACTCTCGAGATTTAAATGACGTGATGGGTTGTGGAAGGGGTCCATAAAGGAGGTAAACTACATGTGATTGCTTGAAAGTTCCCTCTGATAGAGTTTGATGTGGCAACGTGTCGTGCTAGTCTACATAACCCTGAGCATTCTTCTCTGGTAGTTTCGATGGGGGATTGTGAAGGAACCCACAAGGATTTTATCCCCGAGGTGAGGTGGCAAGAGGAAGTGGGCCTGCACAATGTTTAGAAGGTATGGAAGTGAGCTTCACCCTTATACTATATTATATAAATATATATGCGTGAGTCGCGGAAAAGGGGCCGTGACCTAGCATAAGTGGGTCAGAAATTGCCATGTGGTGATGACATGGCATCTGAATTAGGTATCCACATTAACACCACGTGGCAAGTTAGGCAAGACTGGATAGGTCAAAATTTGATCAACCATATATTTTGATCTGGGAATCAAATTGAGGAAAAATTTATATCTTTGGAAAGGTCTTGACGAGATGAACACAATGATGTCATTTTAAGTTTTGAGGAAGTTGAAAAGGATCTAAAAAATTTAGACCCCATTTCCATAACCAGACTTAGGAGGTCGGGCCATTAGAGTAAATTCCTCCTTCTACCCTTAGCAAGGGATAGGGATAGTTGGGGGTATGTTACAAATTTTGTTATACCTATGGGAACATGGAAAATTGAAACCATATATAGATTGTATCTTTTTCCAATATAAACACCAAGTACCAATGAAGGTGTACATGGGTTTCTACTTGGGGGACTTCACTTCTATTCACTACATGTTTACTTCTCAACTATAGTTTTAATTGCTAAACAAAAATTTGTTGTGTTTAAATATTCTTGAACATGTCTCTAGTGTTGGTAGCATGGTTTTGGCATTGATTTCAACCATCGATCCAACTATGTTGGCGTTGATGTCAACAAGATGGAAGGGCGTTTAGAAATTTAGAGTTCGCAAATTTGGCATTCAGAATTTTGGCGTTCACAAATTTGGTGTATAAAAACTTGGTATTTAGAAATTTGGCATTCACAAAATTGGTGTTCAAAAATTTGGAGTTAACAAATTTGACATTCATAAATTTGGCGTTCGTAAATTTTCCGTTCGAAAATTTGGCATTTGACCTCATCAAAAGTGCATGATTAAGTTTAAAAATATCTCTCATTCAATGAAGATAATGGTGGATCAATTCAGGGATAATTATTCAATGTACAGACCATATTAATGATGTATAAACATAGGTGATTGGTTCTATATTTCATGATGTAATTATTGTTTAATCATTCCAGATTTTTTTTTATTTATATGAGAAAAGTTTTGTAGAATAGAGGTTGGAAAAAGAGAGATATTAGAGCCCAATGAATATATCATGTGCAGAGAATACACCTGTAGTGCAATGTAATGATGATCTACTTACATGTAAATAGAAATATAGGGAGATTCCTGTAGTAGAGCATCCATTAATATTGGATAAGTATATTTTTCTTGCAGGTTGTGATCAAAGTTCATATGTTGCGATTGGTTCATGTGTTGATATTAGTATAGTGTTATTGATACTATGGTAGAGGGTTTGCAAAGATTATATTGATGTTCTTAACATATGTTTTATTTTTGTAGCTATGTAAAATGTATTGTCGTGTTTTGTCATTTGTTTGTATGGCTACAATGTTAATATATATGCTACTGCTGTGGTTTGTTGTCATGATATATTGTTGATATGAGGATTTGATGTGTTGTTGAGTGTGTTATTACAACAAATATATTTTTTTGTTATTGTTGTGTAGAGTGTTTGTGGCAGAATTTGTATTGCAGGTTGAGTTTGGGTTGATTAAATAAGACTTTGTGGATCCAATATGAAAATTGATGAGACAAGGTCCACATTATTGAACAATGTTTGTTGTAGGTGGATCTAGTTCAAAAATGCGTGAAATGTAGTCCACAACAATCTAATGGTTGGAGCCTTCAATGTAACGAGTGGTGGCTCCGCTAGTTAATGGCCTAGAGAGAGTGGTTTCTCGCATGCATCACAAGTTAGGGCTTGCACAATGGTTGTGGCTAGTGCATGATGATGTAAATAAGATTTTGATTAATGAAAAGAAGAAAAAATAGAACAAAGAGGATGGTGTTTTTTCTCCCAAAAGGGTTTCCACCTTACATCAAGTGTCTCATGTGTGTATTCATGTGTTGTTGCTCATGGTTTACTTGTACTTGTGTTCATTGTTTCTCATGCTTATGATCATGTGTTATTCGTTGTTATATATTAACTGCTAATTAATGTATGATTCAATTATTTTTTAAGCAAAGGGAAAATGTATAATTTTTTTATCCACTACATAATACTAATTCACAACTGCGCCCCCCCCACCCTAGTATTGTTAAGCTCCCAACAATTTGTATTATAGTTTCCAACATCTAGCAAAAAAAGAATTTCTCTATAAATTAGGTGTGTGATGACATAAGAAAGTTTTTCAATTCCACTTGAGGTGTACCTTCTTATCTAAATTAGAAAATTAAAATCAATATTGACATAATGTGATTACAAAAGAAAATAAAACATAACCAAAGGATTGAAGTGGCAGTAATAAGAAAACATGTATTGATATCTTGAATATAAAACAATGTTCACTTTCCTCTTTAAGGGGAAAATATTCAATTGAATAGAGCTTGAAATAATATTAACCATTGACACATGATTACATAGATTCAACTACTATAAATAGTTTTTATATGTCTAAAACCATAGACACCTCGTAGTTCTTAATTAATGAGGTTTCATCAACTACTTAGAGGAACCTATTTAATGAGGCCACATTAAATTTATTTATAACACACTTTAACTACCTTTGGAAAATATTTAATAAATATGGTCACTATACATTACATAATGGATTATTCCCTTAACTAAGGGAGTTACAATGGGACCCTAAAAATATTGTCCTCTTAGCAAGGAGCCGCTTTGACCTTGATAGGTAGCTTAAAATTCTCCAAGGTTTCACACCAACTATGGGATGTTTGTAAATGAAAATACAAAAAAGGTAATGATTATAAAAGTGAAACACATCACATAATCAAATTTAGTTTATGATAATAACAACATGGAAGAGTTACATTTCATAAGTATCTTGGAATTGATTTCATCACAAGTTAAATTGTAACTAAAATCTTTAGAGAATAACCAATGGAGGTTGGAAACCCTATTTTCATCTTGAGAACAATTGTAAAGATACATTATTTTTGTTTTAGGAAAACAAGAAGGTCCTACTCAATACCCTTTTTACTCTAGTGATTCTATATGGTTATGAGGTTTGGGGCTAGGCTCTCACCCATTATACTAAGGCTATGATTAGGTACTTAATGTAGAATCACAAGCTAAGTATTTTGAAGAATGAGAATCTTCTTGTCGTTTCTTCAACCATTAGTAAAAGTTTCCTTAAGCTCGAAAGAAGGTGGAGAATAGATGTAGTTTCTTAGCTAGTGGAGGAGGAGCCCTTTAAGATAACAAAATTGATAAGGTAATTATCATAAATAATTTTAAATAGAATATGCAGAGTGATAAGGAGTCTTACATATCAACTATATTTAATTCAGTGATTAACTTAAAACTAATATAGGTCAAACTTTATAATATATTTCTAGACCAATGATACAATTTGACTAAGACATTAAATATTAATAGTTACTCTATCAATGTCAGTTGTATGCAATCCAATTCATGTCCCTATTGTTGTTGTTTGTTGCAAAAAATTGGTGATCAAGTTTGACTAGGTTGTTGATCAAATTTGACCAATCACTCTTTCTCTAATGATTGGATCAACCTCAACAATTTCCATTGGATCATAATCAATCTGTCACATTAGCTCTTATGCTTTGGGTTATGAATGATAAAATATCCTTCTATTGTTGCACTTTATTGCTTGCACTTAACATAAACTTTTCACATTCCTACTTCACTAATTCATGTTTGTGCTAAATTAAATTCAACATGCTAAAATTTTTCCATTACATTTTGTAGAAGTATTTATGACTTTAAAATATGAAACAAAAAAAGTATAAGCTCTAAAAAAGGATAGCCTAGGGGTAGCTCAATTTATTTTCACTAATTTTGTTGAGAATTTGTATAATTTTGTACCAAAAAATGTTCGATTTGAATCCCTTGTGTTAGGAACACTAGTATACATCAATGAGTTTAGCTTGGGATTCAATCCATGAATATGGCTAATCATCACTTGGGTTTCCCTATAGGGTTTTTCTTGAAAGTTCCAAAAAAGGAATCACAAAATGTTTACAAATTCTAACTCTTTGTCTTACATTTTGAAAGTGAAATATCATAAATAAACGAACGACAGACCCTTTTTACCTCTAGGTTTCTCATATAGATAAGTTTGCAAATTTTTATACTACTAATTAATGTAAAGAGGTACAATCTATTTGCTACACTATTTATATTCAGGTGGAATAGTGCTCTCAATCTCCTGGTGGATGATGATTGGGATTTCTTGTAGCTATTAGCATTATTACAGAAAATGTCCTATTGTTCTCCTCCATAGGGTCTCTTCTTCCTCATTCTTCATTGTTGTTGCACAATTCCTCTTCAACCATGCTAGATCCTTGCACTTCATCAGTTTATTCCTTAGCTTGATGTTATCCTCTTCTATTTAAGTTCTCTTGACACATTTACCTCCTAGATCACTTTGAGATGCTTCATCTTCCAAAATAGCTAGGTATCCTTGTCTCTCCTTGAAGGATGCAACCATTCAAGGAGACCTTATAGATTTCCCCAATATTCCATATGTTCAATTAAGCTCTTGGTTTTTCCATAAATGTGGAAAATGATGTAGATGCATAGTGAATATTCTAGAAAGTAAATGGATTTATATACAAACTCAATGAAATTTCTCCAAATCTTGTAGATATTCACCAATGGATTCCCTACACAAAAGATATAAATCAAGGAAGAAGCATATATTTACCCTTGTGCCAAGGAATTCTTCATAGTAGTATTTGGTGAAGCTGAGGATAGATATTGAACCTTGAATTATAGTATGGGGCTTTGGAAAAATGCACTTTTTACTTGAAGCCCTAGCCTCCAACCTTTGAACCCTCTTGAAACTTCTCTCTTTGAGGAACTTGTCTATGTAATTTTTCCTAGCCTCCATTACACTTTTTGGGATATGACTCATCAAGTGATATTGGAAATGATTTAGGAAAACTTCATTTTCAAAGGTGAGGAGAGAAAATACTCACACATTCACCAAATATATGTGCATATGTACTTAGCATACCTCGGTATTTTACTTATAAAACCTATATTTTGCTTCAACCATCTAGTGCAGATATGGACTTTTAGGAAGTGTATTTATATAGAAATCAATCTTGTGTGTGGAAAATATTATACTTGGACCCAATAAGTCACTTTTGGAAGTAGGGCTTCCTCTAAAACAGGGTACATTTCTACCCAATATACTAAAATATTGAAGATATGGAAATTAAAGAAATATCATCACAAAACCACTTGGTGGGATGAAGCAAGGAAGTACATAATTTGATCAACAAGGAGTCTGTAGTGTCCTCATAGACCCCATAAACAAAACCATACAAAGAAATACTCTCTCCTTCTGTGTCACCTCAAGTCTCCTATAATTACTTGAAATTTTCCCCAATTAGTAAAATATAAAAAAGGAATCACAAAATGTTTAAAAATTCTAACTCATCATTTTCCCTTTTTAAAGTGAAATACCCCAAATAAACCGATGGAAAACCCTCTTTACCTCTAGTTTTCTCCTATAAATAAATTTACAAATTTGTAGACTACTCACTAATGTGAAGAAGTATAATCTATTGGCTATGATATTTACATCTAGGTGGAGTGGTGCTCTCAATCTCTTGGCGTTGATGACTGGGGTTTCTCGAAACTATTAGAAATATTGTACAGAATTTCCTATTTTTCTCCTCCATTAAGATATCTTCTCCCTCATTCTTCATTGTTGTTTCACAATTCCTCTTCAACCATGATAAATCCTTCATCATCATCAATTTATTCCTTTAGCTTTATGATATCCTCTTCTATTCTAGTTCTCTTGACATATTTAGCACCTAGATCACTTTGAGATGCTTAATCTTCCAAAAAACCTAGGTCTCCTAATCTCTCCTTAAAGGATGAATCTATTCAAGGAGACGTCAAGTATTTGCCCAATATTCCATATGTTCAATGAAGCTCTTTTTGTTTCCATAATTGCGGTAAATGATGTAGCTAAGTAGTGAATATTCTAGAAAGGAAATGGATTGATCTATAAACTTAATGGCATTTGGCCAAATCTTGCAGATCTTCACCAATAGATTCCTTGCACTTGAAACTTGCTATAAATCAAGGAAGAAACATATATTTACCTCTGTTCCCATTAGAGAAATTTTGAGGTCTAAAATGGGCCTCCTAAGGAATATTGTAAAATAATAGTGGAGATAATAAAATCAAATTAGGTTACGTCATCAAATTTTAGAGGGGAAAAAAACTACTTATTCAACTCGTATTTTCAACTTATTTCCCTATCATTTTACTCATGTTTCGAGTGGGAGCACTCGTTGGATTTAGAACTTAATTCCCCATCTAATGAGTACCCATATTGCATACTTTCGATGGACCCTGCTACATGAAAAATGAGAAATACATGAAAAAATGTGATTGCAATCACATTTTTCATTTATTACTCATTTTTCATGTAGAAGGGTCCATAGAAATTATGCAACATGTGTACTCCTTGGATTGGGAATTAAATTATGCATCCAATGAGTGCTCTCGCTCAAAATTTGAGTAAAACCGTAGGGAGATTAGTTGAAAATACGAGTTGAAAAAGTAGTTTTTTTAATTTTAATTTTTCTTTTTTAAACTTTTTACCTTTTTCCTCCAAAAATGGTGAATCATCCCCCATGGTTGAAATCATCATCTTGAATCCTATTGGTTCTTATAAATTTGATTTTGGTTGTACAGTTTATTTTTGAGACCCATTTTTTACCTCAAAATTTCTCTAATGAAGGGATTCTTCATAGTCACAATTTGATGAAGTTGAGGATAGAGATTGAATCTTGAATTCTAGTCTAGGGCTTATTGGGAACTCCTCTCTTTACTTGAAGCCCTACACTACAACCTTTGAACCCTCTTTAGACTCTCTCTTTGAGGAACTTGTCTTTGTAAGATTACCTAGCTTCCTTTTACATTTTTGGGGATATGACTCATTAATTGATAATGGAAATGCTTTTGGAAATTTTCCATTTTAAAAGGTGAGGAGAGAAAATATCAACATATTCACCACATATTTGTGAATATGTACTTAGCCTAGCTTGATTGTTTACCTATAGGACCCCTATTTTGCTTCGACCAACCAATGTAGATATGGAATTTAGCAAGTGTATTTCTATAGAAGTCAATCTTGTATCCAAAGACTATACTTGGACCCAAAAGTCGGACAGTGGAGGTAGGGCTTCTTCTAAAATAGGGAACATTTCTGCCCAATATACTAAAATATCAAAGATAGGGAAATCAAAGAAATATCATCACAAACCCACTTGGTGGTATGGAGAAAGGAAGCACATAATTTGATTAAAAAAGAGTCTTTAATGTCTTCATAGAGCCCCTTTCCACAACAATCCCAAACGATTCTCTCTCTCTCTCTCTCTCTATGACACCTCAAGTTGCCTCTAACTACTTGACATCCTCCCCAATTAGCAAAGTTAGACTTCCCCTCAAGGAGGAAGTAAAGTCTCCTTGAACACCTTAATGACATTGATGAGTTGGGCCAACTAGTTCAAGGAAGAAGTAACAATTCATAAGAGCTTAAAAAACTCTCAAATCCCTCTAGACAAATCCAAAAGGGAACATGATAAAAAATGGAATGAAAAACAATCACACTAGTTTAGAATTTCAGGGAGGAATGGATTGAGATTCTTATGAAAGGTAAGCACATTTTAATTTTGTGATGAACAATGGCAATAAATTGACATTGAAATCCATTCTAACCATGTATTATTTATACAATTTTGTTTACTCTCAAGTTTTTTACAACTAGTGATCCATCTTAATTTTTCATCTATCAAGTGTTGAAAGGGAGCAGATCTCTTGATGTGCAAACAACTTGAGCAAAGGTTTTCACTTACTAAGATTTGATCCCTCTGGACACTTGATAGAACTGGAGTTAAAATCAATTTAGGTTGGTTTAGAATATTAAGTTAAACCATTTTAATAATTATAATATATATATATATATACACACACACACACACACACACACACACATATATATATGTGTGTGTGTGTGTGTGTGTGTGTGTGTGTGTGTATATATATCTATATATATATATATATATATATATATATATATATATATATATATACTTTATTGGATCCTTGGATACAGTTAAAATAGAGGCTATAATGATTAATATAAAAATATATAAAACTTTGATAAATTTGGCATTGAAGGATTACGCGGTTATTTTATTTCAGAATGGCAAGAATAAATCTCTTTAGTCAGCTATGGGATCTTGATAAATGGAATTCCATCTAGTTTTTCTTTTTTCTTTTAGGGGTCTCTTATAGGGCTTCTCACTCTCTCCTTTTCTATTTATGTTAGTCATTTATGAGCTTAGCAGACATATAACGTTGGCGAAGACTGGTGGACTACTATGAGGCCTGCAACTTACAAAAAAGGTATCGATATCCCACCTTATGTTTGTTGACAGCATTTTACTATTTGGACAGGTCTCCATAGAACAATGGGCATATCTATTCCACATTATTTAAAAATTTGGAGATGCCTCTAGTTTATTTATGAACTATTTGAAGATATTTTCATCCACTCATCCAACAAGCTGGTGATAATTGTGGACATTGTTGAATTTTTTTGTGGATTACTTCACTCTGCAGGTTGGTTTCACATACCTTATTTTCTAGATGAAACCAAATATATATGCCATTTCCGATTGGAAATGGTTAATAAAAAAGTTTGAAGATAATTATCAACTTGGTCACATGAATAATTGTTTATGAGTGGCAGGATGACACTTTCTCAATCAGTTCTCCAGAATATATCTGTCTATTGGATGCACTTATATATATTTCCCAAGTCTATCATAAAACGTATAGACACCATCATCGCAAACTTCCTTTGGTTTGGTGTAAAGGAGGGTCATAAATATCACCTTGTGCGACTAGTTGAGATCTCCAGGCAAAAGGAGTTAGGTGGTTGTAGCCTAAAAGACAAGGATATTTTTGGTTGGGCATTTCTTACAAAAATAATTGGCATGCCATTTCAGGTGATGGATTATGGCAGAAGATTGTACAAGGAAAATATTTCAAAAACTTAACACTACATGTGTGGTTAAAAGATGGATCAAGTGATAAATTGAAGGGATCATATATATGGAGAGGCTTTTGAAAATTAAGAGGTGGATCTTTGAAAATATCTATTAGGATATAGGCTCAGACTTGTCTATAGAAATTTGGATCGACCCCATATATGGTTTTCAGGGTGACAATCTACTTCTAAAAGAGATCATTCAACATCTACATTGCAGGGGTTTTTTCACATATCCCAGATCAAAAGCAATATGGATTCATTACAGTTATACTCTACTTGGATGCATGTTGTGGAGTTGGATTTTACAAGTGACTGCAATGAGATTTGGGAGAGATACATTCACAATTTAAAAATGGCAAGTATCTCTATTTTGTTATAGGATGATATCCTCCATTGAAATGGTGTTCTCCACATGGGACATGAGATGCACTCTTTCACCATTTCTACTATATAACCACATACATATAAATGTGTAACACCCTCCTCCCACATCAACCCAAGAAACTGACCAACCAGGGTAAACATGCGATGAGAGGCTATGTTGGCTTCTTGAGGCCTCACCCAGGTTCAGAGGTGATTTAGCCAAATAAACCTTGGTACTACTGGCCCTTTCGGCAACATTCCACAGAACACGGACTGAGTTCTCACCCAAAGTAGTATGGGAGGGTACTAGAACCAAGTTTTTGCACCCTGGAGATGTCTAATGAGTTCAAGTGTTGCACGGTTCTACCCTACGCGCATTTTCCTGTACCCCACAGCCTGAGATTCTGCCTTCGCACAACCTTACTCAAGGGCCGAGAACTGTTATTACCTGAGTCCTTACTAGTATTCCACTGTTCGTTGATTAACTTAGCCTACTTGTATGCATTAAGTTACACTTAGCAATATAAATTATTCATACAGGTGTGCGCAATAACTAAACAATATATTTGCAATTTATATCAAACATGCAGTAACCCAAGAACATATACACAACTTGGTAACAAAACTTCTCTTTATTAATTTCTTCCTTGGTTACAGACCCAACACTGCCTTGCGCACTCAGTTGCGGACTACTAGGCATTTGCACACTCAGCTGCAGAGCCTTCTCCTACCCTACAACCCAAAGACACACTTAGATACTTAGACTCTTTCTTCTCTCTATTACTTCCTTATGATTCGTTTTTCTTATCTATCTTTTACACTTAAATCCTTGCTCTACTTATACAATCCCATGGTCTGCAGACCATGGGTAGGCCGACATTACATTACAAAACTAGGGCAGACAACCCTGTGACTCTATCATACATTTCGCGCTCCGTGCCCATAATTCGCGGAGTCTTTACAACAATATCGGGTCAAAACTTGGGCTTTGAGCCCCAAAACATGCCTTGGGGGGATTCCATGCCCAATAGGACCCCAACACAAACATCGTGACTCGTCCTTGAGTCACTCAATTGGTGCGACGGTCTTGGCGTGGAGTCCCTCCAACTATTCTCGAACTGTGTTGAGGTCCGTAGCACACTGAGTTGCTTCTTGCTGGATCTGCTACATCCGTTGTTTCGAGAGCTATGTGTCTGAACTGTTTCCATACATTTGTACTGGTATATGTTGCATATGTTTATAGTCCCGCGCCTTTTTCCGGCTCCTTGGAGCGTGACGACTGTGCTTCTTCCGGCCAGTCAGATAGTCGACCCACTCGTGTAGGGCTTCAAGCGACCGCCATTCACTTTGCCTGTGAAGGGTTCTCCACTTAGTTAACTAACTGGACCGTACCTCTATTTGTGATCTCCTTAACCACGTATGGTCCCAGCCAATGCATTCTGAACTTTCCCAAGAATTTTTCAAACTCACTGTCATATAGCAGCACTAAATCATTTACCTTGAAGGTGCACAACTTACTATGGCGGTCATGCCAAGCCTTTTCACGTTGCTTTTGTACCTTCTGATGAAAACCAACCAAGAATCTTTCCTCCTCAAGTTCTTCCAATTGCGCGAGCCTTTCCTCCAAAGCTTCGCGGTCCGTCATCTCTGTCAGCACTGCTATGCGCAGACTAGGTACGATATATTCCATTGGCATAACAGCTTCCATGCCATAAACTAACTAGAAAGGTGTTTGTCCTGTCAGTTTATTTCACGTTGTCCTATAAGCCCATAACACTGCAGATACGCGTAGTTCCCAATCATTTTGCTGTGCATTGCACACTTTGGTCAGCGCGGTCTCCAATATTTTATTGAATGCTTCTACTATCCCATTGGCTTTTGGGTGATACAGTGTGCTTTTCTGATGATACACCTCGAACTCTTCTATGAGCATGCTGATGGTTTCGTTCAGAAAATGTGTATTGCGATCACTCATTAAGATTTTCGGACAGCCAAATCGAGTCAACATGTGTGCAAACAAAAACTTTGCAGTCGTAGTGGCCATGCAGTCTTTGACCGGCTGCGCTTCCACTCATCGTGTTAGGTACTCCGTCACGGTGATGATGTAGTGCGCCCCCATATTTTCCTGAGGTTTGATAAGTCCCACAAAGTCAATTGCCCATTTCTCGAATGATGGTAGCATCATTTGTGGATTCAACGACATCTCGTCCCTCCGCAATGGTTTTCCAGTCCTTTGACATATATCGTAGACCTTATAGTGTGATTTTGAATCCTCGTGAAGGGTTGGCCACCACAACCTTGCATGAAGAATCTTTTGTGCGGTCGCTCGTCCTGCATAGTGTCCTCTTGCAACGCCCTCATGTGCTTCCACAAGGATCTAACTTTGTTCAAAGTCAGGTACGTACCTTTGGAATATCTCATCATTTCCCATTTTGTATAGGTGCCCCACAATGACAGAAAATCTGTTGCGCACACCACCAATTCCTTCTTTTGTTAGACGGAGTATTCCTTCGAAGCAGTCCCTGTTTTCAGAAAGTGGATTATATCTTCAAAGTGTCGTTCGCAATGTGCACAACAAAGAGTTGTGTGTCAGGTAATGCTTCCTCCAAACTAGTAGGTTTCTTGCCCTTCTCAATACGTGAGAAGTGATCCGATCCTATGTTCAGGAATCCAGGTTTTACCACGACCTCAAAGTCATATTCTTGGAACAATAAGCTCCACCTACAGATGCGCCCCCCCAACATAGGCTTATTGACCAAGTACTTTAGCACGGAATGGTCTGTATACATCTTGAAATTTCCTCCTAGCAAATAGTGCTGGTATTTTTGGAGCGCATACACCATCGCCAACCCCTCGCACTCGGTTGTGGAATAGTTCTTCTTGGCTTTGGAAAATCTATGACTTGCAAACGCGATAGGGTGATCCAAGCCTTCTCCACCCTCTTATGTGAGCACTGCTCCTAGCGCAATACACGATGCATCAACATGGACATGAAACTCCACATCCCATTTTGGGAAGACCAGGATTGGAGTGGAGGCCAATTTCCCCTTTAGGACATCTAGGCTCTTCATGCAATCATCATTCCAACAAAATGTGACATACTCTTTCAGTAGTTTCTCCATCAGTGCAGTGATTTGGGCATAGCTTTTGATGAACTTCCTGTAGTACCCTATGTGTCCCAAGGTAGCGTGCAATTGTTTAACACTTCGCGGTGCTTCCAAATTTAGAATCACTGCAATCTTCATGGGGTCCACCATCAGTCCCTATTTACAGACCACATATCCCAACAGGTTCCCAAAGGGAACGAGGAATGTGCACTTCTTCAGGTTTAGAGTAATTTTGTGGCATCGGCAAGTATCCAGCATCAAGAGTAAGCTTTCTACATGGTGCTTAACCAATCCAAAGACAATCCAATCATCTAGATAGACCTCCAGGAACTTGTGGATGTATTCTTTGAATGCGGCAACAATGATGCGCGAAAAGATGGTTGGTGCATTCTTCAACCCAAACAGCATAACGGTGTATTAAAAGCAACCCCATTCTGTTGCGAAGGTCATCTTGCTCCTATCTTCCGGTGTGATCTTGATCTGGTGGTACCTTGAGAATCCATCCATGAAAGAGTATGCTTCTTGTCAGCCAACATTTTCCAATACTTCGTTTATGAATGATGTCGGAAATGGGTCATGTACACAAGCGTCATTTAACTTCCTGAGGTCCACACATATTCTTATCTCGCCCTTTTGATTTTTCTCATGTACTACCATAGGGCTCACCCAGTCAGATCCTTCCACCGGCTTAATAATTCCGGTTGCGAGCATTTTGTCCAGTTCTACATGGACCTTTTCCTTATACTTTGGATTCAAGCGGTAAGGCCTCTGCTTGACCGGCTTCATGTCGGGTTTTAGGGTAATCTTCATCATCCCTAAGTCGCCAACGATCCTTTTTAAGTCTGTAATCTTGGTTGGGAATAAGTCTTGGTACTCGCGGAGTAACTCAGCAACCATATCCACCATGGCATCATCCCAATAATCACTGAGCGTTGCATACTTTGGTTCAACCTCCATCCTAATGTTTACCTACTTCGTTTTTAGCAGCGCGGTGATGTCAGGATCTTCAATCAATGGTCCTCGAACCTTGCGACAGCCTTCAGTTTCTGGAATGCTAATTTTCGATGGATCCTCATCATCCTCCGCAATATTTACATTGTAACACTCCAGCGTGCAGCTCAGTTGGGTCGCCCATTTTGACTGAAGGACTTCCATTGGCTCCTGGGGTATTTTGAAGATAGTTGCTTTTACTGCTTGTAGTGCATCATCAACAGTATCCCACCAACAATCTTCAAATGTGAAGGTTAACAGGAATCCTTCATGCAAGATATCCCATTCGCTTGTGCCATGGCGGAGCTCTGTCTTAGTATACCAATTCATGGGTATGATATCCAGGGTATGACAAAACATATGCACCCACTCAGGTTGTGGTTCTTCCCCGTACACCTTGGTCCATTTCGCGAGGTCTGCACGTGGATCATCCCATCCGTCATACTTGTTTGTTAGCTGCATCTGAGGTTTCCTAAATCGTAGGCGCATCATCCTTCTGCATTCCCGCCAGTCCTCAAAATTCCGCTGGTGCGTACCCCACCACCTTGCGGGCGTATCGCACAGTACCCATTTCAGAGCATCGAATCATTGCTATTTCAACACTTCCTTTTCAAATTTGTTTAGGAAATCATCCATCGTTGTCAACCCGTCATACATAGGCAAATCCCTTACCTTTGTTTCCATGCAACGCAGTGACCTTACCATCATGTTGCAGTTGAGCGTGGTTACCTCGTGTAACCAGTTCTACCATCGTTCTATTTCTTCATCTGAATCTGAGGTGCAGGAGCTTCCACGCTCCCACGAAATCTTGCCATCCGCTGTAGGATTCACCCAATCTTGCTCCCGAGTGGTTATTTTGTAGATATAGTCTAGATCATCGTCATGCACTGGCTCTGTGTAGCGTGATCCATCCGCGGGGTCTAAAGGTACCATTATGCATAGTGACTTTTTCTCAAAAATTATCTTACGCTTATTTATATTTATCACTCCATTCATGTCAGTGGCCCAATCTATTCCTAGTAGTGTGGGATAGGGATTGTTGTCATCAACAATCTCTATCACTTCGAAATTTGCAAGTGCGCTCGCACCTTTGATATCTATATTTATTCCCTGCAATCTTCCCATCAGTAGGATCTTTTGCTGGTTCGCCATTTGCAATTGACTAGGAGACCATTGCAACACAGGCCTGCCCATGCGCTCCCATGTCTACTTTGGCAGGACGTTCATGTCCGATTATAGATCCAAAATCACTTGATCCATTTCATATTCCCTGATTTGCACAGTCAATCTCATCTCCCTTCCTGTTCGCGTTGTGTGCTTCCCGAGCTTCCGACTATGTGTGGTTCTCCTGGTCCAACACATCTAGTGATGAGTTCTTGCAGCCCCTTCACCGTTTTGTTGTCCCATAGCAACTTTCATGCATATCTCCATAAAGGTAGTGAGCATTGATGGGTTCATCTCCAGTTCTATTTTGTCTTTTCTATCTGAAGTGGAGGCCTTGGTGAAGCTCTTCTTAGCTTCCATGAATGTCTCCTTATCGTGCTCCAAATAGAATTCTAGTTCCTTTGTTAGAGCCTTGCAAACCAAAGCACTCTCTTCGAGCTGCTTGCCCTTGTCATCTCCTGTCGTGATATCGCTTTAGAGCACGATGTTTACATTTAGGTCCTCCTCGCGCAGCTTAGACTTCATAATTTGTAGGTTTTGAGTCGACGGAGGCTGGAGTGTTCCTTTATCACACAACCTTGCTATCAGTTTGGGACAGTCCTCCGTCTCATGATCAAACTGGGTACAATATAAACATGATGCTCTTGTCAGATTTGTACAATCGCGGGCATAATGCCCTGGCCCTCCACAATTGTAACAGATCAGTTGTCCGCAACCCCTTCCTGGTCCCATTCCACCTCAACCTCATCCGCGCTCCTGAAACCTAGTGCGCACCATCCCTACATTTTGAACGAGGGCTCGCATTTCAATTTGAACTCTATAGGTAGGGGTCTGATCCATCATTAGTTCATAACTTCTACAGGTACACTCATTGTGGCCTACTGACCTACATAAATTATAGAACAACTACTAGGACGTCTACGTATACTTCTGTAATAGGTGGTAGTTATCTGTAGCATGCTTCCCTCCTATCTGACAAATTGCACACCATAATGCAGGTGTCGTGCTCAGTCCTTCTTGTGCCTCTGGTCTCAATGGCATTGGCTCTCCTCCTGCCAGGTAGTTTGCGAAAACTGGAAAATGGTCCTTGTCATGTCCCTGGCCTTTGCACTTTATGCACCATACTTTCTCGCACACTTCTGGGTGAGTTGTCTTGTCTTGCTTCGAACTCTGCATCTCCAAACATAAGTTTTTCAACTGCACGTGGATCTATTAGACTCCCAGGTTATGATCTTGTATTGGGGTCTCGTGCAGTCTCATGGTGATCTCCAGAGCTTCGGCCTTAATGGATAGCTTTTGCTGTGACAGCGCAGTCCTTAGATGCGGAGTTAGCGACGCTACAAACCATGCGTGGTGCTACCCATCCGTCAAGGTCATGTTGGCTTCATGAATCATACCCTTCAGTCTCTGATCCAGCTCCCAGGGGGTCTCGCCTAGAAGCATCGCGATTTCCTTAAACCCGATAATCGACTGTGTCTCTAATTTTGGCCTGCTAAATTCCTTGTTTAGCGTAGCTTGGATATCCACGATCCCTGCGTTTGGATTTTCATTGGAATGCTTAATGTACCATGTTAGTGCGCAATCCTACAAGGCACTGACCAACATTTCTTTCTTTATGTTGTCATCCGTGACTCCTTGCGCTTCCCATATAGCCTTTACCACGAACCAAAATTGGTCCAGATCTTCGTTCCCTACTCCTTTGAACACCGACAACTTTATTGCACTTGCCATATTGAACTGTGGTGGTGGCGGAGGTGGTACAAGCGAAGATGGGGGTGAAGATGGTGAGACTGGCAGTGGTGTAGGTGGAAGTGGTATGTGGGGAATTAGTTGCCTTATCAAATTGATTGCACTTCTTGGTGAAACTTTCGCGAGCTCTTCCTCGCTCTCTCGTGGAGGTGAAATCAAGGGGCTAGTTTCTAGTTTTTCACTACCTTCGTTTTTGTAGATCCTCCCACTTTGCATAGCCCTAAATATCAATTTATTCACATAACCCGCTTTTCACATAGTAGCATTTTAATCCAAGTGTTCAAAGATTTAACATACTTACCTCGCGATCCTTTGAGGAAGCTCTGTTTCACCTTGTTATAGCTGACTGAAGTATCTACCATGAACTCGGTGATAAACCCACCTATAATCCAATCGAGCCAATGGTCCACAACACGCGCGATCCTTTATTCCAATGCTTCCAGTCTGCACACCAACTCTGGAGTCCACATAATAGGTTTGTCGAGCCTACACCTTCCTTGACTGTCTACTAGCTTCGTGATCCACTTGTACAACTCAGAGGGGAAGGATGCAAAGAAAATTTCATGGATTTCCATGTATAAGTAGTGCTCTAACCACTCTTCCTTCGATACTTGAGGGTTCCTATTTTCCTGCGCCACGAACTCATGAATTTTCTTGTCCAACCACTCTTCAATTTCTTTCTTTGTCGGATTCTAGTGACACGACATTAGACATCTCTTATGCAAATCTCGGTCCCGGAAATAGAACCATTTGTTGGCTTATTAGGGATTGACCCAGGTTCAGAGGTGATTTAGCCAAACAAACCCCAGTACTATTGGCCCTTTCGGCAACATTCCACGGAGCGTGGATTGAGGTCTCACCCGAAGTAGTATGGGAGGGTGCTAGAACCAGGTTTGCGCACCCTAGAGATGTCTGATGAGTTCAAGTGTTGCATGATTCGACCCTGCGCGCACATTGTTATGTGTATTTTCCCGTACCTTGCAGCCTAAGATGCTGCCTTCGCACAACCCTACTTGGGGGCCGAACGTTGTTATTACCTGAGTCCTTACTAGTATTCCATTATTCGTTGATTAACTTAGCCTACTTGTATGCGTTAAGTTACACTTAACAATATAAATCATTCATACAGGTGTGTGCAGTAACTAAACAATATATTTGCAATTTATATCAAACATGCATTAACCCACGAACAGATACACAAATTGGTAACAAAACTTCTCTTTATTAATTTCTTCCTCGGTTACAGACTCAACTCTACCTTGCGCACTCAATTGTAGGGGTCCGCGCACTCAGTTGCGGACTACTAGGCCTCTGCACACTCAGCTGTAGATCCTTCTCCTACCCTACAACCCAAAGACACACTTAGATACTTAGAATCTTTCTTCTCTCTATTACTTCCTTATGCTTCGTTTTTCTTAGTTATCTTTTACACTTAGAGCCTCGCTCTAATTATACAATCCCATGGTCCATGGACCATGGGTAGGCCAACATTACATTACAAAACCAGGGCGGAAAACCCTGTGACTCTATCATACATTTCGCGCTCCGTGCCTGCAATTCGCGGAGTCTTTACAATAATATCAGGTCCAAACTTTGGCTTTGAGCCCCAAAACATGCCTTGGGGGGATTCTATAAGAACTGTGAAAAAGTTAAACAATTATTCCCTGTGAACAGAATATGAATAACAGAATATTACAGCCATTGTAGAGATAGTAAGGACTTCTAAAATTAAACATCATGATCTTGTGATAAAAATTCCTGAATTTTATAAATTTAATTGACAGAACCAATGAAAGTACTTACCTGTAATCCTACGGTTGATGATGCCTCAAACTACTCCTACTTAGGTTACCAAAACACTGAAACCACCCAGCCAAACTGAGCAGAACCTTGCTACTCAGTCCAGTAAACTTCTCAGTTGAAGCACATTGTTCCCCCGTGCCCAGAAACCTCAAAACAAGCAAGGCCCAGCTGTTCCTGATGATAAACAAACTCTCTGTGTATAAACTTTCCTCCTCCTTTCCTCCCCCTGGTCTCCAACCATCCCTTCCTTCTTATAAGTTGCCATTTACCGACATCCTTCATCACCGTGTCAAAATTATGATACGTGTTGATTTTTATAAAGAAAATCTGATTTTATTTTATTTGAATATCTTAATTTGAAATAAAATTTATTTATTTATTTTAATGATTTAATTTTTAATTTATTATTTAATTAATTTTATTTAAATTTATAAATTTTAATTTACTATAAGTGGGTCATTACATACATCCCTCCTTCCAAAAACTTTGTCCCGAAGTTAGGGTTTATAAAATATATTAATAATTATTACGAGTATATAGGTCTTTATATTACAAAATTAAATTTGTTTTCTTTAATATTTTTAATATTTTACAACTATAATATCCATGTTCTGCCTCAGTTGGTTTTCAGCTATTCTATAATCATCCTATCCTTCCTAATCTCTTCCGCTCCCATCCTATCCATCCTTTACTAGAGTATGCCATGGCGTCAGTTATACTGACCTAAGCATTCATAAACTCCAAGGATGATAGCGTCGACTATACCGACCTGATCCCTAGTAGGCATCTAGTAGTCATAATCACACGTCTAGGGGAGCGTGACTCGCACAGTCCTCCCATGACTCCAGGGTTCGGAGAATAAATGGTGGGCAATACCTTCACCCCTCCCAGTAGAATCAGGGTTAATACCTATCATGGAATCTCTTTGAGCCTTAATTGTTCTGAAGTTTCTTTCATCACGTGGTCATTTTGGTAATGGATATTATTTGCGATCATAAACACTTGTCCATGCATTTATAAAATGTGGATTAACATATTCAAGAACACATAGCTTATGTATATTTCATACATGTCATCTACAATATAACATATTTTGCCATAATCTATTCATGTCAGTAGTTTTCATATCAAAATGTAATCATTCTTTGATTTCTATCTCATCAATCATATTGATATGCATAAATAAAACAAAATTATAATATCTTAATTCTCATCAGAAGCAAAATTACTCAAATATTTAAACTTTACTTTGATAACTATAATTTAGTAAGATCAATAACATATTCCATTTTGATATCCATGTACTAGCAAAATTAAACAAATATTATGTCATAAAAGTTCATGTTTATACAAAGTCCTTCAAAAATGGTTCTGAGTCTCTGATTTACAGTAAAGTAAATATATACAAAACATAGTTTAAATTCTTTCAAAATTGACACAGATTGGGGTATTTTTTACATATGTTCTTTGTATCTTCCCAAGTAGCCGCTCCAGGACTATACTTGTCCCACTGGGCCTTAACCTGGTCTACCAAACGATTCCTGAGCTGTTGAACCCTACATTCCAGTATACGTAATGGTTCGACCGATATGATTCCTTCGTCTGATACCTCCAATTCCTTCCATTGAAGGTTATGAGATTGATTAGCTATTTAATGTCTTAATACAGATACATGAAATACATTATGAAATTTATGCAAGTGAGGTGGCAGTGCAAGACAATAGGCGACAGGTCCAACTCTTCCGATGAGTTTAAATGGTCCAATAAATCGGGGTGACAACTTTGTCCCTTTTCCGAATCGAATAGTGCTTTTATTTGGTTTGATGTAGATGAAAACCTGATCCCCTATTTCATACTTCATATCAGTTCTGTGGTCATCAGCATAACTCTTTTGTCTATCCTGTGCTTCTTTTAATCATTGCCTAATTTGTTTTACTTGCTCCTCCATTTCTTGGATTAATTCTGGTCCCATTATCACCCAATCTTCTAATCTATCCCAACTTAATGGTGTTCTACAAGGTCTGCCATATAATGATTCAAACGGAGGCATTCCGATTGAGCTATGGTAACTGTTATTGTATGCAAATTAGACTAAGGATAAGTACTTTTCCCAGTGTGATTGCTGATCCATAACGTACATCCTCAAAATATCTTCAAGTACTTGATTTACCCTTTCTGTTTGCCCATCAGTTTCAGGATGATAAGTTGTGCTCAAATTTAGTTGAGTTCCTAAGATTGACTGCATGCAAGTCCAGAATCTTGAAGTGAATCGTGAATCTCTATCTAATGTAATCTTCTTAGGTACTCAATGAAATCTGATAATTTCATTTATGAATACTCGAGCTACGTCAACAACTTCATAAGTATCTCTTACAGGAATGAAATGGGCGCTTTGTGTTAATTTATCCACTACTACCAGAATGGCATTGTGTCTTTGAGAAGTAAGAGGTAGCCCAGTGATAAAATCCATAGAAATAATCTCCCATTTGGTCATAGGAATGTCGTGAGGTTGTAAGGGACCCGCTGGATAAAAATGATCTGCTTTTACTTGTTGAAATTCCAAACATTTTGCAACGAATTGAAGAATATCACATTTCATGCCCGACCAGAAGAAGAGTTTCTTGGTATCCGCATACATTTTCTTTACTCCAGGATGTGCAAAATACACTACTCTGTGGGCTTCCTTAAGGATAGTGTCTCGAAGATCCCTATTATTAGGAATATACATCCTTTCATGGAATTGTAATATTCCATCATCTTCTAGTTCATATCCTTCAAACTTAGATTCTTTTGGCTTTTTACTCTCAAGACTAGATCTTACCTTTAAATACCAGCTATCTTTTATGAGATATTCTAGTACTCATTGCCTTACGTCTACTTTGATAGGTATGAGAGAGAATATCTGTAGTCTTCTTCTTAAAGCATCTGCTACTACATTTCTTTTCCCTTAATATATGATATTCCAAAGTCATATTCACTTAGGAATTCACTCCATCGTCTTTGTCTAGCATTTAAGTCTCTTTGAGTGAACTAATATTGTAGACTTTGATGGTCGCTTTTAAGTGTAAAACTTCGCCCCAGTAGATAATGTCTCCAAATATTTAAAGCTAGTACTACAACAACTAACTCTAAATCATGAGTAGCATAGAGTTCTTCATGAGACTTTAACTTTCTTGAGACATACGCTATTACTCCTCTATCCTGCATCAATACTGCACAAAGCTTAGAGATACAGTTTCTAGTGAGGTTGAGAAGGCCTATGGTAAAGCAATGACAGGGAGGTCGATGAGCAACTAATAAAAGCTATGAAAGTTCATCTAGTTCATCTAGCTGAAGTCCTAAATAGACAATGAGTACTGTAAGATTTATTACTGGGTGCATGATTTAAATGGATTTAGCACAACCTTATTTCGATAAATTTAAATCCTTAACAAACTTAACAGGTCCGAAAGTTTGAACTGGATTTGATACCAAATGTAAGAACTGTGAAAAAGTTAAACAATTATTCCCTATGAACAGAATATGAATAACATAATATTACAGCCATTGTAGAGATAGTAAGGACTTCTACAATTAAACATCATAATCTTGTTATAAAAATTCATTAATTTTATAAATTTAATTGACAGAACCAATGAAAGTACTTACCTATAATCCTACGGTCGATGATGCCTCAAACTACTCCTGCTTCGGTTACCAAAAGACCGAAACCACCCAGCCAAACTGAGTAGAACCTTGCTACTCAGTCCAGTAAACTTCTTAGTTGAAGCAGACTATTCCCCCGTGCCCAGAAACCTTAGAACAAGCAAGGCCCAACTATTCTTGATGATAAACAAACTCTCTGTGTATAAACTTTCCTCCTCCCTCCCCCCCCCCTAGTCTCCAACCGTCCCTTCCTTCTTATAAGTTGCCATTTACCGACATCCTTCATCACCATGTCAAAATTATGATACGTGTTGATTTTTATAAAGAAAATCTGATTTTATTTTATTTGAATATCTTAATTTGAAATAACATTTATTTATTTATTTTAATGATTTTATTTTTAATTTTTAATTTAATTAAATTTATAAATTTTAATTTACTATAAGTGGGTCATTATAGATTCCATGCCCAACATGCTACTATGGTATGATTCAACCTCCTAGGTGAGCTTAAGGAAATGGAATCGACAGAAACACAACACACATACCTCCCTTAGGTGCTTCAGGACCCCCAGGAGCTAATCCACCACTCCAGGTGCCCAACCCCTAAGTTAACCTAGCATTTAGATGAATTAAACCCAAATTCGCTCCCATGACAAGGCATGCATGTGACCAAAACCTCAAAGTCACTCTCACAGGCTTTCCTGCCAACAACTAGAGACCCAAATTGTTAGTGTTTTGCCAATGACTCTAGGATTTGAGCCACTTTTCAGGCGCAAAGCCTAGGATACTGCCCATAATTGAACCATCTCTTCAAATAAATAAAATAACATGAAAATTATAGTACTAAAGCAAATGATTTCTCAAGACCTTGACTGGACACCTACTAGCCACGACAGGAATTTTTTCAAACACTTAGTAAATATGCAACCTACAGGTGTAAATAACAGATCTGAGCATAGGGGTCTCATACTTATCTGAGATTCACCATGAAGCATTGTCTCCTTATCACATTAGCTTCCATTTCATCCATTAGGTCATAGATACATTGATCATTCAATTACAAGTAAAAACATGAGGAAATCCATACATGGTTGCTGTCATAAAACACATACATAACCAACATAATAGGGACAAAAATACTCATGAAACTACAACCATATAGACGACGTACAATCCATATAAATTCTCATATAAATACAAGGATAAATAACCTTTCATTGATTATGTAAAATCCAAACCCGGGATGTGACTTCCACGTTCCACCCGATTATAGAATGGTTCAGCCAAATCTCTCTTCAGCCATTCACCCCTATGCCATATTCCAAGCATGAATGTGGGATCTCATAGAACACATCAATCAAAACTCATACATGGATTCCAGAGGCCATCCACCTCAACCCATCAAATAGTGATTCCACCTCACGGTTGGACATCACAAAACCATCATCAGATTGGTCTCCATCCAATCCTTCCAGGGCTTCCAGAACATTTTTCCAACCAACACTTCCAGGACTAGTAACTGAACCCACAACTTATATAGGGATTCCAAAGCGTTTTTCCAACTAGGGCTTCTAGGACTAGTAACTCAACCCACCAAGACCTTATAGATCATTTGTCCAACCAAGGCTTCCAAGACTAATAAACCAACCAAAGCTATTACAGGGCTTCTAGAGCGTTTGTCCAACCAGGGCTTCCATGATTAGTAACTCAACCCAAGATAAGGAAACATGAGAACCAACCAAAAAAAAAACAATGAAAGTAACCCACAATCACCATGGTTATCTAGGAAATGGAAAGGTTAGGAAATCCACTATCAATCCCAACCATCCTCCATGCCAATGACATAACACAACCAAGAAACCACATGCATGTGCCATGAATGCCAAAACTAGTGAAGGAAACATACATGCAACTCGGTACCTGCAAGCAAATATGATGTAGTTGTTGATCCTGATGCCTTCTTGTGCTTTCCTTCTCTTCCTTTGCCTTCTTTCTCCAAGAATCCAAATATGCCACACCCTTAGAGAGTGCTCCAAGAAAATTCTAAGTCTCCAAGAGTATGAGAGAGAGAGAGAATAATGAGAGAGAGCTCCAACACTGAACTGACCAAAGTCCTACCCATTGATCCTCAAAAGCCTTTTTATTAATGAGGCCTCTATTTTCTTCATTTCCATCATTTTCCTTCAATTTCCTCCTCTTATGCAACCTCTGACCTTTCACCTTCCTTTTCTCCTTATTTCCATTATTTTCATAAATAAATGTGCTAAAATACATTTTTGCCTTTTTAATGCCTTAGCCATTGCCTTTGCCAATTTCCTTAGCCATAAACCATTCAGCTTGGAATACGAGTCCCATCATCCGTGGTATTTATATATTTTTACATGGAATTTTCACCAGGGCTCTTACAAAAACCTCCCCCTTGGGGGAACACCGTCCTCGGTGTTTAATGACACCTATAAACAACAATACTTCTGAAAACAAAACATACTGCCCATGGAGCTTTATAACATAGCTCATTGCGGTATTTACAATGAATACTGCTGAAACATGACAAACATATTGTTTATTAAAGCTTTATAATACAACTCATTACAGTAGTTACAATCCACATATACACATGTACATTTGCTAAACCAACAAATAAAGGATACGATGCTCGTACCAATCAACAAGGGAGTCCAGAGGCTCACACCTCCACCCTCAAAGTAGTACCAGGATTCAACTCCTTCCCAGTAAGTCCAGAATCTACTGCCATAGTCAAAGCTGCATCCAATGGCTAGCGCTACAATCCCGCGCCACTTGTCCTCTCATTGAACAATTACCGACTCATTATTCTAGGGCACACTCCCAATGTGCATTTAGTTCCATCTGGCAATGCTCATGACCAAAAAATATCCATACCTGACCTTCCCTTCTCTGTTACACAGTCCCTCGGGCATCCGGTCATCCCTTTTGTGCAGTCACTCACCTTCCAAGGTCCACTGGCACCCCTATCCTGGACAGTTCATCCCTTGGCAAGGCATGCTCGCATCAAAAGATACAAAAACCAAGGCACATGCCTACATTAAAACCATCATACCGGTCATAGCATGCTCATGGAAATCAATGGACATAATTGGGTACCAGTGTCCCATGATGGCCCTATTCCTGAAGTGCTTTACCAAGATACTGTTGCATATTCCAATTCTTTTCACTGTTGCTGCTAATTCTTGCAGTTGATTTTAACCACCCAACTAGGCATTTCCATGCTTCCTATACCAAGCACATAACTTCCATTAGATTCAAAATAAATTGAAATAACTTCAAATCATACCTCATTGGTATCTCATCAATAAGGTACACTTGCAATCATGTTTACTTCCTATCACGACAAGTCAAACTAGCATCATGTATAAAAACATCACATCAGGTTAGCTCAAAACATAACCATCATATATCAAAATCATAAATCACATGTAACCATCATAAACTAGAATCATAGATCACATGTAATCATCATATATCAAAATCATAAATCATATGCATAGTAAAACTAAAATACAATATCGATACTTATCCTTCATCGATCCTTACTTTTTCCCTTGTTCTTTTGTACACACACTGAATCGGTTCCCACACCGAGAAAACACCCGGTGCCTTCTCCTCCACCAGGTGCACATACACATAGTGTGCATCACACACATACAACCACACATGTCATACAACACCATGCAACGCATGCACCTATACCTAACATACAACACATACACCTACACCCAGTGTACATATATGTGCACAATGTACATCAGAAGAAATTCATCCACACACAACGTGCGACACCAAAAAATGCATACACGTACACCCGGTATATAACAAAACTCATACACCTACACCCAATTTACAACACAACACAATACATATGCCTTCATCCAGTGTACAACACAATACATGCACTTACACCTGATGTACAACATAACACAAATACATGTCTAGAGTGCAACACAATGAATGCATATGTCATGATACCATGATTACACAATGCACATACATAGTACTGCATGCTTGCAAAACAACATGTATGACATGCACTCAATCCCACATGTACACCGATACCACATGTGCCAAGAACCAACTATACAACGTGTGCACAACATCAAATGTACATGACACCACCTACACAATGTTTACACAACGTCATATGTACACTACACCATTGTATAACATGTACACAATACCATATGTACATAGTGCCAAACGCACGACATGTATGCGACACCACATGTACACAACACCACATGCAAGACATGTACACCCAGTATACAACACAACTCATACACCTACACCCAGCATACAACACAACAGAATACATATGCCTACATCTGGTGTAAAACACAATACATGCACCTACACCTGATGTACAACATAACACAAATACATGTATAGAGTACAACACAATGAATGCATATGTCACGATACCATGACAACATAATGCATATACATAGTACCGCATGCCCGCAACACAACATGTACGACATGCTCTCAATCCCACATGTACACCAATACCACATTTACCAAGCACCACTTTCACAACGTGTGCACAACATCACATGTACACGACACCACCTGCACAACGTTTACACATGGACATCTGTACATTGCACCACTGTACAATGTGTACACAATACCACATGTACACAGTACCACATGCATGACATGTACACAATACCACATGCAAGACATGTACACAACACCACCTGCACGCAACGCCACTTGCATAACATGTACACAGCATCACATGCACACAATACCACTTGTACAATAATGCACACCACACAATATGTACATAACACCACATGTACAACATACACACAACACCACTTGTACATAGCAGTGTATTTCCAACATGTACATAGCATCATCTGTACACAACACTGCATATCCAACATGCGCACAACACCATATTCACACAACACCGCATATCCATCATGCATACATTACATTATGTACAGAAAACCACATATCCAACATGTAGATAACATCATCTATACCCAGCACTAAATATGCAACATTCATACAACACTATTTGTACTACACCATGTACATAACATTACATAATCAACATGTACACACACTAAATATACACCACACCACATGCACACAACATCACAGGTGCAACAAGTACAACATATACGACATATGCACAACAGTTGTACCACACATCCAAAACCACACTGACTCTTTACCAAGCAACCTTGCTTCCAATGTCTTATCCATGCTTGTCCCAACATGCCACAGACCACACTACTTTCACTTTGTTGATGTATCCCTCGGTATAACCTGTCCATAACATAAGCATAGGCATAATACAAGCATACAATATAAATTCATATTCACATGATATTGACCTCATATGTTTGTCATGACTACTCTTCCCACTTGATTCCTCATAGACCAGGAACCTCTTCATGCCATTTTCCTGTGTAAGCAATCATTCCTCCACAAGAATGATTCTTGATGACCCTGTTAGACAATGACATAGATACATGTACACATACATACATCCTAAAATAATAATGATCTTGTCATTCAACATCATATATACATACATATGTACATATAAACATTAGCATAGAATAATCATGATCCATGATCACCCTGTCAGACATGACATACATACACGCCTACATGTATACATATATAAACATCAATATAATCATGATCACAATAAAATTTCCAGATATTAAGCTCAAGGTTAAGATAACTTCCTTTATTCATGCAACACATGTGAAATATTGAGAACAACGGTCCCAACATAGCCAAGGCATCTAACACCTCAAATCCATTTACTTTAACTTTTCTTGATTACCTTTCCCATGACTATTCTATCATCGTCCATTTACCACAATAGACCCAACCAATTCAACCGATTGTCATAGTCTTACCTTCCATTGTGCTTACTCATACACCGAGCTTCATCCGTGTCTTACATTACCTGTTGGGTACCACACAACTCTCCCCAAGCTCCGTCGAATTTTCCTCTTTCCTAACCAATTCCCCAAACTCAAAACATAAAAGGAAAGAATGGAAACCAGAAGAAGAAGAAAACCATGAAAACCAATAACAACATGACTCTGCAACTGAAGTAGTATGGCCATACTCTAGACATAAATAAAGTTGCAAATCAAGCGCAAGAAAATAAAAAAAGACCAAAATCACAATACTAACAACAAACACCATGGCTCAATCCCCATGGTTCCCAAGAAACTCAACTAGAGACTTCGTCAAGATTTCATGGCAACCTCTCTTTGCCATGCAGTCCCCTACATCATATTTCCATAAACACATAACTGTCAGTGTATAAATAAACATAACAATACATCAACTACTTTATCTTATTGTTCCAAGAACATTTCTTGCAACTGAACACATCCATGCCATATCTCAAGGGACTCCAATCCTTTGACAGATCCACATGCAACTAAAGACTAGCTAATATACATGTTAAGTACATTTTCATGAAACTAGAACATATCCACATAATGTCAAACAAAATAAATATTAAGAAGACTCCATGTATGCAAAACACTCATTTGTTTGGAAGTCACATTAAGGAAGTGGAATTGACGGAAACACACCGTACAGACATTAATTATTGTTCTACAAGACCCTCAGGAACCAAAATACTTTAGACAACTTGCCTTGGGGTCCCACTAAGATTTTTTACAATTTGAGGCTCAGTCGCTCCCATGTTATAGGCATGAGTGCGACCAACAACTCAAAGTCGCTCTCACAGGCTTGCCTTCCAGCATCCAAGACCAAAATAGTCAGTGCTATGCCAACGACTCTGGGACTTGAGCCACTTTTTCTAGCCCAAACCCAGGTCACTGCCCAGAACTAAACCATCTCTTCATATCAATAAATTAACATGGAAATTCCAGTACTAAAGAAAATACTTATTCGAGACCTTGACTAGACGCCTACTAGCCACGACATGCATTTTTTCAAACATATTGCAAATGTGTAGTCTATAGGTGTAATTAATAGTTATGAGCATAGGGGTCTCATACTTAGCTAAGAATCACTAAGAACCATTGATACCTCAACACATCAACTGCCATTCCGTCCATTAGGTCATTGACACATTGATCATTCAATTACAAGTAAAAACATGAGGAAAGCCATACATGGCTGTTGTCATAAAACACATACATAACCAACATAATAGGGACATAAATACTCACAAAAGTACAACCACATAGACCACACACAATCCATCTAAATGCTCATAGAAATACAAGGAGAAATAACCTTCCATTGATGATGCAAAATCTAAACCCAGGATGGGACTTCCACATTCCACCCGACCGTAGAATGGCTGAGCCAAATCTCTCTTCAACCATTCACCCCCATTCCATATTCTAAGCATGAATGTGGGATCTCATAGAACACATCAATCAAAACTCATCCATGGCTTCCAGAGGCCATCCACCTCAACCCATCAAACAATTATTCCACCTCATGGTCAGACATCACAAAACCATCATCAGATTGGTCTCCATCCAAGCTTTCCAGAGCATTTTTCCAACCAAGGCTTCTAGGACTAGTACCTCAACCCACATCTTATAAAGGGATTCCATAGCATTTTTCCAACTAGGGCTTCTAGGACTAGTAACTCAACCCACCAAGGGATTCCAGAGAATTTGTCCAACCAAGGCTGCGAGGACTAGTAACTCAACCCAAGCTATTACAGGACTTCCATAGCGTTTGTCCAACCAAGGCTTTCAGGACTAATAACTCAACCCAAGCTAAAGAAACATGAGAACCAACCAAAAACAAAACAATGAAAGTAACCCGCAATCACCATGGCTATCCAGGAAATGGCAAGGCTAAGCAATCCACTGTCAATATCGACCATCCTCCACGCCAATGGTAGATCTCAACCAAGAAACCACATGCATGTGCCATGCATGAGAAAACTAGTGAAGGAGACATACATGCAACTTGGTACCTGCTGTTAGGTTCCTATACCAATAGGAATCATAATTTTGAATGACTAAGGTTAAGCCTTATAATATTGTACATACCTTTGCTTTCCACAAATGTTTTCCATATTAAAAAATTAAAAAACGTAAAGAGGGTATTTCCCAAAATAAAAATCAAAGGATAAGAAAAATAAGAAAAGGTCGAAAAAATGAAAACACATGAACCCCAAAAAACAAAAAGAGACCATGAAAGTGTGCAAGTCTAAAGGTCACTACTATTTACTTTTATGCATAATAATGATTGTGTGCAGCTTGTTATTCATGCCACAATCCATGGTAATCGAATTGTTTAATCTTGATTATAAAATGCTTTGAATTTCATGTCTATAGTTAGAGAATAAAATCTCACCAAACAGTTTAATCTTGACAGATTATTAGATAGGTAGAGAAAATAAAAGGATCTCATTAGTTTAACCTAAGCCCTTGGATGATATAAGGTTAGAAATAGATAGTTTGTTTTATAAAAGAAAAGATAGAATAAGGGTTTGCTAACTTAAATTCACCCAAATAAATGAAGAAAAAATGTTAAGGTAGGTAAATGGGTAAGTAGAAGAAAGATTGTTGAAGTATAAATTTGATGGGATCAAAATACATGCATCATGCTGAGACTCATATTTCAATATGTATGATCAATTATGGAAGCCAAAAGAAAAGGTTTGCAAGTTAATATGATTAACTCCCCCTCATTCATTTTTCCCCTTTACTCACTAATTTCCCATTCATAAGTATGTTCTATCACTTTAAATCCTTCAAGTCAAAGAGGCTCAGAGCATTTCTCTAACTTTTGGTGGGACCGGACCCTTGGCTCAATGACTTGTGGACATCCAGTGTTAAAATCCCCTTCATGAAATTCATCTCCCCCTCATTATCCTAATAAAACCCTTTTTCCTAATGTTAAATCTCTTTTGCCTAGGAAAAGTAAAGCTCCTCTATGTTAAAACCCTTTTCATTCCAAAAACCAACAAAAAGTACTTTATCCTACATGTCAAATATATGAAATAAAATGTGCATATTTTACATTTATGCTAAGGGTATGCTCACTCCTCTCATTTCATATTAATTTTTAATTTAATTATATAAATCCCCAATATTCCTATCCTCGTATATTAATTAAATCCCCTATGTAATATCTCAACCCTTAGTTTTGATAAAAACTATACAGTTCACCCCTTATCCCAACAAAATAAATAAACCCTGTCATTTAACCCCGCCCGATTGACTAAACCCGTGTTTAAGATAAATCCCCAATATTCCTATCCTCATATATTAATTAAATCCCCTATGTAATATCTCAACCCTTAATTTTGATAAAAACTATACAGTTCACCCCTTATCCCAAATAAACCCTGTCATTTAACCCCGCCCGATTGACTAAACCCATGTTTAATTCTTAACTAATCACAAACCGTCGAGGATTAGAGCTTTGGGCCCCCCTGTGGCCCATGCTCATATCGCTCACGCACCTCCCACGCCCGACTATCGTTCGATCATCTTCCCCTTCATCCTGTGGTTCACAGTCGTATCAGTCGTGCCCGATGGCCGATAGTTACCTGCCCGATAAAGTGGTTTTCCCCGACCCCCCAACTGCTACGTGTTAAGCATGGAGGTAGATCGGGTGACCCCTCCAACATACCGCTTCCTCCACAAAAGCAGTGCAATGGCATCCAATACCGCCTCCTCGCTCAACTCGATAAACCACCACTGTTCACTTAACTAATCCCACGCCAAATTTAAAAAATTTGCCCGTTGAAACCTGAAAAACCCTCGTGTTCATTCTTTTTGCCACGTTTCACAGTAAAACCTATCAAACCCTTACGGCACCACCCTGAACCTCTGCAACACAATTCGACCTCCGATTACCTTCAGAACATTGCAATGACTCCTTCCCCAGACATCCCTGTGTAATAAAGCCATCAATTGCCTTTCTTGCCAATGTGTGTTTTCTCAATGATTGTGGTATTTTGCAGGTAATTAACATAAGACTAGAGCTTGGATAAACAGTTTTGATACTAGTCACAAAACTTGTTTATTCCAAGACTCGAAAGTAAATTTATTCAAAAGCCTATATTAAGAAGAATAATACAAGTATAAACAGAACAGAGAGGAAATCATTCACACAGAGACATTGACTATCAAAACAGAGGAACTAGACAGAATATACAGTTAGAAGACAAACAGATAAAACATATAGAAATTTGACCAAGATCCAATTATTTGATGTTGAAGCATGTGAGAAATTGACTGATTTACTATGTGAAATAGGCAATAAAAAGGTTAAAGTACAGTAAAAATAAATCAGCGGGGTAAAAGGATAAAGACAAGTCAGCATGTTTAAAGTGCATTAGTGTCAAAGTGTATTAGATGAAAGCCAAAAGTGAATGAAGCTTCCAGCGTGAAACCTCAAACAGCAAAGCATCATAAAGGGCTAGAAAAAAAACCATAAAAGCCAGCAGTACCAAAATAAAAGGGACATCATGAAGCAATTCAATAGCTATGTCTATCTTCTAGCAAGAAGATATTTTTATTTCCTAGATTAAATCTCAAGTTAGTTTGAGATATTTTGTAATAAAACTTTTATATAAATACTTCACAATTCGAATTATGTAGGATGGATTCTTAGACATTTCTATAGAAGTTTGATCAAAAGAATGTAAAGCTATTGTATCATTGACTGAGCCATCAAGCTGGATTGATGAATAAAGACAAGATATTTCACAGGATTCATGTGTTAAGAGAAGTGCAAACAAGATGATCGAGGAGATGGCGAGGAGAATGCACACAAGGCTGGCGTGATCATGACCTGACACGGGGTAGGCCATCCTACTATACACCTGGGGCCTAGTCGCAGACATGGACCATTTTCCATTGCAGTTGGCCATAACCTGCCTAAGAACCCCATTACTCTCTGCATCCTGCCTACACCCCGATCGGCGACTTGAGCTAGTGTATGTGGTTTTTGCATTTGTAGGGTTTGGTTTCAACCTGAATCGGTTACTTCGGTTCTTGACGGAAGCTGTAGCAAACCTTGGAGCAACATGGTGGGTGACCTAATAGACTATTTTGAGGACCCCCTTGAGGACATCTCCATTTTCGGCAGACCATCAAACAGCGATGTGCACTTTCTGTTTAGCAAGGAGCTTTTTGAGGTAATTGCTCCACTTCTGTCGCTTTCGGGACAGCCCAACTCAGTGATCGACCTTTCGGAAGTACCTGTGACCTAGCCGACTCTCTCTGTGCCTTCCCTGACGCCATCCTCCCATCTCTCTAGCCCCTGCCCCTCCGCTTCTATTCAAGCCACTGAATCCTCTGGCCTATCCTCCCTCCACCCTTTTGTGGCTATACACTACCCTCCTCGATCTCCGCTCAATGAAGCCCTCCCTTCACATTCCTTCCCTCCCTTGGAGCTGGCTCAACCGTCTGGCAGCTACTCTGCCATCCCTCCCCTCTCGGATGCCTACCCTCCTGCATCTGAATAGTTTCCTCCAAACACTAACCCTAACCCTAACCCTAACCCTCCAAACCCTCGTTCTGAAGAACACCCTGAACAAGCGGAGGTTGCGGAGCCGACCCAGGGAAAGAAGAAAAGTTGTGTCAAGCCTAAGACACGGGAAATTTTCATTGACTGGGAAGAGGATTTCCAGTGGCAGGACACCATGGATAAGGTAGCGACGATCCTGGTAGGAAAAGTCAAAGGAACGACCTGCACCGCTGCTAGACTGAAACAATGGGTAGCTGAAATATGGGGCCATCATTTCGTAGATCTACCTATTGTCCAAACCTTTGTTCATGGCTGGTTTTCTCTTAGATTTGCGCGAGCTAGCCACACAAATTGGGTTCTATCATCCTACTAGCACATTGAACAAGCCCCAGTCATGCTAAGGAGATGGAGCCCACTCTTTGACCCTGACAAAGAACAACTCATGCAGGGCCAATTTGGGTCCCGCTACCTGGCCTGCCCCTCCACTTCTGGATCGAGGAAATCTTTAGAAGAATTGGAAATACCCTGGGAACTTATCTGGATTATGATAGATCCTATCTCTCCACTAGAGTCATCGCCTATTCAAGACTACTGGTGCACCTAGACATCAGAGGAGGCTTGCAAGAAAAAGTTACCCTTCGCTGCAGGAATTACGATCGTACCTAGATCCTGGACTATGAGGGGGTCCCCTTCCATTGCAGACGCTGCCATAGAGTCAGTCACCTCTACAAGGATTTCCCTCTCCTCGCAAAAATAAAAATGGGATCCAAAGGAAAATCCACATTTGATGAGGGAGCACAGGAGCAGAAGGAACAATCAGATGGGGCCGAAATGATAAACTCTAAGCCGAATGGACCCAGGCCTAAGCCAGTGTCGTTAAAGAAGCGCGGGAATGCACCCCTTTGGCCACCTTCACCTCCTCTGACCAGGTCCAAGGCGGTCGTTGGCGGAGCGCTTTCTTTGGGTATGTCTTGTCCTACCTTACACTCTGCATCCATTATTTTTTCATCTGCACCTTCATCTAGTCCTCTGCATCCTGGGCTGAATCCTGACTCTGCCCATTGCACAAGCCACCGGATTAGCCCCTCATTTCATAGTTGGATCTCCCTCCCCTTGCCGAGCCACCGTCAAATCCCTTGACACATGAGATCCCCATCCATGGGATTGCCCCTGAACCCCATCAGTACCATCTCCGCTCTCACTCCCAAGCATCTATGTCGGATGCCATCGCCTTAGCATTTCTCCTTACTCCACTGCCCCAAAGCCCACCCGAGGTAGACTGTCCTCTCTGTCCAAAGCAAAACAGAAGGCAAGATTGGAGGTGGTCTCCAGGAAACATCTTTCTCTAGATAGGGTCCTTAGAGCACAAAGCACTCCTCCGATGTTTCCCCCCATGAAGGCTATTTCCTTCAATTTTAGAGGGATTTCTAGTCCCGATAAAAACTAGCATTGAGGAGACTCATTCAGAAGGAGCCAGGTGATTTAGTCCTTCTTCAGGAAACCCTGGGTGTAGCTGCGATCATAACACCTCTTTTGGAATCTATGCTCCCAGGTTGGAAATTGCATGCCTTGGATGTTAATGGATGATCAGGTGGCATAGCCCTAGGTTACAACCCTCGCTCTATCAAACTGTTAGGAGCCTGGGGAGGCATAGGGTTCTTAGGGGCTGACATATACTCGTCAGAGCTGGGAGTGGAGATTAGAATGTTGAACATATATGGACCTTGCCACCATAGAGAGAACTTCTGGGAGAGGATGCTGGGATCCAATATTTTTCAGGCAGACAATATAATCATAGGTGGAGACCTAAATTTTTCCCTAGGATTCTCGAAATCCTGGGGTCTCCAGGCACAGGCCGACCCCTAGTGGGATTTTTTGAGCAGCTCCTCGACTCTCATCAGCTCATTGATATCCCTGTGGCAAAACTAGCCCCCACTTGGAGGAACAAAAGAATTGGGGAGGCCAGCCTTGCAAGGAGACTAGACCGATTCCTCATCAAGGAACATCTTTTGGAGCAGGGGTACACTTATCGCCAATGGGTGGGATCTGGTGGACTCTCAGACCATCTACCTATCCACCTTGAAATCTGTGGCATTATCAACAAACCTAGAGATCCCTTCAAATTCAACTCCTCATGGTTGGATGACATCTCTTACATCAATCTTGTGACAGACTATTGGGAGACCCACCCATCGAATAGAAATGAACACATCACTAAGGGATTCATGGCCAATATAAAGGAACTAAAGAAGATTTCCAAGATTTGGGCTCACAATAAGAGATGAGTTGATGAACACTGGGTGAATGAAATTGAAAAAGAGATAGCCAACCTTGAGGAAAATAGTGGAGGCACCTTCCCTACGCCCGAGCTCAAGGACAAGATTACGGAACTAACAACTTTAAGAAGGAAAATTCTCAAGGATAAAGAGGAAACTTGGTGATTGAGAAGTCAAGCTATTTGGCTGAGAGAAGGGGATGAAAATACAATTTTTTATCATAAATTTTCAAATGGAAGGAGGGCCATAAATACCATCTAGAAATTGACAAATGAGCAAGGAGCAGAGGTTGACACTTTCCCCCATCTGGCCTCATTGGCCACCTCACACTTTAAGTAGGTCTACTAGAACCCCCCTAATGCTACCCTTGCTGAGGTCATCAGAGTAGTGCAATTGTTCCCTCGGTTCATTGATATGGAGGAATTCGAGCAACTTAATAGCGAAGTTACAATGGGGGAGCTTGAGGCCACACTAAAATGGTTCAAAAGGGATAAGAGCCCTGGTCCAGATGGTTGGTTAGTCGAATTCTACCTGGCTTTATTTGAGGTTCTAGGGAATGACTTGCTCAAGTTCATTGAGGAATGCAAGAAGTCCGGGCGCATGCACGGGGCCATAAACTCCACCTTCATAGCACTCATTCCCAAGTCTGACAACCCCTCATCCTATAATGACTTCCGTCCCATCTCCCTCTGCAACTGTCTATATAAAATCATTTCTAAAATCATAGCCAATCGCATCTGCCCCATCCTATCTGCCCACATATCTCCTGAACAATTTGCTTTCCTAAAAGATAGACAGATTCACGAAGCCATCGGATCAACTCAGGAGGTGCTGCACTCCATTCAATCTCAAAAGATCAAAGGTATGATCCTCAAAGCTGATCTCTCCAAAGCTTTCAACAGGGTAAGCTGGTTATACCTCAGAATGCTCCTTACCCATTTAGGCTTTTCTGTTGGATTTATGAAATGGATCATGTGTTGCATCACCAATGTATCTTTCAGTGTATGGGTCAATGGGGCAGCCTCACCCTTCTTTGGTTTTGAAAGGGGCCTCAGACAAGGATGCCCCCTGTCGCCCCTACTCTTCCTTCTTGTCATGGAAGGCCTTAGCAGACTGATCAAGGACATGCATCACAGAGGTAGACTCTCTGGAATCAGACTATCGGAGGATTGTACTATAACTCACCTCCTCTTTGTGGATGATGTTCTTATGTTTCTAAACGGAGGAATCAATGACCTCACTACCATCTAGAACACCATCAATCTCTTCAAAACGACTACATGCATGGTTATCAACAACTCTAAATCCTCTATAACAGTCTCCGAATGCCACCCCCAAGAAATAAACTTTGTTATACAAAGGTTTCCCTTCTCTCTCAATCAAATAGAACGGGGCCTTAGATATTTGGGATACAGATTGAAACCGCTTGGATATAAGATTACAGACTGGATATGGCTGATTACCAAGCTGGAGAAAAGACTCAATATTTGGTACCACAAACATCTCTCTAGAGCTGGCTGGCTGGTACTCATCAAATCATTTCTTGATGCCACCCTGGTTTACTAGATGTCTCATGCATGGATACCCAGAGGCATACTCAACAGAATACAGAACCTCTGCAGTAGATTCCTTTGGAAAGGCAATCAATCTAGGAGAATATTTGCTTGGGCTAGATGGGACCTCCTATCTATACCCAAGAAATGGGGAGGGTGGGGCATCAAAAAATTGGAGGACTTTTCCTCTGCGCTGGTGGCCAAGCTAGGGTGGCATCTACTTACCTCCACCAATCTCTGGACCAAAATTGTTGTTGCCAAATATATCGCCCCACTCAGGCCTTTGGAGTGGCTGAGACTGCCTAGCTGGAACAAATCAAGGATCTCTAATATCTGGAAAGCAGTTTTGAATGCGTTTCCCTTTATACGGGATGGTCTAACCTGGAGAATATCCAATGGGGCATCCATCCAAATTGACCGAGGATGCGAAAATGCACATCACCTTCCCCTCGACTTACTCCAGATCCTCAATGACAAAGGAATCACACATATAATTCATGTAGCAGAACTAGAGCGATCGTCCTTCCTCTATCAAGCATGGAAGACAACCCACAACTTGCTCCTCCCCCATCAATGGCACCAATCTTGGCATACCCACACTTATGCTCTTCAGGAATCACACATTCGGCGCAGAGAAGGGGAATATGAGATCAAATGGGCCATTGCTAAAAATGGTTGGTACTCCCCAAAAGAGGGGTACCTACTATTGGCAAATAATCACAAGCCTCCGCACATTCAAACATGGTGGAAAGACATGTGGAAACTTAAAGCACCTCCTTGTACTAGACCACTCTTGTGGTCTATACTAAAAAACAAGGTGCCGACAGGTGAAAACTTGATTAAAAGAGGGAAATATGGCCCATATTGGTGTTGTTTCTACAAGAACAATTCTGAATCCCTGGATCATTTATTTCTCTCCTGTTCCATCACTATCGACCTTTGGACCTCCACCCTTACCCACTTTCACCTGCCTATTATCTGGGGAGGACAAACTACTAAGGAAGCTTAGGAAAATTGGTGGTCATCTACTACATTGCCCAAGACCAGGAATTTCCCCTCCTCATCTGTTGGGAAATCTGGATAGCTAAAAATTGCTACATCTTTCGAGACACCGCCCCTCATTGGACTTCCATCTCAGCCAGAATTATAGCTGACTACAACTCTCTCCCTGAGGACTGGGCCGCCACACCTCTTAGGAATATCCTTCCTGAATCCATTGATCACTCAAAGCCCTGGGCATTCTTTGATGGCTCCGCTCAAGATACAGGAAGTAGTGGTGGGGCTATACTACACATTTCGGAAAAGCATTATTATCACATTCAAACGGGACTTGGAAATGGCACCAATAACTTTGATGAACTCTCCACGACATACTACCTCGTCAAATTTTCTATAGGAAAATATTGTCATAATTTACAAATCTTCGGTGATTCCAAAATTGTTTGTGACTGGATTAAAAAAACCACAACCTATCACACATTCACATTGGGACATATTTTGGATGAAATTCATAGATGCATCACATATTTTGACAATTTCATTTGTCATCACATCTACAGGGAACAAAACTCCATCACTGACCAACTTTCCAAAGCGGCAGCGATCAGGCCACGCAACATCTGGATGATAAAGGAGCAGCGGGGAGATGAACATTTCCAGTACTACCACCAGCCGTATATGGACCATGCAGAACAGGCTCAATAGGAGCCTGAACTTATGAAAATCAAGTCTCTCTTATTTTTGTTTATTTGAACTAGGTATGTATGTATATATATATATATATATATATAAAATAGTACATGTTTATAGGAATACTTTCTACGTAGAGTACGTTTTATTTGATGTCAATTATGCAGTACTATTTAAAAGATTGTCTCCCTGTGTGGAGAACATATTTTGGGATCTCAAAATTTTGAACTGGCACACAACCACATCTTTTGCATATGCACTCAGCATCTACATCATGTAATTTTCTTATTAATGAAAATTACGATTTTTCCAAGGGGCAAAAAAAAGCGAAGTGCAGACAAGTATTTTCTTACGCTATTGTTATCTTTCTTAAAGTTTTTTCAGAATCTTTAATGTATTTTTGAATCTGAATGCTATAAGTGGAACAATACCTTAGAATTTGTTTAATTACACTATGTTTTAATAGTTAGGCTTATAAATGTTTTCAACTAATAATCTAAGTTAAGGAATTCTTAATTGCTCCCTAGTTTAGGTTGTTTCTTGCTAGTCCAGATGAAAGGATTCTTAATTTCCCTTTGCTTTCAACTACCCTCTATTCCTCATTTACATCTCGTCGAAAAATTCTTAATTTCTCTCTCACCCTGATTAAAACCATTTCACCTCCCTGTCCCAAAGACTTGCACTTCACTCTTCTAGCTTGCCCTTTGAACATTCCCTTTAGTGTGTTGATCCAGTCCTGCAGCCCTTTTGTTGAATCCATAGCCCAATGATCTAAAGACATCATTCTATCCATATGTTTCTAGGATTCCACCATCCTAACTTCAATACAAATAAAAAACCCCTAGAACATTCATAACTAGCCTGAAATCCCAGCAAACAAAGCTAAATCATAAGAGAGTGCCCTCTCTAAGCTTAGGTTGGCTAGAGCCTATGCCCAAAAGTTGGTTTGTGGTTACCTCAGTCATTTTATTTCTTATGATAACTTCTAGAGAAAATTCTGAGTAATAACATAGTGGCGACCATACTGGGGAATAGCGAATCCTCAGTCCTAATAAGTCTTTAAGAAAATTCTAAATCTACATTCTGAGCCTCTTAAAGTCATTTGTTAGAAGTTATCTTGAAAAAATATTACAAAAACAATTAAAAATTTTGAAATTCTAGCTTCCAGGAAGACTCATTTTACTAGGGCTAATCCAGACGCAAACCCTGCCCCAGTAGTTGATAATCCCAACCTAATTTCAAGAAAATCCAAAAAAAAAGAAAGTTCAGCTAGCCAAATACCATTAGTTAAAGCCAATTCATGTCCTGATGAGTGGTTATTTTAGAAGAACTTCCCTTTGATGTGCATTTGATCTTTCATTATTTAGAACAAAATTTGAAAGTGCAATCGATGAAATTGTTGTAGATCCTGAATTTATTGAAAACCTCAAATTTCAATAGGCCAACAAATCAATTGATGAATACATTCTGAAATCCCCACAATCATCCATTAATACTGCCACAACCCCTCAGCTTTCTGAACAATTGTCCATTACTTTGACTTCACCATTGTTCCCTTCAACTTCATCAATAATACCTTCTGAACTCCATTCTTCACCACCATTTTTACCTACACTCCCTCACCAACCTATCATTACTCTTTCATCACCTACTAGTCCTAATTCTTCATCCACTACTGCATCATATCTAAGTACCTCAACCCCACATCTTAGCCCCTCCCAACTTAGAGCAATGGCAAATAGATATGCTCCTCTCATTTCACCTGCCCAACTTGGTGCTATTCCTGTAGACTACCAAAGTAAAATTGTTCAATTTGATGGCACAAGACATTACACTGCACAGCAACATGTCAACAAGATGACAGATTACTTTGAGTTGCATGAAATTGACACAAATAATGTTCAAATGAGACTCTTTGCCCAGAATTTAGCTGGTGATGTTAGGAAATGGTTTAGAGCATTGACTGATAACAACATTGATAGTTTAGATACGTTTTACCAGCAATTTTTCAACATATGGGAAAAGAAAAAGAATCCCCTACAAATCCTTTCAGAATATGAGAACATTAGAAGGGGGCCTAATGAAACTGTTCAAGATTACTACACTAGATTCAATAATATATATAACACAATCCCAGTTAACCTTAGACCTCCACCTGACTTAGCATTAATAAATTTCCCTGATGGTTTTGACAGAGATATGGCATTCCAACTCAGGGAAAGAAAGCCCCCAACATTAGAAGAAATGAAAATGTAGCAGTTAGTGTAGAGGCTAATTTGTTAGCTAAAAGGGCTAGATTTAGAAATGAAAGGAGATGAACTGCAAAGGATGAAGCTTCACCATCCAACATTAAGATATATAGTTTAGCCAAAAGTATGGAAAAAATAATGGATAGAATAGAGAACATAGAAAGGAAATCCCAATGGGATAACCAACAAGCACCTCTAGTTAGAAACCCTAATTTTAGAAAAAGCAAAACCAAAACACTTGGAAAAATGGATCGAATCAGAACATTAGGCTTCCTTTTCAAGAAAATTATGTAGAGACATCCCATCCAGAAGATCCATAACAAGATAGAAAAATTAACCTAATGGGAGTAAATGATGAGGACATTGGTTTTCTAACCTAAGATGAGCCGGAACTGTTATGCTGTAGCAATTACAGTTACAGTCTGGGGATTCATTGGATTACAAACAGGGATATGACTCTGCCATTTTTGAAGTTCGTAAACAGTACAACCTAAGAAGCAGAAATAATGCTGATGTCCCTGACCAAACCAAGAAAACAATGCAAAATCAACCCAAGAAAATGAAAGAAGCCCCTATTTCAAAGATCCTCCAAATTCTTCCTATGCAAAACCCAAATCCTTCTGGCCCCACAGTTGTAGATATAACCTCTGATCAACCTTCTGCTTATCAACCATCCACTTTAATTCCTCCTAAGGAACCAATGGAAAAATCTCAAAACATCATATTTGAAAATCCACATAAGGAGATCCCCAATAAAGGAAAAGAAGACAAGTCTACTCAAACCCCTGCTGCAAAAATTCAAAACCCTCAAATAGAAAAAGTCTCTTTACCATTCAATTTGGGAGCAGAGATAGCAAAGCTAAAGATTTCAGTTCCTTTAACAGAACTTAGTCAAAAACGAAACTTACAAATCATAGATAACCCAGACCTTAAACATTGCTGAAAATGAGGACTCAGTCAACTTATTTGATGACCAACCAGAACTCATATTTGGTGCATATGTTAATGGAAAACCATTAGAAGGGGGAGTTCCACCTTTTTACATTAGCCTTAGTATCCATGACAAAATTCTACACAATGCAATGTCGGATTTTGGGGCCTCTCACAACTTAATTCCCAAATCAGTGATGGAGAAATTAAACCTAGACATTACAAGGCATTATAAAGACTTATTCTTATTTGACTCCAATCAGGTACAATGTCTAGGATTGATTAAAGACCTATGTGTCACCTTAGTCCAATATCCTGCCAAAAGCATCCTTATGGATATTGTGGTTGCTGACATCCCACTAAAGTATGGCATGCTGTTATCCAGATCATGGGGAGCCAAACTTCAGGGATCCTTACAACTAGATATGTCATATGCAACCATTTCTGTTTTTGGACAGCCTAAGAAACTATACCGAGAAACCTTAATGAAATATATGGTAAGTAGCTACGATCGTCCTCAAAACTTTCCTATCTACTCCATACACTTAGATATCGATTCTTTTATCTTGTATAATGTTGATTAAACACAAGAAGAAATTTCAGAAAGTACTAATACAGAACTAGAAGAAATTTCAGTTTCTACAAAAAATGAAACTAACCAAACTACAGAACTTTTCAATGAACTAGATGGTCAAATTGCTATAAGTGATGAAAGGTTTGTTGCACCAGATAGTATAAATATAGATCATGAGATGTTATGGCATTTAGAATTTGATGGATCAATAAATAGGTTAGGAGCAGGAGCAAGAGTGTGGATATATAATTTGGAAAATGATTACTCAGAAGGCCATGCATATAGATTGAATTTTAAATGTACCAATAATATGGTTGAGTATGAAGCATTAATTTTAGGTCTTAAGTTAGTTAGGAATCTAGGAGCTAAAAGAGTTTCTGTCATGGGAGACTCTGAACTAATTGTAAAACAGATTGATGGTGTATATATGACAAAGGACCCTAGATTAAGTTGTTATAGGGGAACTATTGTAGAAATACTTAACACTTTCCTAGAAACAAAGCTTGCAGTAATTCCTAGAAAACATAACATGCAAGCCCATAGTTTAGCAATGTTTGCCAGCACCTGCAAATTGCCCTTCCAGCCCAACCATCAGTACACTGCTGAAGTTAGGCATAGACCTGCAATTCCAAACAATTTGAAGAATTGGCAAATATTTTCTGATGATAAACAGATAAATAACTTTTTACTTTCAGAAGAAGAGTTTGTAAATAACAATATAGATACTGATACATCAATAGATCCTGACACTAAGGATAAAATAGAAATAAATGAGATAGAAGGTGATGAACTGGATAGATTTAACCCAACTAAATTTACCAAATCAGATTTAAATAACTTAGAACAAATTGAGATTGATGAAATAATCAGTGAAGAAACCGAAGTAATTAATCTCAAAGATAATTTCTTACCGAAGGGGTTAAGAACAAATTGAGATTGATGAAATAATCAGTGAAGAAACCGAAGTAATTAATCTCAAAGATAATTTCTAACCAAAGGGATTAACCCCTTTGGAAGATTTATTTGATTCAAATGATGTTCCTAGGAAGCCTAAAATGGAACCTTTAAGGTCTGATATAGAGGAATGTAATATAGGCACCGATGAAAATCCTAAACTGATCAAGATTTAAAAATCATTACCTCCAACTGAAAAGGTGAAGTACATTGAATTATTGAAATAATTTCAGGATGTCTTTGCTTGGAGTTATGAGGACCTCGAATCCTATGACACCAACATCATCCAACACACAATTCCTATTAAAGAAAATAAAGATCCTTTCAAACAAAAACTTATAAGGATTAATCCTATCTTATTACTTGCAATTGAAAAAGAAATCCAGAGGATGTATGATGCCAAAATAATTGTGCCAATCAGATTTTCTGATTGGGTCTCAAACTTGGTGCGGACTAGAAAGAAAACCGGTGAGACCAGACTCTGTGTGGATCTCAGAAACCTTAAGAAAGTATCACTAAAGGACAATTACCCTCTCCCCAAAATGGACCATATTTTATGGAGAGTAGTTGGATCAACCAGAATCTCATTGTTGGATGGGTTTTCTGGTTACAATCAAATCTTGGTTCATCCATATGACCAACCCAAAACTGCCTTTACTACTCCTTGGGGCACATTTATGTATGTGAAAATTCCTTTTGGGCTAATGAATGCAGGAGCCACTTTCTAGAGGGCTATGGGTATAACCTTTGCAAAAGAAATTCATGATTTCTTTGTGATATATCTAGATGATATTACTGTATTTTCAAAATCTGACAATCAACATTTGGATCATCTAAGGAAATTTTTTATTAAATGCAGGAAGTTTGGAATCTCCTTGAACCCCAAAAAGTCCTTGTTTGGGTTAGAAGAATGAAAATTGTTAGGTCACATAATTTCAAAAGATGGTATAAGAATAGACCTTGCAAGAATAGAATCCATCTTGCAAATACAACACCCTAGGAACATTAATGAGTTACACACTTTCTTAGGAAAAATTAATTTTCTTAGAAGATTTATATCTAAACTAGCAGAATTAATTAGATCACTAAACAATATGCTGAAAATGGACTCCACCATAAAATGGAATGTTGAGGCTAAAAAATCCTTTGAATACATTAAACTAGCCTTGACTAAAACACCTGTGTTAATCAATCCTAAATTTGACAGAGATTTCATCTTGTTTTCCTTTGCTTCTGAGCACACAATTGTTGTAGTTCTATTGTAGAAAAATGACCAGGGCTATGAACAACCCATTGTTTTCTTTAGCAAAGCCCTGAGAGATGCCCCCTTGAAATATAATATAATGGAAAAACAAGCCTTGGCTTTAGTCAAAGTCATTAAGGACTTTAGGGTATACATCTTATATTTTCATATAGTGGCCTACGTTCCCAATTAAGTAGTCAAAGACATACTAACTCAGGATGGTCCTGATGGAAAGAGGGGAAAGTGGATTTCTACCATTTTAAAGAATGATATAGAAATCAAACCTACTAAGTTACTCAAGGACTAAGGTTTAGCCAAGATCATGGCTGAATCGAACAGTCAAGCCTTGGATATAAACTTTATTGCAGCAATAAATAATGAAGAGGAGATGGAGACTCCACTAATAAGCCATGCCTTTCTAAAATCACCTTGGTATGCTAATATTATTTATGTTTTACTGAATTTACAAGCTCCTCCTGAATTATCTAGGACTAAAAGCAGGTTTTTAAAGATGAAATCCTTAAAATTTTGTATATTAGACAATGCTCTATTTTGGAGAGATCATGAAGGTATTCTTCTCAATTACTTATTAAAAGGAGAATCTAACAAAGTTTTGGAAGAATTTCATGCAGGGGACTGTGGAGGACACCTTTACTTGAAGACCACTACAGATAAAATCCTTAGAGCTGGTTTTTACTGGCCTACTTTGTTTGCTGATGTCAAAAAATATGTGACCTCCTATCACAAATGTCAAATTTTTGAGGGGAAGAAAAAGCTCTTACCTTTACCCCTCAAGCCAATCTTTGCATAAATACCTTTTCAAAAATGGGGTTTAGACTTCATTGGTGAAATTCACCCACCCTCCATTGCCCAACACAAATGGATCCTCACAGCCATAGACTACTTCACAAAATGGATAGAGGCCATACTTTCAAGGCAAGCCACAGATATTGTTATCATAACCTTCCTTGAAACCAATATTATATCAAGATTTGGATGTCCAACTAAGCTCATTACTGATAATGCAACAACCTTTAAATCCAAAAGAATGATATATTTCTGCAATAAATACCATATCACCCTTGGACATTCCATAGCCTATTACCCTCAAGGTAATGGACTAGAAGAATCCTCAAACAAGAGCCTAGTAAACATCATCAAGAAGTTACTGGAGGACAATAAGAAAACTTGGAAAAAAAAGCTAGTCAATGCCTAATGGGCAGACAGATTGACTACTAAGAAATCAATTGGTACTTCTCCCTATCAACTAGTTTATGGAATGGAAGTTGTCTTTCCATCCTCTTTGGGAGTACCAGTAATGAAGATACTACAATTGCAGGCTGAACCAAATAGTATCCAAAGAAGAATCAAGCAAACTATTCATCTACAACAAACCAGAGAAGAGGTCTATGTCAGGTCTCAAGTTGTGCAGGAAAGGATTAAAAATATTTTTTATAAAAGAACCAAAGATGAAGATTTCTACATTGGTGACAAAGTGCTTAAGCGGGATTCTAGGAGGGAAGACAAAGGCAAACATGGGAAATTTGATTTCCTGTGGAAAGGTCCCTATGCCATTTATGCTTATAGAGGAAATAATGCTTTCTTCTTGAGAGAAATAAATGGAACAGTTGCAGAAGGTGGGCCAGTGAATGGTCAAATGCTAAAACATTACTTTGAACCAAGTTACTAATTTTAATTTCCCATTTGTACATTACCTTATTTGCAAAGTCTAGTTTGGATTGGATGGTGATCTTTGAAATTGAAGCCCGAAGAGAAGGCCCTAATCTTTGAAAGATTTACTATCATAAGTATTAATAATGCAGACTTGCAGAATGACACTTTACAAGGTAACATCATCAACAATTCAAAGGCTACTAATCTTTAGAGTTCTTGACATTTTACTAGAAAATGCCATCCCCAAGTGGAGCCACTGTTAGGTTCCTATACCAATAGGAGTCATAATTTTGAATGACTAAGGTTAAGCCTTGTAATATTGTACATACCTTTGCTTTCCGCAAATATTTTCCATATTAAAAACCTAAAAAATGTAAAGAGGGTATGTCCTAAAAGAAAAATCAAAGGACAAGAAAAATAAGAAAAGGTCAAAAAATGAAAACACATGAACCCCAAAAAACAAAAGAGACCATGAAAGTGTGCAAGTCTAAAGGCCACTACTATTTACTTTTATGCATAATAATGATTGTGTGTAGCTTGTTATTCATGCCACAATCCATGGTAATCAGACTGTTTAATCTTTATTATACCATGTTTTGAATTTCATGTCTATAGTTAGAGAATAATATCTGACCAAACAGTTTAATCTTGGCAGATCATTAGATAGGTAGAGAAAATAAAAGGAGATCATCAATTTAACTTGAACCCTTGGATGATATAAGGTTAGAAATAGATAGTTTGTTTTATAAAAGAAAAGATAGAATAAGGGTTTGATAGCCTAAATGCACCCAAATAAATGAAGAAAAAATGTTAAGATAGGTAAATGGGTAAGTAGAAGAAAGGTTGTTGAAGTATAAAGTTGATTGGATCAAAATACATGCATCATGCTGAGACTCATATTTCAATATGTATGATCAATTATGGAAGCCAAAAACAAAGGTTTGCAAGTTAATATGATTAACTCCCCCTCATTCATTTTTCACCTTTACTCACTAATTTCCCATTCATAAGTATGTTCTATCACTTTAAATCCTTCAAGTCAAAGAGGCTCAAAGCATTTCTTTAACTTTTGGTGGGATCAGACCCTCAGCTCAATGACTTGTGGACATCTAGTGTTAGAATCACCTTCATGAAATTCATCTCCCCCTCATTATCCTAATAAAACCCCTTTTCCTAAGGTTAAACCTCTTTTTCCTAGGAAAAGTAAAGCTCCTCCATGTTAAAACCATTATCATTCCAAAAACCCGCAAAAAGTACTTTATCCTAAGTGTCAAATGTATGTAATAAAATGCGCATATTTTACATTTATGCTAAGGGTATGCTCACTCCGCTCATTTCATATTAATTTTTAATTTAATTATATAAATCCCTAATATTCCTATCCCCGTATATTAATTAAATCCCCTATGCAATATCCCAACCCTCAGTTTTGATGAAAACTATACAGTTTACCCCTTATCCCTACAAAATAAATAAAACCCATCATTTAACCCTGCCCTATCGACTAAACCCATGTTTAAGTCTTAATTAATCACAAACCGTTGAGGATTAAAGCTTTGGGCCCCCCCGTGGCCCATGCTCGTATCACCCGTACAACTCCCACGCCCGACTGTCATCCGATCATCTTCCCCTTCATACAACGGTTCACAGCCATCGTGCTCAATGGCCAATCGTTACCCACCCGGTAAAGTGGTTTTCCCCGACCCCCCAACCGCTACGTGTCAAGCACGGAGGTAGATCAGGTGACCCCTTCGAAATACTGCTTCCTCCACAAAAGCGGTGCGATGGCCTCCAATATTGTCTCCCCACTCAACCCGATAAACCATCACTATTCACTTAACTAATACCGTGCCAAATTTAAAAAAGTTGCCCGTTGAAACCCGGAAAACCCTTGTGTTCATTCCTTTTGCCCTGTTTCATAGTAAAACCTATCAAACCCTTCTGGCACTACCCTGAACCTCTGCAACACAATTCAACCTCTGATTACCTTCAAAACGTTGCAATGACTCCTTCCCCAGACATCCGTATGCAATAAAGCCATCAATTGCCTTTCCTGCCAACCTGTGTTTTCTCAATGATTGTGGTATTTTGCAGGTAATTAATAGAAGACCATAGCTTGGATAAACAGTTTTGATACTAGTCACAAAACTTGTTGACTCCAAGACTCGAAAGTAAATTTATTCAAAAGCCTATATTAAGAAGAAGAAGACAAGTATACACAGAACAGAGAGGAAATCATTCACACAGAGACATTAACTGTCAAAACAGAGGAACCAGACAGAGTGTTATGAAACCAGCTCAAGAAAATATAGAAAAGATAGATCAACGCCTTAGAATTCAGCCTCTTCGAGGGGGAAACCTCCTTTAAATTACATAAATGAACAATTCTTGGATGATTCAAATGACAAAACCTCCTTTCTATATATATGAGTCTAAGGAGTCACAATATAATCTAGCCGACCTAACAATAATAATATAAAGCCACAAAAATAACAATAGAGGAATTCTATGGGGCACAGTAATAACAATATGAGGGCAATAGGGGCACAACGATATTAATAAGGGGTATAACTACAATAGTAATAGGGTAATCACTAGTATTTTAGGGACCCAACATGCCCCTCGCCTTCAAAAAAGTGTTGTCCTCAACGCTTGAGTAGTTCTGGATACTTCTGCATAAAATTCTTATCCTCCCATGTGGAATCTTCAGCGGATAAGTTCTTCCACTTGATAAGATACTCTGAAATTGATCGATTTCGTAGCTGCCGAGTTGTTTCTATGACTGCTTCCAGTTCCAATATAATTTTTCCTTCCTCGTCAAGTTCTGGCAATATTGTTTGAACTGGGAGCTTGTCGCCTATAACCTTCTTTAAACATGAAACATGGAAAACTGGGTGCAATCGAGAAGCTACAGGAAGCTCCAATTTGTATGCCATAGTACCAATCTTTTGCAACACCTTGTATGGACCATAATACTTTGGTGATAATTTATTATCCTTCTTAGCTTGCTTGAGGGACATTTGCTTATATGGTTGTAGCCGTAGGAATACCCAATCACCTACATCAAAACTTCTTTCACTGCGATGTTGATCTGCCTGTTGTTTCATTCTATTTTGTGCCAACACGAGGTTATCCTTTAAGAGTTGGAGGACTTGTTGTTGATGTTCGATGTGATGTTCCACTGCCTGAACCTTAGAATTTTCTCTTAAATATGATGTGATGGATGGTGGTTGATACCCATAAAGTGCCATAAATGGGGTCATTTTTGTTGCTGTATGGAAGGAAGTGTTATACCACCATTCAGCCAGAGGCAACCATTTGACCCATTGTGTCTGTTTATCAGATACAAAGCAACGAAGATATCCTTCCAAACATTTGTTTACTATCTCAGTTTGCCCATCAGATTGAGGATGATAAGATGAGCTATGAGCTAACTGAGTACCAAGACAAGAAAATAATTCTGTCCAAAAATTTCCAGTGAAAATGGGATCTCTGTCACTTACAATAATCTTTGGGTTTCCATGTAGCTTTTGAATTGTTTCCATAAATGCAGTAGAAACTGTACTGGCTTTAAATGGATGTGATAATGCACAAAAGTGTGCATACTTGGTAAGTCTGTCAACTACCACCATGATGACACTCTTTCCCTCAGACTTGGGTAAACCTGTGATAAAATCCATTGAAACCTCCTCCCAACGTTGGCTTGGAATGGATAAAGGTTGTAATAGACCCGGTGTCTTAATTGTTTCCACTTTATTTTGTTGCAAACCAAACATTCCGCCACAAACTTTTGAATATCTGATTTAAGGCCATCCCAAAAAATTCCTTCTGGGAATTCTTACAGAGGTATAAGCGATCTTTGTACCATAACGAATCATTTTTCCAGCTAAATGTATCAGACGTACTGGAATCTTGTTGTAGCTTTCGAATAAGTGCCCACACTTCTTCGTCATTCTTCCATTCCTCCCTTGCTTCGTTTATCCAATCTGGTTGGATAATAGAAATGGCGCACAACAATGCTTCCACATCCTCATCCTTTCTTGAGAGTGCATCTGCCACCACATTTTGCTTCCCTTTTTTGTAGATGATTTCAAAGTCATAACCCAACATCTTTGTGACCCACTTTTGTTGCTCTTCAGAGGATAATCTTTGTTCTAAAAAGTATTTAAGGCTATCATGATCCGTTTTTACCTTGAAGTGTCTTCCCATTAGGTAGGGTCGCCATTTCTTAAGTGCATGGAGTATTGCCAACATTTCCTTCTCATAAATAGCTTTGCTTAAAAACTTTCCCTTGATTGGACGACTTTCAAAAGCAATGGGTCTTTCATCTTGCATTAGAACAACACCAATTCCATTTCCTGAAGCATCACATTCCACAATAAAGGTTTTTGTGAAGTCCGGTGTAGCTAAGACCGGTGCTTGGCACATTGCCTCTTTAAGATGTTCAAAGGCCTTTGTTGCTTCTGGAGTCCATGAAAATGCATCTTTCTTCAATAATGTTGTTAGAGGTGCTGCTATTCTCCCATAATTCTTAACAAACTTGCGATAATACCCTGTCAACCCAAGAAATCCTCGCAGATGCTTTATGGATGTGGGGATTTTCCATTCCTTAATGGCTTTAATTTTGCTAGGGTCTACCTTAACTCCTTCATGAGATACAATATGACCCAAATATTCCACCTCCTGGACTCCAAAGAAACATTTGGATCTTTTTGCATATAATTGTTTCTCCTCCAATAGTTGTAGCACCCTGTCAACATGTTCAACATGATCCTTCCAAGACTTGCTGTAGATTAGTATATCATCAAAAAATACTAACACAAATTTTCTAAGGAATGGTTTGAAAATTGAATTCATCAAACCTTGAAATGTTGAAGGTGCATTGGTAAGGCCAAAAGGCATGACCAAAAATTCATAATGACCCTCATGAGTTCTAAATGTTGTTTTCGGAATGTCTTCAATCTTCATTCTGATTTGATGATATCCTGAACGAAGATCCAACTTGGTGAAGTAAATTGATCCATGCAATTCATCCAGTAATTCATCAATGACAGGAATGGGGAACTTATCTTTAATAGTGAGCTTGTTGAGCTCCCTATAATCCGGACACATGCGCCATGATCCATCCTTCTTGTGCACCAATACTACTGGAGCAGAGAAAGAACTTTGACTCGGTTGAATTATACCAGCCTCTAGCATTTCTGCAACCATACGTTCAATTTCACTCTTTTGGACATAGGGATATCTGTACGGCCTGATGTTTGGAGGAACACTTCCTGGAATCAGATGAATAGCATGATCATGATCACGCATAGGTGGGAGACCTTTGGGAGTCTCAAATACCTTGGAATGATTGTCCAGGACTTTTTGGAGATCTGGAGAAATAGATGATTCCAATGTGGAAACATCTAGCGAACATAATTGTGCAATTACACCTCTTTGCTCCTTTTTTAGAAGCTTTGTCATACCATTAGAGCTGATTATCTTTCCTGGTTTCCCTGCAATACCCCTTAATTCAACTTCCTTTCCTTCCGCAGAAAATTTGATGAAAAGTTCTTGAAAATTAAAAGCTATTGTACCCAAGGATTGTAGCCATTGGACTCCTAGTACAACATCAGCACCTCCCATTGGAATGGAAAGCATTGGGCTAGTCAATACATATTCTCCCATGGATAGCTTGATATTATGGCACTTTCCAGAGCAATTTATTGTTCCTCCATTTGCAATCATCACTTGACACTCTGGTGCTGGATATAGGAAGCAATTCAATTCTTTTGCTACCCTACAATGAATAAAATTGTGGGTGCTTCCTGAATCAATCAACACTATTACCTTTTTCTTCTTGATTTGTCCTTCTATCTTGATGGTTTGAGGAGTGGTAATTCCCACCAATGCATTACAAGATATGGTCGGATTTATTTGTTCTTCATCTAGGCTTTTTTCCTGGAGTATATCCTCTTCTTTTGACCTTTCTTGCTCCTTTTCTTCTTCCTCTTCACAATCTATGTAGAATAATTTCTTCTCAGCACACTTATGACCTTTAGTGTATTTGCTATCACAACTGTAACAAAGCCCTTTTGCTCTTTTTTCTTCCAATTGTTGTGGTGTCAACCTTATAGGTTGTGGAAGACTAGGGGCAACAACACTTCCGTCTTTATAGTTGTGAGTGGTATGCTTCCTGGTTGCCATAATTTTGCTTTCCATTTTTCTTGCTAACCTGAATGCCTTCTCTAATGAATCAGGTTCCCAAAGGCGAACATCATGTTGGATATTATCCTTTAAAGACCCTATGAACACATCAATCCTATGCTCCTCTGGAATATCTTTTACCCTTATGTTCAATTTTTGGAACTCCTCAATGTGCTCCATTATTGAACCCTTTTGTTTGAGACTTATCAATTGGCTAAAAAAAGTGTTGCTTTTTGTATCCTCATAATGTGCTATCAATTCTTCCGTAAAAATTGCCCAAGTGATAAATTGTTTACGAGAGCAAAGCCATTGATACCATACAAACTGATTTGGTTCCAAATATAAAGTTGCCATACGTACCTTTTGTGTGTTTTGCACATTATTGAGATCGAAAAATTGCTCCATCTGTAATATCCATGTTGCAGGATCCTTGCCATCAAACTTCCTCATATCGATTTTTGAAATATGGTGGGTCTTCGATCCAACATTAGAGTCTATGATATCATGATTAACATTTCTTTTGTTCGCATCATGAGTTTCCTTTACTACCTTTTCACCATTAGTAAGTATTTCTTGTAGAAAATTTGTCAAATCTGTCTTCATATCTGTCATGTCTGTCTTCAAGTTTGTGTTCAAATCTATTTTCAATTCTTCCATGTCTGTCTTCAAATCTGTCTTCCAATCATCCATCTTAGCTTCCACGCCCTTTATCTTAGATTCCATTCCATTTATCTTAGCTTCTGTTAGCTTTTGTGAGCGTGACATTTGTTGCACTTGTTCTTGTAATTTTGATATATCATGTAGCATTTCTTCCTCTTCTTCATGAGTCATGCTAGAGCTTTCAGGTTCCTTACTAGGTGTTTGCATTTTCTTTCCTTGGGGCATCAGTTACCGATAATAATGCTTTACTATGCCCTTTGAATTCCTTCAAACCAAGCTTACGCAAAAATTTAAAAAAAAAAACTACACACCTTTTTTCACTTTGTAGAAGCCTGATATTGAATCTGATGTATCTCTGTAATTTCAGATCATCCAATTCTAAAATTGTGACATGTAGTAGCCTTCTGTGTCCTCTTTCCAATGCCACAAGTCTCCAAATTGGATTCTCCAAGGAAGAGTTATGCGAAATCTCCCACAGTGACTTGATTATAGACTAGTTCAGTAGAGCGAACTTGTACGACGTGCCACGAGTCACTGTTTCAACCTTTGGATCTGAAAAATGCATACAAGAAACTACAGTCCGTCCTCTTTCTGTACCTTCTTACAAAATTTCAATCCGATCCCCAGAGAGAAAGTTATGACGATTTTCCCCAGGTCACTTATTTGGAATGTAATTCAGGAGTCTGCAAAAAGACCAACTTCCTCAGATCATATCTCCGCAAATATAGTGCGAAAAGCTCTGAAATTCGGACCCGAGATTCAGCGCGATTTCTTCTCAAATGGGTTTTTTTGCAACTTCTGAAACATCGCAGAAAAAAATTTATAGCGAAAATGCCACGATGACCTGTTTGGAGCAGCGAAACCCTAGAATCCAAAGCTCTGATACCAAATGTTATGAAACCAGCTCAAGAAAAGATAGAAAAGATAGATCAACGCCTTAGAATTCAGCCTCTTCGAGGGGGAAACCTCCTTTACATTACATAAATGAACAATTCTTGGATGATTCAAATGAAAAAACCTCCTTTCTATATATAGGAGTCTAAGGAGTCACAATATAATCCAGCCGACCTAACAATAATAATATAAAGCCACAAAAATAACAATAGAGGAATTCTATGGGGCACAGTAATAACAATATGGGGGCAATAGGGGCACAACAATATTAAGAAGGGGTATAACTAGTAATGGGGTAATCACTAGTATTATAGGGACCCAACATCAAACCCTTCTGGCACTACCCTGAACCTCTGCAACACAATTCAATCTCTGATTACCTTCAAAATGTTGCAATGACTCCTTCCCCAGACGTCCGTATGCAATAAAGCCATCAATTGCCTTTCCTGCCAACCTGTGTTTTTTCAATGATTGTGGTATTTTGCAGGTAATTAACAGAAGACCAGAGCTTGGATAAACAGTTTTGATACTAGTCACAAAACTTGTTGACTCCAAGACTCAAAAGTAAATTTATTCAAAAGCCTACATTAAGAAGAAGAAGACAATTATACACAGAACAGAGAGGAAATCATTCACACAGAGACATTGACTGTCAAAACAGAGGAACCAGACAGAGTATACAATTAGAAGACAAACATATAAAACATACAGAAAGTTGACCAAGATCCAATTACCTGATGCTGAAGCATGTGAGAAATTGACTAATTTACTGTGTGAAATAGGTAGTAAAAAGGTTAAAGTACAATAAAAATAAATCAACAGGGTAAAAGGATAAAGAGGTCAGCATGTTTAAAGTGCATCAGTGTCAAAGTGTATCAGATGAAAGCCAAAAGTGAATGAAGCTTCTAGCATGAAACCTCAGACAACAAAGCAGCATAAAGGGCTAGAAAACAAACCATAAAAGCCAGCAGTACTAAAATAAAAGGGACAACATGAAGCAGTTCAATAGTTGTCTCTATCTTCTAGTAAGAAGATATTTTTATTTCCTAGATTAAATCTCAAGTTAGTTTGAGATATTTTGTAATAAAATTTTTGTATAAATACTTCACAATTCAAAGTATGTAGGGTGGATTCTTAGACATTTCTATAGAATTTTGATCAAAAGACTGGAAAGTTATTCTATCATTTACTGAGCCAACAAGCTAGATTGATGAATAAAGACAAGATATTTCACAGGATTCATGTGTTAAGCGAAGTGCACGCAAGTATTTTCTTACGTTATTGTTATCTTTCTTAAAGTTTTTTCACAATCTTTAATGTATTTCTGAATCTGAATGCTATAACTTGAACAATATCTCAGAATTTGTTTAATTACACTCTATTTTGACAGTTAGGCTTATAAATGTTTTCAACTAATAATCTAAGTTAAGGAATTCTTAATTTCTCCTTAGTTTAGGTTGTTTCTTACTAGTCTAGATCAAAGGATTCTTAATTGCCCTTTGATTTCGACTACCCTCAATTCCTCGTTTACATCCTGGTCTGAGAATTCTTAATTGCTCTCTCACCCTGATTAAAACTATTTTACCTCCCTGTCCCAAAGACCTGCACTTTACTCTTCTAGCTTGCCCTTTGAACATTCCCTTTAGTTAGTTGATCTAGTCCTATAGCGCTTTTGTTGACTCCATAGCCCAATGATCTAAAGACATCATTCTATCCATCTGTTTCAAGGATTCCACCATCCTATCTTCAATACAAATCAAAAACCCCCAAAACATTCATAACTAGCCTAAAATCTCGGAAAACAAAGCTAAATCATATAGAGAGAGCCCTCTCTGAGCCTAGGTTGGCTAAAGCCTATGCCCAGCAGTTCATTTGTGGTTACCTGGTCATTTTCTTTCTTCTGATAAATTCTAGAGTAAATTCTAAGTGATAACACCTGCAAGAAAACATGATGTAGTTGTTGATCATGATGCCTTCTTGCACTTTCCTTCTCTTCCTTTACCTTCTTTCTCCAAGAATCTGAATATTCCACACCCTTCAAGAGTGCTCTAAGAAAACTCTAAGTCTCCAAGAGTATGCGAGAGAGAGAGAGAGAGAGAGAGAGAGAGAGAGAGAGAGAGAGAGAGAGAATAATGAGAGAGAGCTCCAACACTGAACTAACCAAAGTCCTACCCACTGATCCTCAAAAGCCTTTTTATTAGTGAGGCCTCTGTTTTCTTCATTTTCCATTATTTTCCTTGAATTTCCCCCTCACATGAAACCTGTGACCTTTCACCTTCCTTTTCTTCTATTTTCCATTATATTCATAAATAAATGTGCCAAAATACCTATTTTCCACTTTAATTCTTTAGCCATTGCCTTTGCCAATTTCCTTAGCCATAAACAACCAAATAAACACCCACTATGATGTTTCCCCCACCATTCAGCTTGGAATACGTATCCCATCATCCGTGGTATTTATATATATATATTTACATGGAATTTTCACGGGGGCTGTTACAAAATGTTTGTTCTGACATATGTAGTCTTAGAACATTTCACTAAATGTAAAACTCTTTGGTTGGTTGATATGGTGGAATAGGGCGGTTACATGGGACAATCTTTATATGCGGGGCGTCTAAGGCCCGAGGATTTTCCCCTTATGTCTAGGTTCTATGGAGACTATGACACACATATTTATCCTATGCCCTTTTGGCATATCCATTTGGGTTTGAGTCTTACAAATTTTAAAGATAAATGGATGTTGGTACTTTTAGTCTATTGAATAATGCTAACAAATATGGATGGCACAATATTGGAAGGATAGATCATTACCTTTCTTCATATGTTGGGGCATCTGGTGAGGGAGAAACTATATTAAAAAACATTCCATTTGGCATTGACCACATAAGCGATAAGATATGTGCTTACTATAAAGAATATGTGAAAAAGCCACAACAAAAAAAGGACAAAAGGATTTCGGCCATTGTTTCTCCAACTTTATATCCAAATGGATTTTTCAACGAGGCAACATAAAAATTGGTATATGGATGTGGAATTTATATCGCCATATCCTTAGAGGTTCAGCGTTATTTCTGTTGGAACGATGATTTTGGATCGAACACCAGGGCAAAGGTATATGTGCTATGGGGTATTTAATATTGTGTTAGGTGGCTTGGGCTTGATTGCATTCACATTTATAGCGAATCAGACATCACTTTCGACTGGATAAATGAGGGATCGATCTTCTCACCTCCCCTTTTGGGCAACAAGTTATGCAGGATTTGAGAGCTCTGGGGATTATTTCACCACATTTCCTTTGCTCATGTTCACAGAGAACACAATAAGTATGGAGATGCTCTATCTAAAATGGGTATCTCTATGTCAGTCGAGACGATTCAGTACATGGTTTATGTCTAGGGAGACATACACAACATAAGTTCAATCCCTCTTGTTTGATATCTTCTATGCATAGAGGTTATGCCTTTTTCAACATGAGACATTTTTTTATGCAAACAATTTTTCTATTTTGTGATAGACTGTATTACAGATTATGTATTTAGAAAGACATTATGTATATATAGCCTTATGCTACAATAGTTATATATATATATATATATATATATATATATATATATATATATATATATATATATATATATGCTTTACATATTGAGATATATTTTTTTGTTCTCTTGAATATGGTGGAAACACTTCCTTTAAATTGTGTACCAATCTTATGTAAACATGGACTTCCGTCATAAAAGTTGTTTGATTTTTAATAATAAGGAAAGAGCCTATAATGATCAATATAGACTTATTTAAAACTTTCATAAATTTGGCATTGAAGGATTATGTGGTTATTTTATTTTAGAATGACAAGAATGAGGAAGAGATTAAAATAAATGTGGAAACCTTTCTTCGTGATATGAGCGAACCATTTGTTTCTTGGTAATAACTCTAAACAAATATAAAATTTAAATAAATTAGTTATCATGTTTATACAACCTGCATTGTCACAACACCAAGTATTTTTGGTGTAATAAGAATTATGCTTCATGTAGGCTCTTTGACCATTTTTCCTCCTAGATATATCATAATAGATTTTGTCGTTTTTTTAATATTATTTAATGTTTGTTATATATTTTTTTTTAATTTTATAAAATCATATTTAAAATAGTTTTTCAAAATATTTTGAAACAAAATTTCAGATAATATTATGCTTATTCCATGATATAAATTAACCAAATGTTTGAAAGTACAAACTTGTTTGAAAGTGTAGAATCTATCACAAATTAAAAAAATAAAATAAAATAAATAAATAAATATCTATATTTACTAATATTTCATCTACAATATTCTAGGTTGGAAGAGATTAAAACAAATGTGAAAATATTTCATCTTGATTTGAGTGGACCATTTGTCTCTTGGTAGTAACTTCGAACATATATAAATGTAAAGGCCCATTGAACTCCACAATGAATAATTATTTTACTAATTGAAATCATTCAACATTTATACAAACAAAGGGTAGTTACCAGATCACAATTGTTAGGCCCCTATAATACTAGTGTAGCCCCCTTATTAATATTGTTAGTGTAGCCCCCTTATTTTTATTGTTGTGCCCATGTAGCCCCCATATTGTTATTGTGGTGCCCCATAGAAGCCAACTATTGTTATTGTTGTGCCTTTACATTATTATTGTTATGTAGGCTCTGATTATATTGTGACCCCTTAGACTCTTATATATGAAAAGGAGGTTTTTTCATTTGTATCATCCAAGAATTGTTCATTTATGTAATGCAAAAGAGGTTTCCCCCTCGAAGAGGATAATTTTTAAGTCGTTGATCTATCTATTTGTGAGCTAGTTGCATAACATTTGGTATCAGATCTTTGGATTCTAGGGTTTTACTACTTAAAACAGGTCATCGTGGAAATTTCACTATAAATTTTTTCTACAAAGATTTAGAAGTTGAAATTACAACCATGTGGAGCTGAAATATTGGTGAACTTCGATTATGAATTTCAGATCTTGTCTTGCTATATTTTCAGAGATATGATCCGAGGAAGTTAGGGTTTTTGGAGGCTCCAGAATTCCATCTCAAACAAGTGACCTACGGAAAATCGTCATAAATTTTCTAAGAGCATCGAATTTGAATTTCATAAGAAGTGATGGAAAGAGGATGTATTGTAGTTTTTTGGGTATCATTTTTAAGGCCGAAGGTCGAAACTGGACATGTGGAACTCCATACAAGTTCTCTCTACTCAACTAGTCTATAACCAGGTCATTGTGGGAGATTTGGTATAACTCTTTCTTGAAGAATCCAATCTTAGTCTGACTTGTTGAGTTGGGAAGATTACTTAGAGGGATACTACAAGATGGAATTTCAGATCTTGGAGATTCAAAATTACAAAGATACAACAACTCCAATGTCTAGATCCCAAAAAACAAGAAAAAGGTGTGTAATTTGGTTTTAAATTGCATAACGTTTGTTTGAAAAATCAGTTTGAAGTGATTCCAAGGGAATATTGAAGCATATATATCAGTATTGGGTTCTAAAATTCCTCAAAAAAAAATTCTACACCCATTAAGGCCTTATAAATATCTACTATGACGCATGAAGAGGAAGAATTGCAGCATGATATATCAAAATTACGGGACCAAGTGCAACAAATTTCGCTCTCACAAAGAGAAACCAAAGATGAACTAAAAGGGGACATGGATGTTTTAAAAGAATAAATAAAAGGTGACATGGATGGTATAAAAGGAAACATAGAGGTTTTTAAAGTAGACATAGATGCAAAGAATGTCAAGTTGGAAGGGATGACAAAGTTGTTGCAAGAAAGGATTCTCGGTGGTGACAAGGTAATCCATGAAAATCATGATGAGGACAAAAGGAATATGAATTATGGTTTTAGGGAATCCAATGTGGGGTTTAAGAACCACCACACTCTGAAGATAGATATGAGGAATTTTGATGGCAAGGATCCAGTAACATGGATACTACAGATGGGGCAATATTTTGATCTACAAGATGTGCAACCCTATCTTTATAACTAGAACCTAATCAGTTTGTATGGTATAGATGGATTTTTTCTCGTAAACCACTTTTCACCTGGTCAATTTTATATAGAATAAATGATAACATTATGAATATCAAAGAGCAACACCTTCTTTAGCCAACTGATAAATCTCAAACAAAAGGGTTCAATGACGGAGCACACTGAAGACTTCCAAAAATTGAATATTAGGGTAATCGATATTCCAGAGGAGCATATGATTGATTTCTTCATAGGGAATTTAAAAGATAACATCCAACATGAGGTTCACCTTTAGGAACCTAATTCATTGGAGAAGGCATTCAGGGTGGAAAGAAAAGTTGAAAGCAAAATTATGGCAACGAGGAAGTCTACCACTCACAACTATAAAGATGGAAGTGTTATTGCTCCTAGTCTTCCACAACCTACAAGGTTGACACCACAACAATTGGAGGAAAAAAGAGCAAAAGGGCTTTATTATAGTTGTGATAGAAAATACACTAAAGGTCATAAGTGTGCTGAGAAGAAATTATTCTACATAGAATGTGAAGAGGAGGAAGAAAAGAAGCAAGAAACATCAAAAGAGCAAGATATACACCAGGAACCAACCCCAGAGAAAGAATAAATGAATCTAACCCTATCTTGTAATGCATTGGCAGGAATTAACACTCCTTAAACTCTTAAGATAGAAGGATATATCAAAAATAAAAAAGGTAATAGTGCTGATTGATTCAAGTAGTACCCATAATTTTATTCATTATAAGATAGCCAAGGAATTGAATTGATTCCTATATCTAGCACCAAAGTGTCAAGTGATGGTTGCAAATTGAGGAACTATAAATTTATATGGAAAGTGTCATAATATCAAACTAACCATGGGGAAATATGTATTGAATAGTCCAATATTTTCCATTCCAATGGCTAGTGTTGATGTTGTACTAGGAATCCAATGGTTGAATCTTTTGGGACGATAGCTTTCAATTTTCAAGAACTTTTCTTGAATTTTTTTTGGGAAGGAAATGAAGTTGAATTAAGGGGTATTGCAGGGAAACCAGGAAGTATAATAAGCTCTAATGGCATAACAAAGCTTCTGAAGAAAGAACAACAAGGCGTAATTGCATAATTATTCTCACTAGAGGTTCAAACATCAAAATCATTTATTTCTCTAGATCTCCAAAAAGTCTTCGACAATCATTCCAAGATGTTTGAGACTCCCAAAGGCCTCTCACATGTTCGTGATAATGATCATGCTATTAATTTGATTCCAGGAAGTGTTCCTCTAAACATCAGGTCTTAAAGATATCCTTAAGCCTAAAAGACTAAAAATTGAACATCTGGTTGCCGAAATTCAACCTAGTCAAAGTTATTTCTCTGCTCCAGTAGTATTGGTACACAAGAAGGATGGATCATGGTGTATGTGTCCAGATTATAGGGAGTTAACAATCTCACTATTAAAGATAAATTTCCCATCCCTGTCATTGATGAAATGTTGAATGAATTCCATGGAGCAATTTGCTTCACCAAGCTGGATCTTCATTCGGGATATCATCAAATTAGAACATGAAGACTAAAGAAATTATTAAAACAACATTCAGAACTCATGAGGGTCATTATCAATTTTTGGTCATGCCTCTCAGCCTTACTAATGCACCTTCCACATTTAAAGGTTTGATGAATTTCATTTTCAAACCCTTCCTTAGAAAATTATTTTAGTTTTTTTTTATGATATACTAATCTACAACATGTCTTGGAAGGATCATGTTCAACATGTTGACAAGGTGCTCAAACTATTTGAGGAGAAGCAATTATATGCAAAAACCTCCAAATGTTTCTTTGGAGTACAAGAGGTGGAATATTTGGGTCATATTGTATCTCATGAGGGTGTTCAGGTAGACCCTAACAAAATTAAAGCCATTAAGGAATGGAAAATCCCCACAACCATAAATCATCTTCAAGGATTTCTCGGGTTGAAATGATATTATCACAAGTTTGTTAAGAATTATGGGAGAATATTGGCACCTGTAACTTCATTACTGAAGAAATATGAATTTTCTTGGACTCCAGAAGCAACAAAGACCTTTGAACATCTTAAAGAAGCAATGTGCCAAGCACCAGCCTTAGCTATGTCAGACATTACAAAAAAAATTATTGTGGAATGTGATGCCTCAAGAAATAGAATTGGTTTTTTTTTAATGCAAGAAGGAAGACCCATTTCTTTTGAAAGTTGTCCAATCAAAGGAAAGTATTTACACAAACCTATTTATGAGAAGAAAATGTTGGCAATACTACATGCACTAAAGCAATGATGAACTTACCTAATGGGAAGACACTTCAAGGTAAAAACTTATCATGATAGTCTTAAATAGTTTTTGGAACAAAGATTGTCTTCAGAAGAGCAACAAAATTGGGTGACAAAGATGTTGGGTTATGACTTTTAAATCATCTGCATCAAAGGGAAGCAAAATGTTGTTGTAGATGCACTCTCAAGAAAGGATGAGGATGTGGAAGCATTTATTTGTGTCGTTTGTATTATCCAACATGAGTGGATAACTGAAGCAATGGATGAATGGAAGAATGATGAAGAGGTGTGGTCACTCTTTCAAAAGTTGCAACAAGATCCCAGTACATATGATACATTCGGCTAGAAAAATGATTCATTATGGTACAAAGATTTCTTATATATTTGTAATAATTCCCAACTCAAACAAAAGATTCTTTTGGAATTGCACACCTCTCACTTAGGAGGGCACTCTGGATTTTTAAAAATTTATTATAGGGTCAAGAAGGAATTATTTTGGGATGGCCTTAAATCTGATATTCAGAAGTTTGTGGCAGAATTTTTGGTTTGCCAACAAAATAAAGTTAAGACAATTAAGACCCTAGGTCTGTTACAACCTTTAGCCATTCCACTTTAGCAATAGGAGGAGGTATCAATGGAAATTATCACAAGTTTACCCAATTCTGAAGGAAAGAGTGTCATCATGGTGGAAATTGATATACTTACCAAGTATGCACAATTTTGTACATTATCTCACCCTTTTAAAGAAAGTATAATTGCTACTGCATTTATGGAAACAATTCAAAAGCTTAATGGAAACCCAAAGATCATAGTAAGTGAAAGAGATCCCATTTTCATTGGAAATTTTTGGATGAAATTATTTTCTTGTCTTCGTACTCAAATTTCTCATAGCCCATCTTATCATCCTCAATCTGATGGGAAAACTAATATAGTGAACACATGTTTGGAAGGATATCTTCATTGCTTTGTATCTGATAAACAAACACAATGGGTCAAGTGGTTACCTCTAGTTGAATGGTGGTATAACACTTCCTTCCATACTACAACAAAAATGACACCATTTATGACACTTTATGGATATCATCCATTGTCCATCACATCATCTTTAATATAAAATTCTAAGGTTCAAGCAAAGGAAGATCACATCGAGCATCAACAACAAGTTCTCCAACTCTTAAAGGATAACCTCACTATGGTGCAAAATCGAATGAAATAACAGGTGGATCAACATCGCAGTGAAAGAAGTTTTGATGTAGGTGACTCGATATTTTTACGGCTACAACCATACAAAAAAATGTCTCTCAAGTAAGCTAAGAAGGATAACAAATTATCACCCAAGTACTACAGTCCTTACAAGGTGTTGCAAAAGATTGGTACTATGGCATGCAAATTAAAGTTGTCTACATCTTCTCGAGTACACTTAGTTTTCCATTTTTCATGCTTAAAGAACATTATTAGTGACAAGCTTCCAGTTCAAATAGTGTTTCTAGAACTTAACGAAGAAGGAAAAATCATATTTGAGCCTGAAATAGTCATAGAAACAAGAACCCGATAGCTACATAATCGATCAATTTTAGAGTATCTCATTAAGTGGAAGAACTTACCCGGTGAAGATTCCACATGGGAGGATGAGAATTTTATATAAAATCATCCAAAACTACTCAAGCATTTAGAACAACACTTTTTTGAAGGAGAGGGGTATATTAGGTCCCTATAATACCAATGTAGCCCCCTTATTATTATTATTGGTGTAACCCCCTTATTGTTATTGTTGTGCCCATGTAGACCACATACTGTTATTGTGGTGCCCCATAAAAGCCCACTATTTTTATGTTGTGCCCTTACATTATTATTGTTATGTAGGCTCTGATTATATTGTGATCCCTTAGACTCCTATATATACAAAGGAGGTCTTGTAATTTGTATCATCCAAGAATTTTTCATTTATGTAATGTAAAGGAGGTTTCCCCCTCGAAGAGGATAATTTTTAATTCGTTGATATATCTATTTGTGAGCTGGCTGCACAAAAAAAGCCTACTACTAGTTTTGCTAACTGTAAAACACAGATATCTAAACTAATCAATTATAAAATCATAATGTATAATATCCCAAAGGATTAGCTAACATTGGACCCCTAATTTGAAGGGAAATATGACATGTCGAGTAACATTATGAACTTTTCAAACTTTCCTCGTCCTAGTGCTTTGGTCAATATATATGTTATTTGTTCTGATGTAGGACAATGTGTCAAATGAATAACTTTGGCCTCTACTTAATTTTGAATCAAGTGATACTTCGTGTTAATGTTCTTTCTTCGATCATGAAACTTTGGATTCTTTTCCAACTGAATTGCAAAAGAATTATCGACAAATAAAGGAGTTGAACATTTATACTTCTCCTGCAAGTCTTCAATTATCTTAGAAAGCCAAATGATTTCTTTTGTGGCTTGAGTTGTTGCAACATATTCAGCTTTGGTGGGAGAATCAGTAGGTACAAATTGCTTGAGTGACCTCCAACTAATGGCTATCGATCCAAGATTCATCAAATAACCAGAAGTAAAGACCCCATTCTCTTTATCACCATCAAAGTTAGAGTTTGAATATGCAGTGAGATGGAAATCTACAACTTTTATACAAACAGAGGATAGTTACCAGATCATAATGAACTGGTAGTTTTGCTAACTGTAAAACAAAGATATCTAAACTAATCAATTCTAAACTAATAATGTATAATATCTCGAAGGATTGGTTAACATTCCCCCCTTAATCCGAAGGGACATCTGACATGTCGAGTAACATTATGAACTTTTCAAACATTTCTCGTCCATTAGAGGAAATTTTAGCCTAAAAGTGCCCATGAAATTTTCAGGTACATAAAATGTAAAACAACCAAAATCCTTTAAATTTAAAAAGAGGTACATGTAAATATTTTGGAGGGAAAATTTAAAAACTAGTTTTTTTAATTTTATTTTTAGCTTATATCATTATAGGTTTACTCAAATTTCAACTGTAGGCACTCGTTGGATGAAAAATTAAATGTTGCATCCAACGAATGCCCATTATGCATACTTTTGAGAAGACCCACTTTGATAAAAAAAAATGAAGATACATTAAAAAGACATGTTGAACACCCTTTTTAAATATATCTTCAATTTGTATCAATGTGGGTCTTCTCAAAAGTATGCATAATGGGTACTCGTTGGATGCAGAATTTAAATCTGCATCCAATGAATGTCTACACTTGAAATTTGAGTAAACTTATAAGGAGATAAGCCAAAAATACAATGAAAAAAATAGTTTTCTTCTTTTCCCTCCAAAATTCATAACTATTATTTTATTATTTTTTCTTAGGAGGCCACTTTTAAGTTGAAATTTCCTCTAATGCTAGTGCTTTGGTGAATATATCTTCTATATCTTCTCAAGTAGGAAAATGTGTTAGATGAATAACTTTGGCCTCTACATAATGTCGAATCAAGTGATACTTCGTGTTGATGTGCTTGCTTTGATCATGAAACTTTGGATTCTTGGCCAACTGAATTGCAAAAGAATTATCGACAAATAAAGGAGTTGAATCTTTTTGCTTCTCCTGCAAGTCTTCAAGTATCTTGTGAAGCCAAATGATTTCTTTTGTGGCTTGAGTTGCTGCAACATATTCAGCTTCAGTGGTAGAATCAGGAGGTACATATTCCTTGTGTGACCTCCAACAATGGTTGTTGATCCAAGGTTCATCAAATAACCAGAGGTAGATACCCCATTCTCTTTATCACCATCAAAGTTTGAGTCTAAATATGCAGTGAGTTGGAAATCTGCAACTTTGGAGTATTTGATGCCAAAAGTTTGAGTGCCCTTCAAGTATTTCAGCACTCTCTTTGTTGCATTCCAATGACCTTCATAGGGTTTATGCATGAACTTGGAAAGTATCCCTACAACAAAATTAATGTAAGGTCTAGTAGTGGTTAAAAAAATTAAACTTCCAACAAGTTGCATGTACTATGTTGGATCATCAAATGCACTTCCTTCAGTAAAAGTAAGTTTCAAATTATGCTCCATAGGTGTAGAAACAAGATTACAATCCTGCATCCAAAATCTGTTCAAAATCTATCCAACATACTTCTTCTGAGAAATAAAAATATGCTTGGGTTGTTGATCAACTTCAATTCCTAAATAATAATGAAACAAACCTAAATCTGACATGTCAAAATTTTTCTGCAACTCCCTTTTAACAGACGTTATATAATAATTATCATTGTTCCCTATAATCATCAAATCATTAACATAGACAACTAGATATACAACATATTTTCCAATATTCTTGACAAATAAAGTTGCATCATATAGGTTAAAATTTTTGTAATTCAGCTTAAGGAGGTGTTCAGTTAATTTTTCATACTAAGCATTAGATGCTTGTTTCAGTCCATATAATGCCTTTACCAATTTTCATACCTTATTTTCTTTGTCTTTGACAACAAAACCCTCAGGCTGAAACATGTAGACATCCTCTTTCAAATATCCATTCAAAAATGTTGTTTTCACATCCATATGATGTATCTTCCATCCTTTTTGTGTTGCAAGAGAAAACAAAGTTCTGATTGTGCCCCATTTTGTTGTAGGAGAAAAAGTCTTTGTATAATCAACACCTTCCTTCTAATCATAGCCTTTAGGTACACGTCTGGCATTGTATTTTTCAAGTGAACCATGTCCTTTATACTTGAATTTATTGACCCATTTACAACCAATAGGTTTGATGCTAGTAGGAGGATCCACCAACCTCCATGTGCCATTTTTTTATAAGGGCATCATATTATTTCTTCATTGCATCCTTCCATTCATCACAATTAGTAGCTTCTTCAAAATAATTAGGTTCACTAATTGTGGAATAATTATATTCACAATCATGAGAAACATCACTTTTAGGAGAGTTTCGTGTCTCATAATCATCATATTTGCTTGGAATTTTGTGAATACGAGTGGATCTTATCAAGATTGTTGAAGTGGTTGTGAGGGTTGCTCATCTTGAAGTACATGTTCTTCATGAACACTTTCTAACTATACAGAAACAACATTATCTTCCAATTTTTCCTCAGTGGAAAGATCTTCATGAATTAAAGATGGAAAACCCACAGATTGATCCAGAATGGGAACCCCCCTTCAGTATGTGGAACTATATTTTTAGATTCAAAATAAAATTTCTTGGATGTAAATTTCTTTAAGTGAGCAAGTTGTCAATCAATAGCGGAGAAATATTTTGCATATTCTAAAAAAATGACATCTCTAGAAAGAATAAATTTTTTGTTTTCTTCATCATATAACTTGTATGCTTTTGAAGTACTAAAATATCCCAGAAAAATACACTTTTGACTTTTGGCATCTAATTTGTTTCTTTAATGCTTCGGAATAAGTGCATAACAAGTAGATCCAAAAACTTTAAAATGTTGAACTGCTAGTAACCTGTTGTACCAAAGTGAATATGGTGATTTGTTGTTGATGACAGAAGGACATCTATTTTTAATGTAGGCTGCACAAAGTACTTCTTCTCCGCAAAACATTATGGAAAACCCACATACTGATCTAGAATGGGAACCCCCCCTTCAATATGTGGAACTGTATTTTCATATTCAAAATAAAATTTCTTGGATGTAAATTTCTCTAAGTGAGCAAGTTGTCGATCAACAATGGAGAAATATTTTGCGGATTATAAAAAAATGACATCTCTGGAAAGAATAAATTTTATGTTTTCTTCATCATATAATCTATATGCTTTTGAAGTACTGGAATAACCCAGAAAAATACACTTTCAACTTCTAGCATTTAATTTGTTTCTTTGATGCTTAGGAGTAAGTGCATATCAAGTAGATCCAAAAACTTTAAAATGATGAACTGCTGGTAACCTGTTGTACCAAAGTTCATATGGTAATTTGTTGTTGATGACAGAAGAAGGACATCTATTTTTAATGTAGGCTGAACAGAGTACCGCTTCTCCCCAAAACGTTAACTTTACATTTTTGAAAAACATCATTGATCTAACCATGTTAAGCAAAGTCCTATTCATCCTTTCTACGACACCATTTTGTTGTGGATTATATGAAATAATAGTTTGGTGTTTGATGTCTTTATCTCTTAAATATTTTTCAAAATATTTAGAAGTATATTCACCTCCACTATCTATCCGTAATGTACCAATATTCTATTGAATTTCATTTTTAACCATAATATGAATGTTTTAAACATATCAAAAACTTGTGACTTTTCTTTCAAAAGATAAACCCAACACATCCTCAAATAGTCATCAATAAAGGTGAGTATATATTTATTTCCATTGGCAGTTGGTACAAGCATAGGTCCACATAAATCTCAATGTATGAGACATCATTTTCTGGAATATCTAGAAACAAAACTATGAAATGGTTGTTTAAAATGTTTTCCCAAAATGCAAGCATCACATGGTGAGAGCTTTCTTGGAATAGTAGGGAGACCTTTAATGCCTTTCTCTTTCATAATTCTAATGATGTTATAGTTGATGTGACCAAATCATGTATGCCATAATAAAATAGAAGGCAAAAGATTATTTTACTGCACTAATAGAGCTGAATTTGTAGCAAATTGTGTAGTAGATAGAGTACTATTTAATTTCAACAGTGTACCTATTTCAACACTAGTCATAATTACTGAATTATCACTTGCTCTACGGATTTCAATAATGCTATCAAAAATATGGATTGAATGTCCCTGCTGTCTGATATGAATGAGAGACATTAAGTTCCTCTGAAATTGTGGTATATAAAAAACATCCTTTAAAACATAATTTGCTAAATGTGAAATATTTAATCTAATTGATCCAATTCCTGGTGGTTTAACTTCAGATTTATCAGCAAAATATACAACACCATCAACATTATCACTAAAACTTTCAAAAGGATCTTTCTGGAATGTCATATGACAGGTAACACCTGAATCTAAAATCCAACTATCTTCCCATGAAGAAAATGCAATATTAAAAACATTATCAATGTTGAAATCACGGTGAGCAACTATATAATGAGAAAATTCATTTGTTTTACTTTTGTTAGAAGGTGGTTTCTTTGTCTTGTCATTACATGGCTCTTTCTTTTCATTATTAATCTTCTCCCAAAGAACCCTGCAATGAACTGAAGTATGACCATTTTTTCCACATCTATAACATCTAATATTTGGTTTATTAGATTGAAAATTTTTCAATGTCTAGTCATTTTCTTGTCCATGATCCTAATTGTTGTTATTGTTGCCCCAGGCCCCCCCCCTCCCCGCGCCTCTAAATTTTCTTCTTCCTTGACCTCTAGGATTCTTGCCACCTCTGGTAGATTCACCTTGTGATTTATGTTCCTTTTGTGCATGGCACAAGGTTTCTGTATTTGAATTAGAAAATAACTCTTTCTTCCCAAACTCTTTTTCTCGTTTTGCAATTGTATTCACTAGTTTATCAAAAGCAATGTCCTTTAGTTTTCCACTAGCTTGGAGAGATTCCAAGTAGTGAGAATATGCAAGGTGTAGGGCCTTGATGAAGGCAGTTAATTGTAAGTCTACTTTAACACCTGTGGCTTCTATATCATGGAAAATAGCCTTAATTTTAGAAGCCAATCTCATTAGATCATTGTCCTTCATCTCCAAATTAAATAACTTCAATAACAACTGAATAATCTCTAATTCTGAATGTGAATCATAGATTTCCTTTAAAATGTCTAATGCTTCATATTTTGTCTTACACGAATGAATGCATATGATTACCTCTTCTAAGAATGATGTTGTAATCATAACATAGGATTTATTGTTCTTGACTTTGCAGATGGCACGTTGTTTTTCATCATCTGGAGGTTCTAGTGCAATTTCTTTATCGTCTCTGTCCTTTTTGCCTTGGCAAACATCTTGCCACAAATCATTAAAAACCAATGCACTCTTGAGTTTTGTTATCCATTCTAATTAATTTTCTTTCCCGGAAAGGAAAAATCCAACTAATGAAATTATCGAAGTAATATCTAAAAAAAAAAATTAATAATTCTGATGAACTGCAAAAAATTCTATGAAAATATATCACCATCCGTAAAAGAAATTTGAAAGTACCCTAGTATTTTTATCAACGATCCATGGGAAAAACCTTCGCAACAACAATTTAATGAATATCAAGTAAAGCTCCATTAGTTAACAATGATACAAGCATTAAATTTTTACGTCAAATAACAAATTTTGTAACCAGATATTGGTGGGAACAATCAAATGAAATGAATGTTGATGCCAATTCAATCAACAGTCTAGATCGGGTTTGATGGATCCAATGGTGTACGACGACACAAAATTTGTCATATGCTAGCAATACGAGTGGTCCCGGGGACAGTTTCAAGAAAATGGATGATTGATTAATCAACAGCTCTAATTAATTATGGGGTCACTCTCCCGGGTTTCAAAATCCACCAACAGTGATGTCGTAAATCGCCTGACACACGGTCAACCCACTCATTAATTCGTTGCACCACCCACGTCGCCAAGTCACACAGTCACATATCAATGACATGCCAATGGAGTTTAAAATAGGCTCAATGGATCATTACTTTGACGCTTCTAAACCTCGTCGCTCTGATACCACTATACAGGTCCATTGAACTTTGCAATGAACCATTATTTTATTAATTGAAATCATTCAACATTTATACAAACAAAGGAAAGTTATCAGATCAAAATCGACTAGTAGTTTTTCTAACTATAAAACAAAGATATCTAAACTAATCAATTCTAAACTAATAATGTACAATATCCTAAAAGATTAGTTAACAATAAATTTTATATATGGTGCATGGGTAGCTATAAGTTTGTGTATAATTTAGCTATCAAATTTATACAACCTGTATTGCCACAATGACAATATTTTTCGGTGCAATAATAATTGTGCTTCATGCAAGTTATTTGACCATCTTGCCTCCAACATGCACCATTATATGTCTCCATAATGTTGTTAGGATCACTAAATATTGAGAGAAGTGGTGGTGTCTAAAGACATCGTTGCTCAGACAAATCAACATGGAGTTTTTTCGCCTTTAAATAGACTACATTAGAGATAAATACCATGGAAAAAACCATGGATTCTCAGAAAGACCTAAAAGGTCAAAGCCAATAACTTGACACTCAAGATTACTCGAACCTAACTATATCAAATATTAATAATTATTTTTAAATTTAAATATTATTTTAAATAATTTGAACAAATGAAATAATATTACATTACATAATATTTTACAACATCACTACTATAATAAATTATAGAACCTCTCTCAACACAATAATTTATATAATTCACCCCAGATGCCGGTGTTTAGCGTTGCATTCACTACGATGGGACTGGAGTGGGCGGAGCCACGACGCCACCTGCCAGCCTTGTACAGAGGACCGAAATCCATGTGGAGGGAGGATCATACGCATGTGGGTTTACAGGGTGTAAGGGAATGTTTGAGGTTAACATTAATTCGTCGTCCCTCCTCGCACGCGCTGACTGTTATCGGCTCTCAGCTCCCATGAATGCCATAGTTATGGCGGGAGGGTCTCGAGGCAGGGGAAAATGCTTATTAACCAGTTTCCGCCATGGTTACACTCTGCTGTTTCTTGTGTTGTGTTGGATGGTTGTGGGTGTTGCTAGCGCGAAGTCTCTGTGGTGGTTGGGCTCTGGCTCTACTTCACCGTCCCCCGCCATGGCTTTGGGCACCCGTCCGCAGGCCTGTGTGTTTGGTCTGCGTTACACCTCTCCTGTGGTTTGTTCTATAAACATTCACGATGATGTCATGCCTCGGCTCCACCAAAGGATGCTCAGTCGCAGAGGCACCGCGCAGGGCGCTCCTTCTCGCCCTTCCTCCGGTGATGCCGCCTCGAGTCAGTACCCACGCTCTCGCAGCGGAAGAGGGAGCATTCTGAGGCCCAGCCAATTTCTCGAACCCAGCTCCCCAGGCTCCTCGTCTTCGCCCTCCTTCGGCTCAGCAATCTTCACCTTCAACTGTTCCCTTAATCGCCCACGGATCACTGCACATGTTTCAGTCCTCTTTCTAGAGGAAGCCCAAGAAGAGGGCGATTCCAGTGCTCCGATGCCAATTGCAGGCTCATCGCGAGAGATGGAACCGTCGACCAGCATTGTCAATGACACTACAATGGCTCCTGTTCCTTCGGTCACGCACGAAAATGAGGCGACCCAAGCTCAGGACCTGGCTGACGGGGGGTGGTGCAGGATCATGGAGGAGATACCGGATGTTTAATCAAGCTTTGCAACTTCTTAACAGGTTTTGCGGCCTAGTTGAGAGGGCTTTTCTGTCAAATGTGTCGATCTTAGTTTATGCTATTGTGTCGAGGTCAATCTTTTGTTTCTGCTGTGTTTTTTTGTTGTTTGTGTTCCTCTGGATCCCCTGCGTGGGACTGCAAAACAAAGTCTTGTCCAACATCTGTGTTCTAGACACTTTCTGTTTCAAGCAGCCTTCCTTTTAGGCTAGCTAGCTCATTATGCTCACTATGGTGTAATTTTACACTTTCATTATGAATAATAGTATATTCTTATTTAGAAAAATAATAATAATAATAATAATAATAAAATAATTTTTTTTTATATAATTCAAGATTAAAAACACATTTAAAAAATAATAATAATATAAGTTCATATAGACAATCCTCTAAATACCTAATCCACCCCACCTAGGAAAAAAATAATAAAAATAAATAAATTAATTAACAACATAAAATGATATTATTGAGCCGAGAGGCTCATTCTACAACCCAATATGATGTGTAACTTTGTCCGTCTGTCATCAAAGTTGAAATTTTGCTCATGTTGTCCCAAATAAAAGTTCTAAAAAAGTAAAAAATAAAATAAATATACAAAATATTTAAATAATGTTGGTTCATAAAAAAAATTGAACATGAAGAAATTGGATCCCTCTCAGCTCATGTTAGATTCGTATTTTAGATGGATCTATGCTGATATCTAGAACATGCCAACCCTCTAAGTTATTCACAAGTTCTGAATTTTGTAATGATACACATGTATCTTCATACTCCAAAATTAATAAAAAAAATTGGTTGAGTGATTTGGAGTTTTATTGTGCCATTGAGAGTTTAATTTTTATTTGCATGAGAAATGTTTGAAGAAATGTCTCTACCATTTGGAGTTTTATTGTGCCATTGAGGGTTTAATATTTATTTGCATGAGAAATGTTTGAAGAAATGTCTCTACCATAACAATCTTGTTGTTCAAGCTGAGCCATTTTATTATAATTCAGTGGGGGTACAACAAAGTATGGAGTGACTGCACTTGGGCTTGCCAAAGGCAAGCTAAACAAGTCCCATTGTAATATTCTTAAGGGAGGATTAATGCACACAAAAAGTTTACACACATAACTGAACACCCATAAATTTTCCAAAAATTGAGCCAAGCTGAGCCATTTTATTATAATTCAATGGGGGTACAACAAAGTATGGATTGATTGCACTTGGCCTTGCCAAAGGCAAGCTAAACAAGTCCCAAGTGAAGAAAACAATGCCCTGTATGATGTGAAGACAATTCTCCTTCAAACTCTGCATTGACTCTGGAGAAATGAATGGTTGACTTTGGAAAATTGAACTGTTCGTTGAGCCTAGAGGCTCATTCTACAACCCAATATGATGTGTAACCATCTGTCATCAAAGTTGAAATTTTGCTCATATCCCCCCAAATAAAAATTTTAAAAAATTAAATAACTATAAAAAATATTTAAATAATGTCGATCCATAAAAAATTTACATTGAAGAAATTAGATCCCTCTTGGCTCATGTCCGTATTTCCGATAAATCTACCTTTAATTTATATAAACAATACATCATAAATAATATTATTTATATAAACAATATACCATTACAAATTTTATCACTATCTAATCTAAAATATATTTCTTTATCACTACCCATACTAAAATATATTTCTTAACCTATAATAACTTTACCTACAAAATTTACATAGTGATTTACAACCATAACATATGAATGGCACCTTAAAATTTTTATTTTTATATCATAATTAAAATTAGTTTTCAAAATAATTCGAAACAAACCTCAAAAGTTATATTATGCCAGGAACAAATCAATTATCACAAATTTAGAATTTTCCAAAAATATTATATTTACCAATATACCAATATTTACATTTTCATTATCTTCACCCATACATATATTTATCAATATTTACACCTTTGCCATCTTTACCATACATACATTCTTGAACATAACTTCAAACCCTTATTTCACTCAAATGCGGCTCACCACAGGCTTCTTCCCAGAAAAGGGGTAGACTGAATGTCTGCAAAGCCGCCCGCAATCACTAATGAATTTCAGGCTATGAAAAAAATCTCCTCCATCCCGCTGTATGCATAGGATACACACGGCTTCAATTGCAGCGGTAAGCCAAATGGTTGGCTGCTCTACAAACAATTACTCTCTTCACCTACTTGGCCAAGGATTGTTGGAACTTGCTCTGATATCACTCTTAAAGATAGAGCAGCAAATCACACTGATGGATAAGTTAAATACTCAAATAATTTAGATAAATAGTACACAATAAAGTTGTTGGTTTATAAATTGGAATTTATTAAAATTTGAATTGATTAAGAAGGGAAACTTGGAAAATGATTTTGGGAGGTTGTTAGGATCACAAAACACTTAGTTTTTAAGTGGTGGTGTCACTGTGTGGTGTTTAAAGATATTATTAATGGGATTCTATTTTTCACTGAGACAAATTAACATGGAGTTTTTGGGTTTTTAAATAGGTTATGTTACGGAAAGAAAGAAAGAAAATTATTTTAACGTCCATGAAGCTAAAGATAGTCTATGGGATAGATTGTTTCTTCATTTACTTGATGTATTCAGCGTTTTTTCTTGTGAAGCCTCACAATAAATGCTCCCATCTTCTCGACAAACCCCTCCCTAAATAGATTATCCCAAGAGCTAGCTGCCAGTGTATCTGCATAACTTTCCCTGTTGTCTTTGAGGGCTTCACATTCTAAAATGAAATGCTTTTCCATTTCCACTTTTCTAGAAGAACAAAAAATGCATTGTGATGACCCCGGAGAATGTAAATATTGGAATTTTATTGTGGTAAAAGACAGAATTGGAAGACTGTTTTTTTTAAAAACAAAAATTTTAATCATATTATTTTATCATTTTGAATTAAATATATATTAAAAAGAAATATATAATTCTTGAAATGCTGGCAACTTCTGAAAGGAAGATGTGAAGAGGGAATCAGTTGTGAAAACTGCACAAAACTACCTTCCCTAACTGGAAAGGCCTCCAAGGAAATGGGAAGAGAGAGACAAAAATTATGTGCTATAAGGACAGACAGAAAATAAAAAAAAAAAAAATTAAAAAATAAAAAATAAAAAATAAAAAAAATTGGTTAAGTTCGGTAAGGACCAGATAACCAGGCACAAGTTGCATGTATTTTGTTGAGGGCTTTGGGCCTGCAAGATAGCTCGGGGGGAGATTCCAGTCTTGGCGACAAATCTCATGGTTGGATGGTCAAGAGCAACAAAGGATACAGGTGAACTTTTGTAACGCATCTACAGCCCAGGCGGACCAGGTAAGTAGAAGCTTCCGGAGAAATTATTTCAATGGTGAATATACTTCCATGATGTTAGTGTCAACTGAAAGTTACAGTAGCCTAAGTATAGTAGAAAAGCTGTGAAATTATTTGAAATATACATTTCTTTTATCGTTATTATACATGCTGTAATGTTATCTGCTCAAAACAAATATTATAGTAATTCTGCTATGGTTATTGGTACTTCAAAACACAAAAACAGAGGTCAAATATCCCTGTATAGAATACTGAGGAATTAATTTACATATTTAAAGGAAATAAATAAGTTTTCGTTGACCATGAGTCTGTTCATCTTAGCAGAGAGTAAAATAGCGGGCCCCGAGCTGGGGATTACCAGAACTGTGGTAGGAAAATCCCCCTGGAACTAATAACCTTAACGGCTACAGTGTGAATGCCATTAAAGAAATTCAGAAGACCAGACAAGATTACATCATGTATGACAATTTGCACAAACTGTAGAACAAACATATATATAACATAAGCAAAACAAAACAAAAATACACAGAGACAGAGATAACGAATAGACAGTAAAGGCGTGAGAAATTTAAGGAAGGTTCAAGAAAGCCACGAACCAGACCCTAACAGTATCGTTAGATAATAAACAACAAAGTTGCAAAACGCATGTTTCACCATAGTCAAGGTAGCAAAGTGCGACAGCGGTAAGGAAATCTACCGTCGAAAACAACTGCACATTTATTTTCAATAGTAAACAAAACCCTTCTATCATAATCATTACATTTCGATAGTAAGGTACCCTAGCAGTTCGAAGAAGCACAATAGTCGAAGCAGAACATAAAGCCTACATTTGTTTCTTTAAAGACAATGGCAGTTCCGCCGTATCATAGAATCATGAGAACATGTATATATATGACAGTAATGATATTATAAAACACATGAATTACTTTAGAAAGGAGAGTTTAGTCTGTTATTAACTTTCCAGAGAAACCCCAGAAATAAATTTACATTTACAGAGTCGAGCAATCATTCCAGAGAACGGCGAACTCAAAATATAACATTATTATTCATTGAAAAAAAAACAGAGAGGTTCCATATTCCATGACCCGGTCTAACTAGTAGTATTTACTACTCTGTTACCAAATAATTACAACTGGGTAATGGTTTATAAATTACAAAAGAAAGGAAACCGAGATAATTTAACTGCGGGGACTGCCAAGGCACCTCCCGCTTGAAGGAACTGACTGTTCCTCACAATCCCAACAGGGCAAGCCGAGACAACGGAGTCTGAGATTATGAAAAAAAACCATGAGTAGCCTTGGAGGCAAGCCTCAAGGACCCTGTCCTGGGTAACTCTGGTCAAGATATGGAAATATGAAAACCAGTAAAAGGAAAACGAGTATGTATAAATCTCGAAGCCGCAACAGTCGAAAGGGAAAACCCCAAACATCGCACCTAGGAATCAATCGAGCATGAAATTGCTTACCTGCTATGCGGCGATGAAGGTTGGGTTGCCGAGGGCCCAACGTCCTGCATATTGGAAGATTTCATTACCGTAGCAACCACCTTCAAGCACCAGAGAAATACGAGAACTATTAATACACATATAAAATCAATGGAGAAGCCTGTAGAAAAGAATATCATAATAGGAGAATCAGAAATTCAACTGTAACAAAATGCCATCACCTGCGTGGGTTAATCCCGGGAGAACGAATAAGTAACTCCTGTGTAGCGGATGAACCTCGGTGGAGGAGTGAATGGAAAATATCCCCTGTGCGCGAAGAAGACAAGCCAAACCTGGGAGCGGTGCCAGGTCCAAATGAACTAGGTGAAGACTCAAACCGCTTAATACGAACCCTAAAACCCTCCGACAAACCTCCACCCTCAGATCTAGATCGATTGATCCACTCCGTTGAAATGAGGCGGGAACCAAAGGCACGAGGAATGAGGGTACGGGACCCTGTCTGTTCACATGGTCGAGCAGGAAAGGCAGGCCAGTTGTACAGTGGAGCATTAAACAGCTGTCCTTAAAACTTAATACAGTTCAATAACTCATCGCCGGATTATTACTCCGGTCACAACGTAAACATGCCAGCGCCTTATCCGGTTGCCAAGTATCATATCCGATGCATACATCCCAAAAACATTAATACTGACATTCGATTAGATTGTTGTTGGTTCGAACATTCCTTAATGAGGTTAATAGTCCGAGTAGACTGGATGACATGGCAGAGTGTGTGCGAATTAAGGAATATGGTAAGTTGAGTAGGTAGAGATTAAAAAAAAAAAAAAAATTATTTATATATATATGTTAAGGGTAGGATCGTGACAAATTGGTACCAGAGCGAGGTTACAATACTGTGACCTCTGGGAGAATATGTAAACAAGCAATGTACAGTTAACCATCTTATTGTATTTGTAAGAAGGACAACTAATATAACTAACTCCTCTTCTGGTTCCATTTCTTAGGTTGAGACAAAAGAAAACAACAGCAAATAGACAATAGACAGTAATCGTGAATATGCAGAGAGCTGGCAGCGCTCCGCATAGATCGATAGCAGGTCAGGAACCTGCAGTAAATCCTAGGGATAACCCAGAGCTATGGGTACAGCTTGGCGAGGAGACACGTAGCACGAACCTTGCAATACTAGAGACGGTCCAAGAACTGAAGAATGAGATGGCACGATTACGAGAGGATAATGCACGACTGACGGTGGAACAAGAAAGAATTTTGAAGAGTTTTTCTGACAGGCAGAACCCACCACTAGCTAATCCCAGTGCGAAACAGCAGAGGATGACAGAAGAACGAAACTATCAAACAGAGCCTGAAAAATCAGAAGAGGGGGAGGACCATTCTGACAATGCATCCGAACAGCAGACTTCAAAACGTCAAAGAGTGGAGCTACAGGGAGAATTTCGAAAAATTAAACCCCCACACTTTGATGGGGAGCAGGAAGAAGCGGCTGAAGCATGGCTAATTAACATGAACAAATATTTTCAGTTGTATGAATATGACCACAACCTGAAGGCACGATTGGCCATCTTTCAGTTACAAGGTAAAGCAACCCTATGGTGGGAGGAAGTTAAGATCGTCAAGGGGGTAAGCGAACGGACCATAACATGGGAGAAGTTTCAGAAATACTTCAAAGAAAGATATCTAACCGAGCGCTTCTATGATGAAAAAGCAAGGGAATTCCACGATTTACGGTTGGGACAACAGACTATGGATGAGTTTATCAACCGTTTTACCTCCCTATTTCGCTATGTGCCCTATATTAAAGAAGAAAAAGCCAAGGTGAAAAGATTTGTTAGTAGTTTACCTCTATACATACGAGAAAGGATTGAGTTTGACAATCCTAGGACGATGGATGAAGCTATCCGCAAGGCTAGAATCTGCTACCAGCAGAATAAACAGAAAGGAGATGCTCCAAACAAAAGATGGAATGAAAAAAGAGGTAATAAAATAGTTGGGAACAGTAAAGGAAGTCGCAGCAGTGGAGGTAATGGAATTAGTAAAGGGCACAACAACAGAACTATAAAAATAGGTTCACTCAGGTCCAAGCCAATTAGTGAATCTAGAGTGAGTGAACAACCTGTCAGGCTGGAGGGCGAAGGAATGGCCAGACCCCCAGTTCAATGCTGGGGTTGTGGAGGACCACACTACGTCAAAAATTGCCCGCAGCGGAAGGGAACTGATCAGATATCTCAGATCCATGAGGCATCGACCGTTGGCGATGTGGGACGTAGCGTACCAAGGATTAACGCAGCCCTGGATGATCGTCAGGCGGAATACCAGCCGACCATGGTGGAATTTGAAGGTAAAATTTCAGATCTTTCCATAGCTGTTCTAATTGATCCAGGAGCTACTTTAAGTTATATTAGCCCAAAGATAGTAGAACAATGTAAGCTACAACCTGAAAAATTCAAGAATCCATGGCTGGTACAGCTAGCTACGGGGGCCAAGAGACGAGTCTTGGCAAAAATTAATAACTGCCCTTTAACCATAGCGGGACAGCCAATAGTGGTAGATTTGAATGTGCTTCCTCTTGGTTCATATGATGTTCTGATCGGGATGGATTGGCTAGAAAAGCACTGGTTACTAGTAAACTGCAAAACGAAAACCATTTATTACAAAGATGACTTTGGAGAGAAGCAGGAAATGCAAGGAATTAAGCGCCCAGTGCAGATCCGGCCGATCACTGCATCCCAACTAGCTAAATGTATCAGAAAAAGATGTCAAATTTATGCCATTCAGGTAGGCTATGCAAATTCAAAGGATAAAACAGCCACGCTAGAAAACATTCCCGTAATACAAGAATTTGCGGATGTTTTTCCAAAGGAGATACCCGGGCTGCCACCTAAAAGGGATATAGACTTTACCATCGAATTGACACCAGGGGCAGCACCAGTGTCGCGGGCACCTTATAGAATGAGCGTACCTGAATTGACAGAATTAAAAATGCAACTACAAGAGCTGCTAGACAAAAATTATATTCGCCCCAGTGTATCTCCATGGGGAGCTCTAGTGTTATTTGTCAAGAAAAAAGATGGAACTCTTCAAATGTGTATAGATTATCGTCAGCTGAACAAGCTCACAATCAAAAATAAATATCCTTTACCTCAGATTGATGAACTTTTCGATCAAGTGAAGGGTGCAATAGTGTTCTCTAAGATCGATTTGCGATCAGGTTACCACTAGATTAGGATTAAGGAGGAAGATATCGCTAAAACAGCTTTCAGAACACGGTATGGGCACTACGAGTTTGTAGTGCTACCTTTTGGGTTGACCAACGCACCCGCCACCTTTATGTGTTTAATGAACAGCGTGTTTCATCGGTTCTTGGATAAATTTGTGCTAATATTCATCGATGATATTCTGATATACTCTCGTTCTAAGGAGGAGCATGAGGAGCATCTCAGGTTAGTACTACAAACTCTCCGAGAACACCAGCTGTATGCTAAGTTCAGCAAGTGTGATTTCTTCAAGGAGGAAATACAGTATTTAGGCCATATAATCACAAAAGAGGGGATTGCAGTGGACCCTGAAAAGATAAGGACCATAATGGAATGGCCCGTACCAAAGGATGTGGCAGACATCAGGTCCTTTATGGGGTTAGCCGGTTATTATAGAAGATTCGTGGAAGGTTTTTCAAGGGTACCATACCCTATCACCTCCTTAAAGAAAAAAGGAAGGGCATTCAAATGGACCCCATAGTGTCAGCGAAGCTTTGAGCAACTTAAGCATTTACTCACCACAGCACTCATCTTGAGTATAGCTGATCCTGATAAGGATTACGTGCTATGTACTGATGCAAGTAAGGAGGGTGTGGGCGGTGTGTTAATGTAAGAAGGAAGAGTGATCGCTTACGAATCAAGAAAGCTAAAGGAGCATGAGCAGAAATATTCTGCCTACGATTTAGAATTAGCAGTCGTCATACACGCACTAAAAATGTGGCGGCATTATCTCATGGGGAGAAAATTTCTGTTGCTAACAGACCACCACAGTCTGACAAATTACTTCAGCCAGCCTACCTTAAATACGAGGCAAGCCCGCTGGGTAGATTTTTTAAGCGGATTTGATTTTGATATTAAGCATTTGAAAGGGAAGGAGAACCGCGTGGCCGACGCATTAAGTCGGAAGGTGAAATGTTTGTATGAAATTTCGTCCAGTAAATGGAAGAATCCCTTGGATGAAATGATAAAAGCAGCAGCAGATCAAGACGCTGAATACCAGCAAATAAAACAGCAGGTACAACAATTTTCCAGCGGAAAAAATCCGCAGGGATATGAATTAGATGATGCTAGAATGCTGCATTATAAAAGAGGTTGTATGTACCTAATAAAAATAGTCTTAAAAATCTGATTTTGGATGAGTTTCACATCAGCCACTATGCAGGACATCCGGGGTACCAAAAAATGATCACCGCACTTCGAAAAGAATACCATTGGCCAGGAATGAAAAAGAATGTCGCTGAATACTTAGCACGGTGTTTGGAGTGTCAACAGATTAAAGCAGAGCATCTACACCCAGCGGGGTTATTACAACCTTTACCCATTCCGGAATGGAAATGGGAATCTATTTCTATGGATTTCATAACAGGATTGCCTCGGACAAAGAAGAACAATGATTCTATTATGGTAGTGGTAGACAAATTGAGTAAGGCAACACACTTTATACCCGTGCAGTCCACTTACAGGGCTATGCAAATTGCCCACATTTTTATGCAGAATGTGTTTAAACTGCATGGACTTCCGAAGACAATAATATTTGACCGTGATGTAAAATTCATGTCAACCTTTTGGAGAGCATTGTTTACAGAACTGGGAACATAGCTGAACTTCAGCACAGCCTATCATCCCCAGACCGACGATCAAACAGAGTGAGTGAACCAAGTGGTGGAGGACATGTTAAGAGCATGCGTAATGCAGAAACCAACCCAGTGGGAGGAATATTTACATTTGGTTGAATTTGCATATAATAACGGGTATCACACGTCAACGCAAATGAGCCCCTTTGAGGTCTTGTACGGGCGGAAATGCTGTACACCCTCAAGCTAGGGTGGACCTGAGGACAAATTAAGATTGGGCCAGAAATGCTCAAAGAAATGGAGGACATGGTGAAAAGGGTACGTGCTAATTTAAAGGCTGCCCAGGACAGACAAAAGAGCTTTGCTGATCGGAAAAGAAGGTTCAAAGAATACCAGGTCAGTGACCATGTTTATGTGAGGATCCAAGCCAGAAAGAGTACCCTGCAATGGAGCGGTTGTGCCAAGCTTGCACCCCGTTATTTTGGACCTTTCCAGGTCTTGGCAAGAGTTGGGCCGGTAGCTTACCAACTCGCCTGCCAAGCCATATTAGAATCCACAATGTCTTCCATGTTTCTATACTAAGAAAATACATTTATGACCCTAAACATGTGATCAAATGGCAGGATATACGGGTAAGAACTAAATCCGGTTGATCTAATTAAAAATTTATTCCATAAAGAAAAATGACTGGAAATGTTGTTGATTGAAGGTCGAACCGGAAGGCGAGGTTCTGGTCAAGCCACTGAGCATCCTCGACCGGAGAGAAGTGCAGCTGCAGAAGCGAGCTATTACCCAAGTTAAAGTGCAGTGGCAGCACTATGGGCCTGATGAGGCCACTTGGGAAGATGAAGAGCTCATAAAAAGGGCTTACCCAGAATTGTTTGTGAAAATCGGACATCGGGACGATGTCCAATCTCAGGAGGGGGAGATGTGATGACCCCGGAGAATGTAAATATTGGAATTTTACTGTGGTAAAAGACAGAATTGGAAGACTATTTTTTTTAAAACAAAAACTTTAATCATATTATTTTATTATTTTGAATTAAATATATATTAAAAAGAAATATATACTTCTTGAAATGCTGGCAACTTCTGAAAGGAAGATGGGAAGAGGGAATCAGTTGTGAAAATTGCACAAAACTACCTTCCCTAACTGGAAAGGCCTCCAGGGAAAAGGGAAGGGAGAGACAAAAATTCTGTGCTGTAAGGACAGACAAAAAAAAAAAAAAAAATTGGTTAAGTCTGGTAAGGACCAGATAACCAGGCACAAGTTGCATGTATCTTGTTGAGGGCTTTGGGCCTGCAAGATAGCTCGGGGGGAGATTCCAGTCTTGGTGACGGATCTCATGGTAGGGTGGTCAGGAGCAACAAAGGATACAGGTGAAATTTTGTAATGCATCTGCAGCCCAGGCGGACCAGGTAAGTAGAAGCTTCTGGAGAAATTATTTCAATGGTGAATATACTTCCATGATGTTAGTGTCAACTGAAAGTTACAATAGCCTAAGTACAGTAGAAAAGCTGTGAAATTATTTGAAATATACATTTCTTTTATCGTTATTATACATGCTGTAATGTTATCTGCTCAAAACAAATATTACAGTAATTCTGCTATGGTTATTGGTACTTCAAAACACAAAAACAGAGGTCAAATATCCCTGTATAGAATACTGAGGAATTAATTTACATATTTAAAGGAAATAAATAAGTTTTCGTTGACCATGAGTCTGTTGATCTTAGCAGAGAGTAAAATAGCGGGCCCCGAGCCGGGGATTACCAGAACTTTGGTAGGAAAAACCCCCTGGAACTAATAACCTTAACGGCTATAGTGTGAATGTTCATTAAAGAAATTCAGAAGACCAGACAAGATTACATCATGTATGACAGTTTGCACAAACTGTAGAACAAACATATATGAACATAAGCAAAACAAAACAAAAATACACAGAGACAGAGATAACGGATAGACAGTAAAGGCATGAGAAATCTTAAGGAAGGTTCGAGAAAGCCACGAACCAGACCCTAACAGTATCATTAGTTAATAAACAACGAAGTTGCAAGACGCATGTTTCACCATAGTCAAGGTAGCAAAGTGCGACAGCGGTAAGGAAATCTACCGTCGAAAACAACTGCACATTTATTTTCAATAATAAACAAAACCCTTCTATCATAATCATTACATTTCGATAGTAAGGTACCCTAGCAGTTCTAAGAAGCACAATAGTCGAAGCAGAACAGAAAGCCTACATTTGTTTCTTTAAAGACAATGGCAGTTCCGCCGTATCATAGAATCATGAGAACATGTATATATATGACAGTAATGATATTATAAAACACATGAATTACTTCAGAAAGGCGAGTTTAGTCTGCTATTAACTTTCTGGAGAAACCCCAGAAATAAATTTACATTTACAGAGTCGAGCAATCATTCCAGAGAACGACGAACTCGAAATATAACATTATTATTCATTGAAAAAAAAACAGAGAGGTTCCATATTCCACGACCCGGTCTAACTAGTAGTCTTTACTACTCTGTTACCAAATAATTACAACTGGGTAATGGTTTATAAATTACAAAAGAAAGGAAACCGAGATAATTTAACTACGGGGACTGCCAAGGCACCTCCCGCTTGAAGGAACTGACTGTTCCTCACAATCCCAACAGGGCAAGCCGAGACAACGGAGTCTGAGATTATGAAAAAAAACCATGAGTAGCCTCGGAGGCAAGCCTCAAGGACCCTGTCCTGGGTAACTCCGGTCAAGATATGGAAATCTGAAAACCAGTAAAAGGAAAACGAGTATGTATAAATCTCGAAGCCGCAACAGTTGAAAGGGAAAACCCCAAACATCGCACCCAGGAATCAATCGAGCATGAAATTGATTACCTGCTATGCGGCGATGAAGGTTGGGTTGCCGAGGGCCCAACGTCCTGCATATTGGAAGATTTCATTACCGTAGCAACCACCTTCAAGCACCAAAGAAATATGAGAACTATTAATACACATATAAAATCAATGGAGAAGCCTGTAGAAAAGAATATCATAATAGGAGAATCGAAAATTCAACTGTAACAAAATGCCATCACCTGCGTGAGTTAATCCCGGGAGAACGAATAAGTAACTCCTGTGTAGCGGATGAACCTCGGTGGAGGAGTGAATGGAAAAGATCCCCTGTGCGCGAAGAAGACAAGCCAAACCTGGGAGCGGCGCTAGGTCCAAATGAACTGGGTGAAGACTCAAACCACTTAATACGAACCCTAAAACCCTCCGGCAAACCTCCACCCTCAGATCTAGATCGATTGATCCACTCCGTTGAAATGAGGCGGGAACCATAGGCGCGAGGAATGAGGGTACGGGACCCTGCCTGTTCACATGGTCGAGCAGGAAAGGCAGGCCAGTTGTACTGTGGAGCATTAAACAACTGTCCTTAAACTTAATACAGTTCAACAACTCATCGCCGGATTATTACTCCGGTCACAACGTAAACATGCCAGCGCCTTATCCGGTTGCCAAGTATCATATCCGATGCATACATCCCAAAAACATTAATACTGACATTCGATTAGATTGTCGTTGGTTCGAACATTCCTTAATGAGGTTAATAGTCCGAGTAGACTGGATGACATGGTAGAGTGTGTGCGAATTAAGGAATATGGTAAGTTGAGTAGGTAGAGATTAAAAATAAAAATAAAAAATTTATTTATATATATATGTTAAGGGTAGGATCGTGACATGCATACTCTTTCCTCCCACACTTCTTTTGGCTTTTTCCAGCACCCTGTTTCACACCGGAGTTGATGAGAATTAGTCCTTTACTGAACAATAAGAATTTTGGCTCTCCAAGAGATATTGGCCTCCATGTATGCTTTTGGTTGATGACTATGAGTGGGATTAAACACTTCAATATAATATTTTTTCTTTCTTCCTAGCTCCTTATCCCATGTACCCTTGTGGAACTTATCCATGACAAAAACTTTTATCTCTTTGATGTTTATGGGACATGTGTTCAAGCAAATACCCCATTTACTAAACCATTTGTTATAGGAGCAGCCCTTGTTTCACTTAACAAGATAGCATAAGGAACTACACAAAAACCATTGATAAAACCATTAACTAGGGGTAACTTGATACTCAAGTTTACTAAAACCTAACCATATCAATCATTAACTATTATTTTTAAATTTAAATGTTATTTAAATAATTTGACCGAGTCAACATAACATTACATTACACCAGCGAAGATACAACTTGAGTGGGCATAATGGTTAAAGCATGTGTTTCCTTCTAAAAGGTCATAGGTTCAAGAGTGGATAGAGTATGTATGCCTTCATAAACTTAGTAGTCAAATAGCATTTAATAATCAAACAACTATGAATATTTCTTCTTCCATAAAAATATGATTTTTCTCATTAATCACAAACTCAAAAATTATATAACTCCCATAATATATTAGATATTAAAACAAATAAAACAAAAAATATAATAATAAAAAATCCCCTCACACTAATAAATTATAAATTATTTATTTAACCATTCACATAAAGCAGAGAAGAATGTGATACAGATCAATCTTACACATATTTAACAAAGGGCTTTACCGCAATACATATCAATCTTAATTCAAAAAGAAAATAATAGGCAAAAAGAAATTCCAAAACTAAAAATGATTCCAATCAAATAATTATTTCACGTACTTGTTTCAGGACAGAATTGCCTTTGTATAAGAATAATGAAATTTGGCCAGTGGTTAAAATTTAAAAGGCCATAATAGCTTCCTCTCTTTCTTCCTGTGCACATGGATGGGCAAACCTTTAACCTATTGCTATGATAGTTTCAAAACCTTATTTTATATAAATATTATAGGAATATTATTAATAAAACAATGGGTTGTAAAAAAAAATAAAAAAATAAAATTATAAATGGTAAATTATTGTTATTATTATTTGAATGGAATTAAATGAACTAAATGTTTAACTAGACAACATAGGGCAAGAGAGGCTCCACTAAAAAAAATTCTATATTTTTTTTCTTTAATAGAAATAACAAACTTTTTATTAGAGGGTGAAAGTAATATATTATAAAATTTTAATGAGAGTGATTTTTTTTTAAAATAAAAAATGAATAATTTTATTAAAAAAATATTATATTCAAAATCTCGAATCCAAAAAATGTTTTTAGGTAATTTGACTATTTTACTTTAATTTAATTTTAAATATTTATTTATTTTTATTTTCATATAATTTGACATGGCCAAAATGTTAAACAAGATAGGATATTACAACACGACATGACATGACATTATATCTCTACCACATTGGGTTAAGAGAGGTCATACTCTTAGTATGTTTTGTTAAAAAATATTATATAAAAGGAGCCTTGTCCCTATTTTTGGGAGAAAGTGGGTTAAACCCTGAGAGATGCAGACCATTTTCATCATCATCTCATATTAAGACTCTTTCCCTATAGAGAGGAAAAACAAAAATAATGGGCAAAAAGAAACTCTAACGCTGAAAAAGATCCAAATCAAATAAATATTTCACCAACTTGTTTCTATGCCAGAATTGCCTTTGCATAATATTTGTGAAATTTAGCTAGTGGTTAAAATTATAAAGCCATAAAAAACTAGTGAAATGGAGTTGTTTGGTGGATAACTTCCTCTCTTCCTTCCTCTACACATGGTTGCAGGCAAACCCTTGAAATAATGCTATGATAGTTTCAAAACCTTACCTTATATAAATACCATAAGAATATTATGGGCAAAACAATGGGTTATAAAAAGGTAGTTATTTTTCCTCCTTATTATTATTATTATTATGTAATTTTGAGTTAAAACTTTTCACTGGCAGGACAAACACTACCCTGAGCCTCGGCACATAAAATATTTTTTCCTTTAATAAAAGAGAAATTTTTTTATTAGAGGGTGAAAATATTATATTTTAAAAGTTTAGATAAAGTAATTATTAATTTTTTAAATATAAAAAATGAATAATTTTATTAAAAAATAAAAAATATTATATTCAAAATATGGAGCCCAAACACTACCTATGCACAAATTAAGTATTTTATTTTAATTATTTAATTATTTAATTTGATTTATGTTTTTATTTTTATGTAATTTTACTAGTTGACTATTTTATTTTAATTTTGCTTTAATTATTTATTTAATTTATGTTTTTATTTTTATGTAATTTGATTAATTGACTATTTATTGTAATTTTACTTTAATTATTTAATTTTATTTATGTTTTCATTTTGATGTAATTTGACTAAGTCAAAATGTTAAACAATACAGGACATGGCAGGGCATTACAATATTTCCCGGCCCAATAATATTTTAGTGATGATGAACCACACTTTGGTTTGAAACGCGTTAGCCAAAAAAATTATCTCATGTGATTTCTACCGAAAGAATTTGTTTAATTCATTCTGGATAACAGAAGCTTGAATACAGAAACATCACTACCACTTAAGCACCTCTCAATACAATAATCTATATAATTCAGAATTTAAATAAAATTTAAAAAATAACAATAATATAGTCACATAAACAATGCTCTAAATACCTAACAACCACCCCAGCATGAAGAAAATAAAAATCATCAAGAATTACAGATGATATTATTGAGTCGAGAGGCTCATTCCATCAGTGTGCTCTAAATAGAAAAATAATGTAAGCTATAATAAAAAAATATGCAAAAATGAATATGTTGTAAAATAATTAGAAGTAAAAAAAAATGTGTGAGTAAGATGCTTAAACCTTATACTTTTCAAAAATATTTCAATAGAAGATTTAAATAAACTATTAAGATCTATGTTAACTAATTTGTGTTGATAAAATGTCTCTTTGTACATGTTATGTAAAATATTTTAATGTCAATTATGTATATATTATATATCATTTAAAAAAATATGTATATATCATGAAAAATAAAATTTTATGGTTAAAATGTTTATTTGGTTCTATATATATTTTATATAGCATTCAAAAATACAATTTAAACAATAAAAAATTATACATTGTATTTTTAATTCTAAAAAAATTTACACATGAAAAAATTTAATCTCTTAACTCATATCAAATATATACTTATAACCATACATCATAAAATAATATTATTTATATATTACTATACATTTTATAGCTACAAATATTATTTATATATTCAATACTAAAATATATTTCTTAACCTATAATAGATTTACATACAAAACTTTCTTATCTCCACAGTTATTTATTAAAAACTCAATTACATATTTCATTTATAGCGCAGGCGAGTAATATATACAAATTAATAGTCACTTAATTACCTTTCTTATCTCCAAAGTTATTTATTAAAAACTCAATTACATATTTCATTTATAGCGCAGGCGAGTAATATATACAAATTAATAGTCACTTAATTATTACTAGGCCCCAAAAGGTCGGGGTACTATAGAGTACCGCCTGTTTGCATTCGGGTGATGTTGCAGTTGATCGAACTCATGACCTGAGTCGTGGCATTTATAAATTTCACCACTCCACTACAGAGCACAGATCAACTATAATATTTATTTTTTTGACAAAACAAATACAAAACATTAGTATTCATCATGGTAGTTGATGTTGTAATGAAGTGTATGTATATCAATGTCATAAGAACTGACTTTGTGAACAATCCCAATATTATAGTTATGTTGTGCATTGTCAACATTTCACTGAAAGTTTTTAACAGGCATGGTTTTGTTTGGAAATGTTTAGAAATTAATTCCAATTAAAGATAGGTTTTATATTTTGGTTTGGATTATTTAGAAATTATTTCCAGTTAAAGATAGATTTCATTTTTTTGAGGGCGAAGGTGAGAATTAAGTAGAGGAAATGATAAAGAAAAAATAATTTACTTTTTAAATGTAAATATGAATATGGTTTTCCAATGTACACATTAAAATGATAATTAATTTTTTTTAATTGTAATTGAGAGAATAAGTACAAACATCGAAATGAAGAGAATGGTATAATATCTTTTTGTTAAGAAGTTGAAAATTTAATTTTTTTGGTTAATTTTAAGTGTATGTAAATTAATTATCATTAAAATCATATTCTTCATTATTATAATAAATTGGAAAGGTTTTTAATAGATTTACATGTAGTTGTTGAACATACACATTCTATTTTCTTCCTATATAAATATTACATATGTTTAACGAGAAAGTTGATATTGTATGCATTATACTAGACAAAATGCATACTAGACAAAATGTTGGAGAATATAAGGTTAGTCACAATCTCCTTACCTTTATAACACATATGTAATACAATCCACTAATTGCATAAAAGAGTTTTGGATATAAAATTTTGTTATGTGTCTCATTTCAAGTATCTATGCTTTCTTTTTTATTTGTTGACCACTTTAAAAAAAAATTGGCATAGAAGAATCTTCCAACCATGCAATGTTGTTTGGACTATCATGAATGTGTTTTATTTTGGACTCTTCTTGTTTGCATTAAAGTTTCTTTATTGCTATGAAAATTTAGAATTTTGTTTGGATTTGTGTTTTTATTCAATTATTTTGAGCAAATTTGTGGACATCTACAAGTTTTGAATAGCCAAGAACTACAGCTTTTGATTAGTGTAGTATGTTGGAGTGCAAGATTTTTAATAATCAAGAACTCCAACTTTTGATTGGCATAGTATTCTCAAGTACTTTAGTACAATATTCACTTCCTCTTTTTGAATGAATAAATGAGCTCCTAAGCCATATGTGTAATTTTTTGGAGATTGATGATGACATTGTTATAGTTGTTTCCATTTCATGTACTATTGGTCCTATTCGTTTCAAAAGATAATACTTTTCATGCATCACCTTCATAAAGTTGTATTGATGTATTTTCCTGTCAAGGAAAAGAGCCAACCTCCTAAGGCCCGTTTTCGAGTTCCTTTTTGCATTTTTATAGAGGCGGTCCTCCTCTTTTTACTCATTTAGATATTCAAATAACTCAAATATGGAAATATAAGCATTCAACACATGCATTTGTTAGTGGCCCGGATGTTTTAAAAGAAAAATAAAATAAAGATATCAAAAAATAATAAAATTTCAAGATTTATTCTACTGTACTCATCTCACAGGGGAATTTACTATTGGAGCAATATCATACCACGTGCATTCATATTGGGGGATATATATTGAGGAAGAAAAGGTATAATATATTGAGCATATAATAGGGGGTAAAGAGTTTTTATATTGGCAAGTTTAAAAAATGGAGCTCAAAGTTAATGAAAAAATATAAAGGGGTATAAAAAATATTAATGAAAAACTAGTGAAAGTAGGAGATTTTTAAATTAAGAAGGTGTATTGGGTTCATATTGGTAGGGGGTAAAATAATGTGATTTTTAGAGGTATTTTCCAATATGTAGTCAAATTACGAGTATTTTTTAGTATGCCATGAATGCATGTGATATGTTGGAGGTTCATTGAGTGAAGCCCCCATGACTCATCCATTCACATATCATAAGGAGACACATTCGAAGTGAATTCAATTAATAGAACAAAATAAATATGGTCCAAACATTTAGAGAGTTCTAAAATGATTTCATGGATTTAAAGATCATAAATAAGGCAGGAAAACATTCATGAGATTCATACTCATTAAAAGTTTCAGAATCATAAATGGCACGCGTTCCCAAAAATAACTCTTTGCAAGAGTGAAAAAGTATGTTTATAGAATTCAAGTTTTGAATAAATTTAAGTGCCTAAAGAAATTCACAAAATCTTGATACTTAATGCAAATGTAAAGGTGTACATCTCTAAGGGATTGGGATTAGGCTCCCATGGACTGATTAACGTAAGGGTACTTGGAAGAGAAAGAGAAATTGCAGGCAGGGATTGACTTTAGAAACATATAAGACCGTTCATAATTTTGGATGATTAAAGACTGGGAATAAAGTTTAGAATTGCTTCAAAACTAAATAAGGAACACTCACAAAGTTGGAGAAAGATGGCAAGGGAAATCTCTCTCTCTCTCTCTCTCTCTCTCATTATGATTTTTTCCTTTATAATTTTGTCTTTATCTTTTCAACTACTTAATGGTTAGGTTTTTCCTCTTTGTTTTAACTGAATAAATATCCATTTTTAGAAGTATTAAGTTAGGAAATTTTCCTCCAAGCTAGGCCTTGCTTCATATATTCCATATTCACCTTTTTATAAATCATTAAAAAAAATTATAATAGAGGCCCAAAATTAGTCATGATCATTTTAAAAATTTTCTAAGTTGATATATCTATAATTTTATCCATGAACCTCGCTCCTTATGTGTTCTTCAGTCTCCTATCTTTCTAATGAGCTCTAGTTTTCCAAAAATGAACATTTAAAACTCAAATTATGGTCTCTAAAGTTTCATGACTCAACCACCATCGATTTGCACAAAGTGACTAAGCAATTGTTGATTTACTTCACATAAATGTGATTGCAATCACATTTCTCATTTATTTCTCATTTTTCATGTAGCAAGATACATCGAAAGTATGCAACATGGGCATTTTTTGGATGGGGAATTCAATTCTGCATCCAACATGTTTTCTCGCTCGAAATTTGAGTAAAATCGTAGGGAGATAAGTTGAAAATACAAGTTGAAAAAGTAGTTTTTTTATTTTTTTACTTTTTTTACGTTTTTTACTCCAAAAATGGTGAATCATCCCCCATGGTTGACATCATCATCTTGAATCCTATTGGTTCTTATCAAGTTTATTTTGGTTGTACATTTTTGTTTTCAGTCCCATTTTTTGCCTCAAAATTTCTCCAATAAAGGGATTCTTCATAGTAGAAATTGATGAAGTTGAGAATAGAGATTGAATCTTTAATTCTAGTATGGGACTTATTGGAAACTCCACTCTTTAATTGAAGCCCTGCACTCCAACCTTTGAACCCTCTTTAGACTCTCTCTTTGAGGAACTTGTCTTTGTAAGATTTCCTAGCCTCCTTTTACATTTTTGGGGATATGACTCATTAAGTGATATTGGAAATACATTTGGAAATTTTTCATTTTAAAAAGTGAGGAGAGAAAATACCAATATATTCACTAGATATTTGTGTATATGTACTTAGCCTAGCTTGATTGTTTACCTATAAGACCCCTATTGTGCTTCGACCAACCAATGTAGATATGGACTTTAGCAAGTGTATGTCTATAGAAATCAATCTTGTATCCAAAGACTAAACTTGGACTCAAAAGTTGGATAGCGGAGGTAGGGCTTCTTCTAAAATAGGGCACATTTCTACCCAATATACTAAAATATTAAAGATAGGGAAATCAAATAAATATCGTCACAAACCCACTTGGTGGGATGGAGAAAGGAAGCACATCATTTGATCAACACAGAGTCTCTGGTGTCTTCATAGAACCCCTCTCCAAAAAAAATCCCAAACAATACTCTCTCCCTTTGTGGCACCTTAAGTATCCTCTAACTACTTGACATCCTCCCTAATTAGTAAAGTCAGACTTGCCCCTCAAGGAGGAAGTAAAGTCTCCTTGAACACCCTAATGAAATTGGTGAGTTGGGCTAGCTAGGTTAAGGAAGAAGTAGCAATTCATAAGAGCTTAAAAAACTCTGAAATCCCTTTAGACAAATCCAAAATGGAACATGATAAAAAGGGAAAGAGAAGCCAATCACTCTAGTTTGGAATTTAAGGGAGGAATGGATTGAGGTGCTTAAGAAAGGTAAACACATTTTAATTTTTTGACAAACAATGGAAATAAATTGACATCGAAATCCATTCTAACCATATATTATTTATACAATTTAGTTTACTCTCAAGTTTTTTACAACTAGCCTGATCCATCTTAACTTTGCATCTATCAAGTGTTGAATGGCATCAAATCTCTCAAGGTGCAAGAAAATTGATGAAAAGTTTGCGCTTCCTAAGATTTGATCCCTCTGGACGCTTGATAGATCTGGAGTTAAAATCAATTTAAGTTGGTTTAAAATATTAATTTAAACTATTTTAATATCAAAATTTTATTAAATTAAAAGAAATTATAATAAACTTAAAAAAATATATAATATATATTTTATTGGATCCCTAGATGCAGTTAAAAAAGAGGCTATAATGATTAATATAAAACTATCTAAAACTTTGATGAATTTGGCATTGAAGAATTAGATGGTTATTTTATTTCATAATAGCAAGAATAAGTCTCTTCGGTCAACTATGTGATCTTGATAAATGGCATTCCATCCATTTTTTCTTTTCTTTAGGGGTCTCTTACAGGGCTACTCACTCTCTCCTTTTCTATTTATGTTAGTCATTGGCTTATCATGCTTATAACGTTGGCGATGAATAATGGATTATTCTCAGGCTTGCAACTCACAAAAAAAATGTATCGATATCCCACCTTGTTGACGCCATTTTACTATTTGGATAGGTCTCCATAGAAAAATGGGCACATCTATTCCACATTATTTCAAAATTTGGAGATACCTCTGGTTTATTTATGAATTGTTTGAAGTTATGCTCATCCACTCATCCAACGAGATGGTGATAATTGTGGACATTGTTGACATTTTTTTGGTGGATTCCTTCCCTATGGAGGTTGGTTTTACATACATTGGCTTCTAGATGAAACCAAATAGATATGTCATTCCAGATTGGCAATGGTTAATAAAAAAGTCTGAAGATAATTATCGGTCTGGTCACACAAATCACTATTTATGTGTGGTAGGATGATACTTGATCAATCGGTTCTCCAAAATATATTTGTCTATTGGATGCATTTATATCTACTTCCCAAGGCTATTATAAAATGTATAGACACCATCGTTGCAAACTTTCTTTGATTTCGTGCAAAGGAGGGTCATAAATACCATCTAGTGCGACTGGATGAGATCTCCAGGCATGGAGTCAGGTGGTTGGGGCTTAAAAAACAAGGAGTTTTTTGGTTGGGCATTTCTTACAAACAAAAAAAATTGCATGCCATGCAAAGGAGGCGGGTCATAAATACCATCTGGTGCGACTGGATGAGATCTCCAGGCAAGGAGTCAAGTGGTTGGGGCTTAAAAAACAAGTAGTTTTTTGGTTGGGCATTTCTTACAAACAAAAAAAATTGCATGCCATGCAAAGGAGGCTCATAAATACCATCTGGTGTGACAAGATGAGATCTCCAGACAAGGAGTCAGGTGGTTGGGGCTTAAAAAACAATGAGTTTTTTGGCTGGGCATTTCTTACAAACAAAAAAATTGCATGCCATTTCAGGTGATGGATTATGGCAGAAGATTGTACAGGGAAAATATTTCAAAAATTTAACATTACATGCGTGGTTAAAAGATGGATCGAGTGACAAATTGAAGGGATCATACATATGGAGAGGTTTTTAAAAAATTAAGAGGTGGATCTTTGAAAATATATGTTAAGAGATAGGCTCGGACAGGTCTATAGAAATTGGGATCGACCCCATATATGGTTCTCAAGGTGACCATCTATTTCCGAAAGAGACCATTCAAAATCTACGTCATAGGGGTTGTTTTTTACATATCCCAGATCCAAATCAATATGGATTCATTGCAGATATACTCTACCTGGATGAATGTTGTGGAGTTGGATTTTACAAGTGGTTGCAATGAGATTTGGGAGAGATACATTCACAATTTAAAATGGCAGGTATTTCTATTTGGTTACCGGATGATATACTCCACTGGAATGGGGATCTCCACATGGGACATTAGATTCCCTCTTTCAACATTTCTACGATACAACCATATACAGAGAAATCTTTGTTCTAGCATATATATAAGTATTGGAACGTGCCACTAAAGATAAAACTCTTTGGTTGGTTGATATGGAGGAATAAGGTGCTTACATGGGACAATATTTGTAAGCGGGGCTTCCAAGGCCCGGGGAGATGCCCCTTATATCTGGGTTCTATGGAGACCGTGACACACTTATTTATCCTATGCCCTTTTGTCGTTGCCATTTAGATTCGAGTCTTACAAATTTTAAAGATAAATGGATGATGGTACTTTTAATCTATTGAAGAATGCTACAGAATATGGATGGCACAATATTGGAAGGATATATCATTACTTTTCTTCATATGTAGGGGCATCTAGCGAGGGAGAAATAAAACTATATTAAAAAAATGTTTCATTTGACATTGTCAACGTAAGCAATAATATATGTGCCTGCTATAAAGAATATGTACAAAAGCCACAACAATAAAAAGTACAAAAGGATTTCGGCCATTGTTTTTCCAACTTTATATCCAAATGGCTTTTTCAACAGGACAACACAAAAATTGGTATGTGGATGTGGATTTTATATCGCCATATCCCCAGAGGTTCAATATTGTTTCTGTTGGAATGACAGTTTCAAATCAAACACCAGGGAAAAGATATATGCGTTATGGGGTATTTTACATTGTGCCAGGTGGCTTGGGATCGATTGCATTCACATTTATGGCGAATCACACTTCACTATCGATTGGATAAATGAGGGAACGACCTTCTCACCTCCCATTTTGGGCAACTAGTTGTGCAGGATTTGAGAGTTTATATTTTTTTTTACTGAACATATTGACATATAGTTTTTTGTTCTTTTGAATATGTTGGAAACACTTCCTTTAAATTGTGTATCAATCTTATGTAAACATTGACTTTTGTCATAAAACATGTTTGATTTTTAATATATAAGGAAAGAGCATATAATGATCAAAATAGACTTATCTAAAACTTTGATAAATTTGGCATTGAAGGATTATTGGGTTATTTTATTTCAGAATGACCAGAAAGAGGAAGATATTAAAACAAATGTGGAAACTTTTCTTCATATAGGACTGTTTGTTTCTTGGTGGCAACTCCGAACAAATATAAATCTTAAATAAATTAGTTATCATATTTATACAACCTGCATTGTTGTATTCTCGCAACAAGAAGTAAGAAGTGTTTTCGGTGCAATAAGAATTATGCTTCATGCAAGTTCTTTGACCATTAAGCATTTTCGGTGCAATAAGAATTATGCTTCATGCAGCCTATTTGACCATTTTACATCAAGATATATCATAATAAGCTTTTGTCATTTTTTAAATATTATTTTATATTTGTTATATATTTTTTAAAATTTTTGTAAATTTTTATTTAAAATTGTTTTTTTTTAATATTTTGAAACAATTTTTCAAATAATATTATGCTTATGCCATGATATAAATTAACCAAATGTTTAAAAGTAAAAACTTGTTTGAAACGGTAGAATTTAATGAATTAATTTATTATTATTATTATTATTATTATATATTTTAGGTTGGAAGGAGATTAAAACAAATGTGAAAATCTTTCATCGTGATTTGAGAGGACCATTTGTTTCTTGGTAATAACTCCCAATAGATATAAATTTTATATATGGTGCACGTGTATAATTTAGTTATCAAATTTATAGTGTATTGTCACAATGACAAGTGTTTCTTGTGCAACAATAATTGTGCTTTATGTAGGTTATTTGACCATCTTGCCTCCAATATGTACTATCATATGTTTTCACATTCTTGTTAGGATCACAAAATATTGAGAGAAGTGATGGTGTCTAAAGACATCCTTGCTCACACAAATTAACATGGAGTTTTTGAACTTTTAATAGACTATAATAGAGATAAATATCATGGACAAAACCATGGATTCTCATAAAACCCAAAAATCAAAATCAATAGCTTGACACTCAAGTTTACTCGAACCTAACTATATCAAATATTAATAATTATTTTTAAATTTGTTAATAATTATTTTTAAATTTAAATGTTATTTCAAATAACATAAATAAATAAACCTAATATTACATTACATAATATTTTACAACATCACTATTATAATAAATTATACCACAATAATTTTTATAATTTAAAATTTAAAAAACATTTTACAAATAATAATATATGTTCATATGAACAATCCTCTAAATACCTTAGAATGGAAAAAAATAATATAAAACATACATCATAAAATGATATTATTTATATAAACAATATACTACTACCTATACTAAAATATATTTCTTTATCACTACGTGTGGTATAATATATTTTTTAACTTATAATAGCTTTACCTTACAATCATAAAATATGAATGCCACCTTAAAATTTTTATTTTTATATCATAATTAAAATTGCTTTTTAAAATATTTCAAAACCAACTTCAAAATTTATATTATGCGATGACGCAAATCAATTATTAGAAATTTAAAAATTACCAAGAATATTATATTTTCTAGGAATATTATATTTACCAAATGTCCAACAATCAAAATTATGGATCACATACCCTCAAATTTCAAAATATTATTTTTAAATTTAAATGTTATTTTAAATAAATAATTTGACTTAGTTAATATAATTTACATTATATTAGCGCAGATACATTTTAGTTCTGGATATATTTCCCTTCTAAAAGAAGGTTTATTTTAATTTCAGATATATTTCCATTCTAAAAAAAAGTTGGAATTTCAAGAAATTTAATCTCTTTCTGAGCAAGCTTGGTAGATCTCGAATTAAAATGGATCTAGATGTTTTTTATTTTATTTTTATTATTATTCTAGTTTGACAAAGTTAAAATGTTAAACATTACAACAATACAACATCTCTACCATATTTGGCTCGAGAACCCTTCGAAATATAATTATTTGTTTAACAATAAGCACAAAAATGATCCTTTGTCAATATGATATCATCAAATAAATATTTTAGCAAGCCAAAAATTTAAATCTTTAATTCAACATTTTTTTCTTCCATAAAAATATATTTTTCCTTATTGATCCTAAACTCCAAGTAATGCCAAACAAAATATAATAATAAAAAAATATAAATAATTACTTTTCTATAAAATCCTTAATTCGGTGTTTCTTTTCCTATAAAAATATCGTTTGATTTTTCTCATTGGTCACTCAAAGATTGTATCACTCCCATGTTAGATTTTGAAACAAATAAAACACAAAAATAAAATAATAAAATAATAAAAAATCCCACACATAAAATAATAAAAAGTCCCACACTAATAAATTATAAATTATTTATTATTTGTTTAACATTACACCCAAAGCTGAGGAGAATGTGATATAGATCAATCTTACACGTATTTAACAAAGGACATTAAGGAAATACATATCAATGTTAATTTCCATGAATTTGTTAGATGACTTCCATGCAATTTTTAGGTCAAGCTCTTAGTCCGATTTGTTAAAAAATATTATATAGAAGGAGCCTTGCACGACTTTGCATGTATTTCGCACGTCGCATCAGTATCAATGATGCGTTGAATTACAATGAAAATTCCAAAATTAAAAATGATCTTAATCAAATAATTATTTCACTTATTTGTTTTAATGCCATAATTGTTTGCATAAGATTCGTGAAATTTGGCGAATGATTAAAATTAGAAGGCCATAAATAATTATATAATTATTATAAAAATATTATTGGCAAAACAATGGGTGGTAAAAAAGTGGATAGAGGACTAGAATTAAGAATGATACCCAACAATTAGCTGGAGCGGGAGCATGGAGCAATGTTCACGAGAGGAACCAATTAGCAAGAGCCAGGGGCAGCCTCGATCTGGTAGGAGGAAACTAGGGGAGCGCACAAAGAGACACACTCGAGATTACGCGAAGCGCCAGAGTCATGGACCCAGGAGGGGGCCGTGAAAAGGAAACTCCCTTGCCACCAGGGCTAGCTACATTCCAGGATCTGGTTGCAACTTGCAATAAAAGGCCAGCATCCAAAAACCAACATAGGTTCGTGAAAAAAATGGAAACTATCCCCACAATTGCTCTGCCTACTAAAGAGCCTTGCAAAGTTGATTTAAACCTAGCAGAAAGGGGACTTATCAGCCAATTCACAGGCTTATGGCCCTTGCCAAAAGCGGTAGAAGCATGGGTTCAAAGGAACTGGCGTTCACTAGTCAAAGAAGGAATAAAAAGCCATTTCGTCGGCAAAGGATTCTTTGTATTTGTATTCGAAGCAGCGAAAGACAGAAACCTAATATTCAGAAACAACCCATATTTCATGGGGCCTCAGGGACTATATCTGAATCAATGGACTCCAGACTTCGACTCGACCCAGGATGTGCCCTCGGCCGTTCCAGTCTGGGTGAGACTGCCCACCTTCCTCTTCACTATTGGAACCCTGAATCCTTGGAAAAAATAGTTAACAAGCTAGGTAAGTACATCGACCGAGCAGAAAGAAGAGACCAGTATTCCTATGCAAAAATTTGTGTAGAAGTATACCTAGAGAAAGGTCTCCCTGAAGCCTTTAAACTCACAGTGGCTGATTGGTCACACATATAAGTGCTAGATTATGAGAAACTACCATTTAAATGCAAACACTGCCATGGCTATGGGCACTTTAACAAGCATTGTAAAAAGAAATCAAAGGATGTAGTTGAGAAAGAGAAGGGAGATCAATGGACTCAGGTCCAGAAATCAGGACCAACCAAGCAAAGCAACATGAATAAAGGGAAAGCCACCTCCACTGGGAGGGTTGGTCCTCCAGGAGCCCAAGTAGAAGGAAGTTCAATCCCTCCAATAGCAGACATATCAACCAACCCCTTCGATATTCTCAACACACCAGAAGAAACCCAAGATCTAGCAGATAAAGAGATTGAACAGCAGGCAGACAACATGGAAAAAAGCAAAAGGCAAGAGGAATCAGTCCAAACCCCAAAAGGTGCCTCTAGTTCCCCTTCCTATGTAGATATGACAAGAAAGAAGATCCCTGAGACATTGGGATCCGCGGAAGATGAAACATCTGAGAGGCCCTTGAAAAGAGTGGGGAGGAAATCTCACAGAGAGGACAGAGAAGAAGAAGCAGAGAGACAAAAAATGCAAGGTAGTCAGGCCACTATAGATATCTCTATCAACAGAAATACTAGAACCAGGCCTCCCAAGGGAGGTGCTACCCCAACCCCAACTAGTAAATAATGTGATTAGTCTCTTGGAATTACAGAGGACTAGGGAACCCATCAAAAGCTGAAGCAGTCAGGAGCTTATTAAAGTCATAACTTCTCGAGATCCTCATGCTCCAAGAGACTAAAATAGAAGGAGAAGCCCTTCTGGAACTCAACAAAACAAAATGGAAAACAAAAGCTGGAAAAGCCGTAAGTGCTATAGGTACATGAAGTAGGTTAACCAATCTCTGGGAGGCTGACAAATTCCAACTTGAAAGCTCCTTTTAGACGCAGCACTGGGTTTACACCAAACTCTGACACCTACCAAGTAAGATAAACATTGCTCTCTTTAATCTCTATGTTCCTGTACTCTATGTAGAAAAGGAACAATGCTCGCAAACCCTGACTGATTTTTTGGAAGCTTACTCCCTTAATAATATAATTATTGCCGGAGATTATAATCCAATCCCAGACCCAAAGGAAAAAAGAGGAGGAACCAACAACAGGGACTGCTTCCTCCCCTTAGTGGAAAACCTTATTCAACAATGAGATTTACTGGACTTCAAGCCAAAAAAAGGGCTATACACCTAGACAAATAATAGAATAGGGGAGGAGCATATCTCAGCTAGGCTGGATAGATTCCTTCTTCAGAGTTCCTTCCTATCCGAGAAAATGATCATTTCCACAAAAATACTGCCAAAGTGGAACTTAGACCATAAACCCATCCTTCCACTAATGGAAGAAGAAGAAAACCTGGGACCAATCCCCTTCTGGTTCAACCCACTATGGGAAAACAAGGAAGGGTTTCTGGATATAGTGAATAACGCTTGGTCCATTCATGTTCAAGGATCACCCAACTATGTTTGGGAGCAAAAGATAAAAGCCACCAAAACAACCCTGAAGCAATGGATAAAAAAACCCATAATCTCCTCCACTACCCAAAGAAAACAAAGCACAAAGCAGCTGCTGGATCTCCAAATGGGCTTGGAGACTCAAGACATAACTAGAGCAGAGATTCATAGGGAGTAAAAACACCAAATCAACACCCTCTGGACTTTTAGAGAAGAGGAAGAATATTTGAGGCTCAAGTCACGCAATCTCTGGCTTGTGTCCGGAGATAAGAATATAGCCTTCTTCCACAAGCAAATTTGTACCCGCCTCTCTAGAAACCACATTACTAAAATCACCTCGCCAGATGGGACTGTTCTTAAAGGCACAACTCTGATAAAAGAGGTGGCAACCTCTCATTTTTAGTTGTTGTTCAAAGAAGAAGGCGTCGAGGAATCCCAAAATCGCTATCCACACTCTTTAAACAAAAAATACTCTGGAGTGCAATCCCAAAATATATCTGCTGGGGAATCTGGTTGGCTAGGAATGAAGCCATCTTCAACAATAGACTTCAATCCACCAACACAGTCACTACCAAGGCCAAAGCCTTGCTGTTGGAAACTCTCGAAAATAGACCTCATAAGTCATACTGCTACCTACTCCCTGAAGAGCTCAGTTGGCTAGGTGAATCCCTGAGACGGGCAAGCATCAAGAAGAATATCTGCTTGACTAGCCATAATCTAGAGTGGCATCTTCAGATCACTAAGGTGGAATTCCAAAAATGGCAGAAAAATCAGGGAAAAGTCACGATTTTCTTCGATGGAGCCTCCAAAGGAAACCCGAGGATATCAGGGGCAGGAGGAATAATCTATTCCATAAATGGACAAAAACAAAACAACTACAGTTGGGATCTAGGACAGAACACCAACAACCAGGCCAAGATCCTAGGTCTGCTAAAAGCTTGTCAACTGGCTCAAAGGAACATAGGGGAAAACCTTCAAATCTTAGGGGACTCTGAAATCCTGATTAAAATGCTTAAGAGCGATCAACTCAACAACCCTACTCTAAACAAGACCCTAGAAAGAATAAGAAAGTTGACTCAAAACTTCACATCCTGCTCATTCTACGATGTCCTGCGAGCTCAGAACAAGGAAGTCGACATAGTGGCCAACAAAGGATGTTTCGTAGCCCAAGGTATGCTGGTGAAATATGATGAATATTCGGAAAGGCACCCAATCCCTTAACAGGCAAGGAGAGTCGTTCAAGGACAGAATCCTGCAGAATAAAGGCGGGCTCACTTCTTGACAGGTTTTTGGCTTTCCGCATGGGCCAGCTGTGAAGGGAGTAAAAGCAAGGCGAAAAATGGATTTCATTCAGAAGACGATTTTGATGGATGAGAAGCGAAGACACAAGGCGGGGGAAGATCCAACGTTCATCGCGAGCTGGAAAAGATGGGGGGTTAAAGATGTGGGGAGCAGTAAGCAGTTTTCATCGCACCGCTTCTGGCTGTTGGGTAGTATTTCTCGTATCGGACGCGATGCGACTCATAGCCTGATGCGTGGCAGGAAAAGATCGCCCATTTAACGTGCCCCTGAGGTGATAAAGGTTAGACAACAATTCGACGCGATAAGCGTTAGATCTGGGTGGGGGAAGATCTTATGGTTATTGCGCACTTTTCATGGCGGGGTCTTATCCTTCCAGTGGGGTCGGGTACGAAGATGGGTCCCAGTTAAAGCTTGGCTAGCTAGGGATGCGACAAGCATCAGATTTGGGCGAAGTTGATCTAACAGTCATCACACATTGCAAAAGAAGGGGAGTTATTCCGCAGGGAGTGGTAAGCAAGTTGCTTCACACCACTTTTGGTTTCTTGGCATTTTTTATGAAATCGCGATTCCACTCAGGGGCTGACGTGTGGCAATATAAAACCACCTATATCGCGTGCTCCTGAGGAATTAAGGTCGAAAAGCAATGGACATGATTTGTGTCGGATCTGGAAGGAGAAGATTTGATGGTTGTTGCGTGTAGAGATCAGGGGGGGTTAACCCTGTAGTTCGGTTGGGTTCAGGGGATAAGACAAGTTTTAAACAAAATCATTTTAATTTATGCCGGTGTGCAATTGGGCCCGTGGAACTTAGTTTATGTGGGTTTTAACTTAACCTAGGAAAGTACCAAAGAATCAAAGAAAAGAGGACCATAGGAAAGCAAGGATAGGAGGCCTCTTTTAAGCTTGAATTCTCGCATTTGTTTGTACTTGAGGTTGTTTGGCATGCCCAACCTCTTCTTATTAATAAAATTCAACCGTTCCTGTTAAAAAAATAAATAAATAAAGTGGATAGAAAATTTTGAATGTAATTTGAATGACTTAAAATGTTTAACTAGACAACAAAGAGCAAGAAAGGTTGGACAAAATAAGTTTTTTTTTCCATATTTTTTCCTTTAATAGAAAAAAAAAAAAACTTTTTATTAGAGGGTGAAAACATTATATTATAAAATTATAATGAGAGAGATTACCTTTTTTCTTTAAATATAAAATAATAATTTTATTAAAAAACTATTATATCAAAATCTAGAGTCCAAAATATGCCTTAAGACAAATTGACTATTTTACTTTGCTTTAATTTTAATTATTTATTTATTTTTATTTTCATGTAATTTGACCTGGCCAAAATGTTAAAAAGACATGACATTACAACAAGACACTATGTGACATTACATCTCTACCATACTGGGCTCGAGAGAGGTCAAGCTCGTAGTCTGTTTTGTTAAGATATATTATATGGAAGGAGCCTTGTATGTATTTCTGGGAGGAGGTGGGTTAAACCTCAAGAGATGCATCTACTAGTATGTTTTGTTAAAGAATATTATATGGAAGGAGCCTTGCATGTAGTTTTGGGAGGAAGTGGGTTAAACCCTGAGAGATGCAAACCATTTTCATCATCATCTCTTATTAAGGCTCTTTCTCTATAAAGAGATAAAAAGAAAATAATGGGCAAAAAGAAACTCTAAAGCTGAAAAAGATCCAAATGAAATAAATATTTCACCTACTTATTTCGATGATAATTGCCTTTGCATAATATTTGTGAAATTTCACCAGTTGTTAAAATTAGAAGGCCATAAATAACTAGTGAAATGGAGTTGTTTGGTTGATAAATTCCTCTCTTCTCACATGGATGATGGAAAACCTTTGAAATAATGCTATGATAGTTTCAAAACCTTACCTTATATAAATACCATAAGAATATTATTTGCAAAACAATGGGTTGTAAAAAGGTGAATAAAATAACACAAACTATAAATTTAATATTTTTCATTATTATTATTATTTTAATATAATTTGACTGAGTTAAAATCTTTAACTTGACATGACAACTACTGGGTTGGAGAGCCTAGGCACAAAAACTATTTTTTCCTTTAATAAAAATAGCAAAATTTCTATTAGAGGGTGAAAATCTTATATTTTAAAATTTTAATGAGAGTGATTTTTTTTATTAAAAAATGAATAATTTTATTAAAAAATAAAAAAAATATTATATTTAAAATTTAGAATCCAAAAAATAATATTTTTTAAATTTAGAATCGAAAAAATCTTCGTCTATAAATTGACTATTTTATTTTAATTTGACTTTAGTTATTTAATTATTTAATTTAATTTATGTGTTTTATTTTTATGTAATTTGACTAATTCAAAATATTAAACAGGATAAGACATGACATTACAATACCTCTAGACCCAATAATGTCTTACAACTTCACTGCCGCATAAGCATTTCTCAATACAATAATTTATATAATTCAAAATTTAAATAAAATTTAAAAAATGATGATGATGATGATGATGATGATGATTAATGTCCACTTAGACCAATGTGGTCTATCAGACCTCAAGAAAAGACAGTCTAATTGTCATTCTTCAAAATATTGTTCTTGTGATTAAAGAGCAAGGAAATAAGCATTCAAAGATTGCTATAGTTGGGTTGGCTTAATAACTCAAGAAGATTGGAGGTGTGGCTGATGATAGGGAAATGAGAGCGGATGTGGGCAAGAGTCGGACAGTCTAAAAGGAAGTGATTTTCATCTTCCACCTTCTTAGTATCACAAATCTGACAAATTCTATCGTCCCAGTGAGTTTTGGGAGTAGACCACCACCCGGTCTCACTTTGAAGCTCATGAGAGTTAGTTATAATCCTAGCTATGTTCATTTTCTTCTTGGTGCTAGTCAACATAGAGAGATAATTCCGGCTATCGAGGGTGGGGTTGATCACCTTCTTATAGTACCTTAGCTTCCTTTTACCCTCCAGCTCCTTAACATCTTACATCTTGTCCTTAAAACTATAGGTAATAGTATCTTTGATATTGTCCTTGCTTCCCATGATGATTTCTTCCTTAATCCCCCAAAGGTTGATCCAAGACTGAGCATCTTGATGCCACCCACGCTTGAGGCACAGGTGGGGGTTTTGACTAAAGTTAGAAGCAATTTTTGGGAGCTTGTTGGATACCATATTGTGAAGCTTCTTCTTATATATCATATATATAAACATAGCATACTTTCAATGGGGGACAAGCCAGCTTCGATCAAGAGGATAGGATAGTGAGTGTTTCCCTTGATCTTGAGGTTATAGGTTATGAATTGCTTTTGGATCATCTCAATCTTTCTCCACGGATCCCTAGATATACTGCACCCCCAAACTTCACATCTAATAAGGGTGACGAGAGTCTCAAATAGGAACCTTTTTTTACTCCAAAGGTAAAGATCGACTGATTTACAATTGTTTTCAAGTTCATAGTAAGCTTTCCAACCTCCAATAATTCTTTTCTCGAGGTTATAATTCCAGTTGAGATGATGAGGAAAGTCAATACCCAAATATTTATAAGAAGAAACCTGCTCAAGGCAATGTTTATTGTAGACAAAACTACCATGGGTGATCTTTCTGGATTTAATGATCGTGACTTTATTCTTGTCGGTATTAACTATCATACCCATCTTGGAGCAGTAGACATGAAGAGCCTTAAGCTGCTTGTCTAGGTCATCATGGCTCCTTGCAAGAATAACGATACCATTAGCATAAAGGAGAAGAGTAATGATAATACCAACGAGCTCGGTGCCTTTGCAACCCATAGTTTCGAGACACTCCTCTAGTTTATCGATGTAAATACCAAAAAGGGTAGGGGAAATGGGACAACCTTGCTTAACCCTGATAATACATTTAATATATTTAGACCACCCTTCGTTGGTTTTAAGCTTGGAAATGATAGTCTCGTAGAGGTAGATCACAACAATCCTTAGTTCATGAGGAACCATGACCTCTTCAAGCCTCACCCAAAGCTTATCTCTAGGGACAGTGTCGAAAGATTTCCTAAAGTCCACCAAACAAAAAAAGAGATCGGTTTTGCTATTGCGACATTTCTCCACGATAATCCTAAGGGCGACAAGGTGGTCGATGGTCGAGTGATGTCTCCTAAAAGAAGCTTTCCCTTTAGCTCTTTTACCTTGCTTCTCAAGCCAAAGGCTAAGATTTTTTCCAAAATGAGCCCATAAAGCTTGGCTAAGATGTGGCTAATCGTAATGGTCCTGTAGTTAGAGGGAATGCTTTTGTCCCCATTTTTGAAGATAGACATAATAAGGCTTTGCGTCCAAAGCTTAGGGAGGCCATGCTTTACAACCAAATTTAGAAGCCTGCAGAGATGAGGAATGAGGATATATTTTCCCATTTTAAAGATCTTAGCTTGGTAACCTACAATATCTTTGGATTTCCCATTAGTGAGCTTATTAATCCTAAACTCAACGTCTTCCAGAGAAAAAATATCATCCTTAATAGGAGTGTTTAAGATGGTGCCCATGGTGTCTGGAGAATCATACAACTGCTTCAGAGAGTTATTCCAATTTTCTAGAGGGATATAATGATTATATTTAGTTTTACGAATAAGCACATTCCGCCAAAACTTTATGGGCGCAACTTTAGAAAGGTGGAGAATATGTTCTTGTCTCTTATTAATATATGACCTCTTCTTCCTCTTAATGAGAGATTTGTATATACTTATATTATGGAACTTAATGATTTCATTAGGGGTGTCTTTGATTACTTTCCTGACACTTTTATAGTCTTTGTCATACCAAGGATTGGAAGTTTTATTATTTTTCTTATATGAAGCCTTATTAGAGAATTTGTTAATGGTGGTGGAAAGGGTAGTAGTAAAATGGTAATAGATTTGATCAATGTTGTTATTGTAGGTCAGGGAGCCTAAATTCCTTTCCAAATCCCTTAAGAAAAGGTTGACATTACTTCTATTGAAGTGAATGTGACTTTTTCTTTCACTGTTCTCCTGCATGTGGGTGGTATTCATAACAAGATTGAGGGATAAAGACAAATGTCTGTGGTCAAAGTCAAGCTCGTACCTGTTAAGAAGCTCAAAGTCTATAATATGGTTGAGGATATGGATGTTAGAGATCTCATAATCCACGACACTGCTACCTAGCCCATGGAAACAGGTTATCTAACCAGAGAGAGGTGATTTATTAATACCATTACAAATGATTAGGTCCTGGGAACTACAAAGTTTGAGGAGCTCAGTGCCGAATAAGTTCTCGATAATGTCTTCAGATTTTCTCTTGAATCTATTTGCTAAGTGACCATTCTCATCAAGCCACAAGGGGTCGGGGATAGAGTTGTTAGTTAACAAAATAGCTTGGTTAGTAGCAGTCCGAGCATTAAAGTCCCCAAGCAAAATGATATTGCCATCATTTCTTAGGTTGTAGATGTATTTTTCTAGGGTATTGAAAGATAATTCTTATCTAGGTTGTTTTTATTATAGGATGTAGAGTTGATAGGGGCGAAATAGTAGATTGCAAGGGAGATCCTATTGGTTGTAGAATCAGAGATCTCGAGCCAAATGTATTGATTGAAGGGGTCGTTTTTATGAAGTTGGATGTGAGAGGAAACAATGTTCCTAATATAACAGGCTATACCACCAAAACCTCTCCTGGAGGATTGCTTATTCCACGCAGACCAAAGAGTGAACTCGTCAAGTTGAGGGACCTTAGATTCGTCATGCTCCCAAGTTTCAGCTAAAAGAATAAGATTGATATCACTCGGGATCCAACTTAACATAGGACCCTTACATCAAGGAAAAGCACGACAGTTCCAGAAGAGGATCTGGAGTGATGCCATTCCCTATTTATTAGTCGTGTTTGGGACTCTATCTTTAATAATAGCTTTTCTATTCCTAATGATTGCCCATTTCCCCTCTTTTGTTGTCTCCTTGACCTTTTGTACTTCTTTCCTAAGTTCAACTTGGTTTTCTGGAATGAGGTCTTCATTTATAAAGATTCTCGTTCCTTTTTATGGCCATTACAACTAACCTTGACACGGATTAGTCTATGTTTATGCTCAAGTATCTTTCCTACCCTTATTTCTTCAGTGACATAAGTTGTTTGAATTGGATATTTTGCCTTTAATTGTTCTTTAACTAATTCTAGTGTGTTTTAATTGTTTTGTTCTTCTATACCAACAATTATAAGGTGTAAGGCTCTTTTTTGGCGCTCATGGTCGAGTACAACTAGTTTATTAACTTCTTCTTTTATGGGTTTAATATCTAATTTATTCTCTGTGATATTTAGGGCTGAGTTATTATGTAGTTGTTCTTTTAAATTTTTAATTTCGTTTTTCGAAGTGTAATTTTCTTTAACCATTGCTTGTTTGATATGTTCGATTTCTTAAATTCTACCTTTCTTTCCTTGGAGTTCAGTCTCGAGTGAGAGTATTTTATTTTCTATGGTTATTTTCAAGCATTGTAGTTAATTCTAGTTTAAAATGGTTTTCTTTGTCTTCTCTTTGTCTTTCTAAAGATTCAATGTACTCATAAAGAATCTCTAGCGTAATTTTACTTGGTTTCCCTTTGTTAGAGGGGGGTTTAGAAAGATGAGAAGTACTCATAGTGGAACTAAGAAAAACTTAACAAGAGGAGAATAGGTGGGAATGTATGCATTTGTCAGATTTGTTTGTATTTAACTAATTCTTCTGGATTCACTCATAGTTGACTTCTAGTTTGTCTCCCTTCGAGAGTGCATGCTCTAATAGCTACTGTAAGTAGCAAATTGCCCAACTCTGAATCTGTAATATTAAATTGCTTGTGTTCTGCAACATCTAAATAAAATTGGAGTCTTGTAGTCAACACGATTAGATGTCCCAATGCGAGATCAAATTTCCTGAAATTGGTGTCTCTCAACATATCGGGACTATTATAAACGAGACCTTTGCACTTCTTCAGTAAACCTCGTTACAGGATTTCACACCACAACTTGCTTAGAATAAAATTCAGAAACTCAGCTTCAGAGATTCGGGCATCTCATGGCAATATTTCAAGAACACATAGACTGTTACTGAACCCTTTCTAGGCTCTAGATGGTCACTATAAGAGTTGTGATTGGACACCAAGTGTGTGATCCACTGCAGAGTAATGTTTTTTTTTTTTTTTTTTCAACACGAAAAAAACTATATATTTGTATTCCATGATTGATATACATACAATGATTATGTAACTGCCTGTTGATAAACTGTAGATAGAAGACATATCCGAACATTGAAATTGATAAAATAATGAAATATTCCAGGATACATACTCGGAAGCTGAGTGGAAATCAGATGAGATAGAGCTCAAAAAGATTCAAAAAACTGCAGCGTATGATGCGAATTAAGGAAGAAGTACCTATACTGCAATGAAACTATCAAATATGCATAAGACAATTATAAGATACCAAAATTTCTACCATATGTTAATGTTATATGCCCTGAAAATGGAAATCATGGATCTGGTAAATATTGTTGTCCGCCTTTATCTGCATTCTCCATAAACCTTGGGGCAAGGTTAGACCCAATTTAGATAAAGCATCAGCCTTTTTGTTTTTGTGCCTATCAATATGAGAGATAGAATAGTCGTTCTTGTTATTCCATAATGCTTCTATCCTGTCCAACCATCCGGCAAGGTGAATGTTTTTTACGTGTTGCTTTGACAAAACATGATCAGTTATTACCTTGGAGTCTCCAAAGATTTGCAGTTTCGGAATATCAAGAAAATTGCTGAAGGGGAGGAGACCCGCTAAAGCCACAGCTTCTGCTCTGTTGTTTGTCCGCGGACTAGCATTCCAATAGATTTCTATAGCTTGTGCATTTGCTAATCTGATGAAAACACCACATGCACAAATACCTTGTTGGGCAGCACCGTCAAAAAAAGCACATGGTGTTATCAAAGTAGTTGTCGAATTGGATCTACTTCCACTCTCATACCTGTTGATTAAAGACTCATAATTCCTTCCATTAATGTTGTTGTTCTTTCCATATATATCGAGGGCATTGTATAGGGCTATTATAGAATCTGTTACAGAAGAGCTTGTATCCACCTTTGAGCTGAATATTTTTCCATTTCTCCACTTCCATATGCCCCAAATAGCCAATAAAGCAATGGCTCTCCATTCTTTCTCCATGGTGCTCCATACTTTAAATGCTTCAGAAATGGATGGAAAAGAGCCAAAGGAAAAACCAAAGAGAGCCGCAAGACTCTGCCAGATTGGCCACACCTGTTGACAGTTGAGGAATAGATGGAAATTATTTTCAGAGCTTTCTCTGCATAGCGGACATATGGCTGGCCCGTGCCAATTGCGTTTTTGTAAGTTTTCCCATGTAAGATTCCTATTATAAAAGACCAGCCAAGCAAAAATGATTATCTTGGTGGGGCATCCCGATTTCCACAGTGTGGGAGGGAAAACTTCCCCAGGGATATCGATCTCAGAACTTAGGAGCTGCAGATAAACATGTTTTACCTTCACATTCGTGGAACCATCCATACCTCCCCAAATGAGCAGGTCTTTATCCGCCGATCGGAAAATACCATGGCCATACAACGAGGATAAAACAAAATTCCACTGTGCCGTCATGTCTCCATAGAGTTGCAATTCTTCCGCGGTTTTCCAAATGGGAATGGCTCCTTTCCATTGTCGGATAGCGCTGGCCCAATAGAAAATTCCTCTGTTATGGAGCGCTCTCAAAAACCGAGGGGAAACTTGAATTTTCCCCGCTCCTCCCGCAAACGCATCCCTGCCTATCAAGATCTGAGAGCTCGTCTGAAATTTCGAGATGATGTTCTGTCTAAAATAAGGTTCCAGCCTCATGAACCCTCTCTAGATAGCCGATCCAAAAGGGGATCCAATATGATTCTTCCTAATCCAGTATGTCATGTCCCTGTTATACATATATTTTGCGCGAATTGCTAAGCTCCATAACGAGTCGCCCATGACAGCCTTCCACATCGATTTGCATAAAAGAGCTTTCCTGAATTGTGCCAATTCTAAAATGCCCCAACGCAGATTAGTTCCATTGGCCCACCAGAAGAGATTCAGCTTAGGCTATTGAGACATAGTCACAAGATTCATACGGGCCTCAGTGTTCGCTCTATCCAAAACTAATCTCTGATGACATACGCTCAACCAAAAGACCTTTGCTTTGACTAGAACTAAACTCAGAGATGACTCGCTCAAACTCACGACTCAACTAGAATCAAAAATTAATTTTCAAAGTTCACAAATCCAAATCTTTAAATCAAAAATCTAGATAGAAATTTGCCATATAAACAACCCTCTACAACCTCTCACAAAGTAAAAATAAAAATAAAAAACAACCTCTCACAAAGTAAAAATAAAAATAAAAAACATTACAAATGATATTATTTATATAAACAATACACCATATAATAATATTATTTATATATTCAATATACTACTCTAAGTTTTATCACTACCTAAAGAACTTACATAGTAATTTACAATCATAATTTATCACTACATAAAGAACTTACATAGTAATTTACAATCATAACACATGAATGCCAAACCTGTGATAAATATTTATTTTAACTATTTATAGATACAATTATAATATAAAGTATGCTCTCGAGAACATTAATTATTAAAACCTTTCTCATCTACACAGTCATTCGTTAATAATTAAGAACTCAATTATCCCCACAATTACATATTTCACTTATACTTTTATAGCGCAGGGGTAATATATAAGGTCGCAGCGTAAACAGTAATGGTTGCTTAAACTTTTATGGTGCAGGGGGTAATATATAAGGTCGTAGCGTAAACTGTAATGGTTGCTTAATTATTACTATGCCCCAAAAGGTGTGGGGTACTATAAAGTACCGCCTTTGCACTTTGGTGTACAGGATATTGAACTCGTGACCTGCGTTGTGGTATTTATACTTTTCACCACTCCACTACAGAGCACAGTCAAGGCTAGCGACCTCGTCCATTTTCTTTGAACAAAATAAATAAATAAATACACAAAATACAAAACATTAATATTTAGCAGGGTAATTGACGTTGAAATGTTAATGTTTATTTACATCAATGTCATCAGAAATGGTTGTGAACAATCACAATATTATAGTTATGTGGTGCATTGTCAACATTTTACTGAAGGTTTTTGACCTGCGTTTTGGTTTTTATGGTTTACAAATTAATTTTAAGTAAAGATAGGTTTTTTTTTTTTAGGGTAAAGGCGACAATGGAGTAGATGCAATGATAAAAGAAAACATACCATTTTCTTTCTAAAATGTAAATATGAATATGGTTTCCTAATGTATAAATTAAAATGATAATCATTTTTTTTAATTGTAATTGGAAAAATAGGCATAAACGAGAATGATATTTTTCTGTTAAGAAGTTGTACTTTGAAATTTTTGGTTAATTTTAAGTTTATGTACATTAATTATCATTAAAATCATATTCTTCATTATTAATAATAATTTGGAAAGGTTCTTCATTGATTTACATGTAGTTGTTGAACATACAAATTCTATTTTCTTCCAATATAAATATGTTTAATGAAAAAGTTGATATTATATGTATTATACAAAACAAATTGTAGGAGAATATAAGGTTAGTTACGAAATGTAGAAGAATATAAGGTTAGTTACAATTTTCTTACTTGTATAACATATATGTAATACAATCCACTAATTACATCAAAAGAGCTTTGAACATACCATTTTTTTTATGTGTCTCATTTCAAGTATATATCATTTTCTTTTTTATTTGTTAACTGCTTTTCAAAAAGAAATTTGGCATAGAAGAATCTTCAAACCATGCAATGTTGTTTAGACTATCATGAATGTGTTTTATTTTGGACTTGTTCGCATTACAAGTTACTTTATTGCTAAGAAAATTTAGAATTTTGTTTGAATTTGTGTTTTTATTTAATTATTTTGAGCAAATTTATGGACGTCTACAAGTTTTGAATAACCAAGAACTACAACTTTTGATTAGTGTAGTATGTTGGAGTGTAAGTTTTTGAATAATCCAAAACTCCAACTTTTGATTGGTGTAGTATGCTCAAGTACTTTAGTACAAGATTCACTTCCTCTTTCTTAATGAATAAATGAACCCTTAAGGCATATGTGTAATTTTTTGGAGATTGATGATGACATTGTTATAGTTGTTTCCATTTCATGTACTATTGGTCCTATTTGTTTCAAAAGATAATAATTTTCATGCATCACAGTTATTTATTGAAAACTCAATTATCCCCACAATTACATATTTCATTTATAGCGCAGGCGAGTAATATATACAAATTAATAGTCACTTAATTATTATTAGGCCCCAAAAGGTCGGGGTACTATAGAGTACCGCCTGTTGTTTGCATTCGGGTGGTGTTGCAGTTGATCGAACTCGTGACTTGCATCGTGGTATTTATAATTTTCACCACTCCGCTACAGAGCACAGATCAGGGGTAATATTTATTTTTTACATTAGTATTCAGCATTCTAGTTGATGTTGAAATGAAGTTTATGTATATCAATTTCATAAGAACTGACTTTGTGAACAATCCCAATATTATAGTTACGTTGTGCATTGTCAACATTTCATTGAAAGTTTTTAACAGGTATGGTTTTGATTGTTTAGAAATTATTTCCAATTAATGATAGGTTTTATATTTTGGTTTTGATTATTTAGAAATTATTTCCAGTTAAAGATAGATTTCATTTTTTTGAGGGCGAAGGTGAGAATTAAGTAGAGGAAATGATAAAGAAAACATAATTTATTTTTTAAATGTAAATATGAATATGGTTTTTCAATGTACAAATTAAAATGATAGTTATTTTTTTAATTGTAATTGAGAAATAAGTATAAACATTGAAATGAAGAGAATGATATCGACATCTTTTTGTTAGGAAGTTGAAAATTTAAATTTTTTTTGGTTAATTTTAAGTTTATGTAAATTAATTATCATTAAAATCATATTCTTTATTATAAATTGGAAAGGTTTTTAATAGATTTACATGTAGTTGTTGAACATACACATTTTATTTTCTTCCTACATAAATATTGCATATGTTTAACGAGAAAGTTGATATTGTATGCATTATACTAGACAAAATGTTGGAGAATATAAGGTTAGTCACAATCTCCTTACCTTTACAACACATATGTAATACAATCCACTAATTACATAAAAGAGTTTTGGATATAAAATTTTGTTATGTGTCTCATTTCAAGTATCCATGCTTTCTTTTTTATTTGTTGACCGCTTTAAAAAAAATTGGCATAGAAGAATCTTCCAACCATGCAATGTTGTTTGGACTATCATGAATGTGTTTTATTTTGGACTCTTCTTGTTTGTATTACAAGTTTCTTTATGGCTATGAAAATTTAGAATTTTGTTTGGATTTGTGTTTTTACTCAATTATTTTGAGCAAATTTGTGGACATCTACAAGTTTTGAATAGCCAAGAACTACAACTTTTGATTAGTGTAGTATGTTGGAGTGCAAGATTTTGAATAATCAAGAACTCCAACTTTTGATTGGTGTAGCATGCTCAAGTACTTTAGTACAATATTCACTTCCTCTTTTTGAATGAATAAATGAGCTCTTAAGCCATATGTGTAATTTTTTGGAGATTGATGATGACATTGTTAAAGTTGTTTCCATTTCATGTACTATTGGTCCTATTCATTTCAAAAGATAATACTTTTCATGCATCACCTTCATAAAGTTGTATTGATGTATTTTCCTGTCAAGGAAAAGAGCCAACCTCATAAGGCCCGTTTTTGAGTTCCCTTTTGCATTTTTATAGAGGCGGTCCTCCTCTTTTTACTCATTTAGATATTCAAATAACTCAAATATGGAAATATAAGCATTCAACACATGCACTTGTTAGTGGCCTGAGTGTTTTAAAAGAAAAATAAAATAAATATATCAAAAAATAATAAAATTTCAAGATTTATTCTACTGTAGTCATCTCACATGGGAATTTACTATGGGAGCAATATCATACCACGTGCATTCATATTTGGGGGATATATATTGAGGGAAAAAAGGCAGCATATAATAGGGGGTAAAGGGTTTCTATATTGGCATGTTTAGAAAATGGAGCTCAAAGTTAATGAAAAAATATAAAGGGGTATAAAAAATATTAATGAAAAACTAGTGAAAGTAGGACGTTTTTAAATTGAGAAGGTGTATTGGGTTCATATTGGCAGGGGGTAAAATAATGTGATTTTTAGAGGTATTTTCCGATATGTAGTCAAATTACGGGTGTTTTTTAGTATGCCATGAACGCACATGATATGTTGGAGGTTCATTGAGTGAAGCCCCATGACTCATCCATTCACATATCATAAGGAGACACATTTGAAGCGAATTCAATTAATAGAACAAAATAAATAGGGTCCAAACATTTAGAGAGTTCTAAAATGATTTCATGGATTTAAAGATCATAAATAAGGCAGGGAAACATTCATGAGATTCATACTCATTAAAAGTTTCATAATCATAAATGGCACGCGTTCCCAAAAGTAACTCTTTGCAAGAGTGAAAAAGTATGTTTATAGACTTCGAGTTTTGAATAAATTTAAGTGCCTAAAGAAATTCACAAAATCTTGATACTTAATGCAAATGTAAAGGTGTACATCTCTAAGGGATTGGGATTAGGCTCCCATGGACTGATTAATGTAAGGGTACTTGGAAGAGAAAGAGAAATTACATGCAAGGATTGACTTTAGAAACATATAAGCCCGTTCATAATTTTGGATGATTAAAGACTGGGAATAAAGTGGAGAACTGCTTCAAAACTAAATACGGAACATTCACAAAGTTTGAGAAAGATGGCAAAGGAAATCTCTCTCTCTCTCTCTCTCTCTCATTCTGATTTTTTCCCTTTATAATTTTGTCTTTATCTTTTCAACTACTTAATGGTTAGGTTTTTCCTCTTTGTTTTAACTGAATAAATATCCATTTTTAGAAGTATTAAGTTAGGAAATTTTCCTCCAAGCTGGGTCTTGCTTCATATATTCCATATTCACCTTTTTATAAATCATTAAAAAAAATTATAATAGAAGCCCAAAATTAGTCATGATCATTTTCAAAATTTTCTAAGTTGATATATCTATACTTTTATCCCTGAACCTCGCTCCTTATGTGTTCTTCAGTCTCCTATCTTTCTAATGAGCTCTAGTTTTCCATAAATGAACATTGAAAACTCAAATTATGGTCTCTAAAGTTTCATGACTCAACCACCATCGATTTGCACAAAATGACTAAGCAATTGTTGATTTACTTCACATAAATGTGATTGCAATCACATTTCTCATTTTTCATGTAGCAGGATACATCGAAAGTATGCAACATGGGCATTTCTTGGATAGGGAATCCAATTCTGCATCCAACGTGTTTTCTCACTCGAAATTTGAGTAAAATCGTAAGGAGATAAGTTGAAAATACAAGTTGAAAAAGTAGTTTTTTTATTTTTTTATTTTTTTACTTTTTTACTCCAAAAATGGTGAATCATCCCCCATGGTTGACATCATCATCTTGAATCCTATTGGTTCTTATAAAGTTTATTTTGGTTGTACATTTTTGTTTTGAGGCCCATTTTTCACCTCAAAATTTCTCCAATGAAGGGATTCTTCATAGTAGAAATTGATGAAGTTGAGAATAGAGATTGAATCTTCAATTATAGTATGGGACTTAGTGGAAACTCCACTCTTTAATTGATGCCCTGCACTCCAACCTTTGAACCCTCTTTAGACTCTCTCTTTGAGGAACTTGTCTTTGTAAGATTTCCTAGCCTCCTTTTACATTTTTGGGGATATGACTCATTAAGTGATATTGGAAATACTTTTGGAAATTTTTCATTTTAAAAAGTGAGGAGAGAAAATACCAATCGATTCACCACATATTTGTGTATATGTACTTAGCCTAGCTTGATTGTTTACCTATAAGAACCCTATTGTGCTTCGACCAACCAATGTAGATATGGACTTTAGCAAGTGTATGTCTATAGAAATCAATCTTGTATCCAAAGACTAAACTTGGACTCAAAAGTTGGATAGTGGAGGTAGGGCTTCTTCTAAAATAGGGCACATTTCTACCCAATATACTAAAATATTAAAGATAGGGAAATCAAATAAATATCGTCACAAACCCACTTGGTGGGATGGAGAAAGGAAGCACATCATTTGATCAACACAGAGTCTCTAGTGTCTTCATAGAACCCCTCTCCAAAAAAATCCCAAACAATACTCTCTCCCTTTGTGACACCTTAAGTCTCCTCTAACTTCTTGACATCCTCCCTAATTAGTAAAGTCAGACTTGCCCCTCAAGGAGGAAGTAAAGTCTCCTTGAACACCCAAATGAAATTGGTGAGTTGGGCCAGCTAGGTTAAGGAAGAAGTAGCAATTCATAAGAGCTTAAAAAACTATGAAATCCCTTTAGACAAATCCAAAATGGAACACGATAAAAAAGGAAAGGGAAACCAATCACACTAGTTTGGAATTTAAGGGAGGAATGGATTGAGGTGCTTAAGAAAGGTAAACACATTTTAATTTTGTGACAAACAATGGAAATAAATTGACATTGAAATCCATTCTAACCATATATTATTTATACAATTTAGTTTACTCTCAAGTTTTTTACAACTAGCCTGATCCATCTTAACTTTGCATCTATCAAGTGTTGAATGGCATCAAATCTCTCGAGGTGCAAGCAAATCGATGAAAAGTTTGTGCTTCCTAAGATTTGATCCCTCTGGACGCTTGATAGATCTGGAGTTAAAATTAATTTAAGCTAGTTTAAAATATTAACTTAAACTATTTTAATATCAAAATTTTATTAAATTAAAAGAAATTATAATAAACTTAAAAATATATATAATATATATTTTACTGGATCCCTGGATGTAGTTAAAAAAGAGGCTATAATGATTAATATAAAAATATCTAAAACTTTGATGAATTTGGCATTGAAGGATTAGATGGTTATTTTATTTCAGAATAGCAAGAATAAGTCTCTTCGGTCAACTATGTGATCTTAATAAATGGCATTCCATCCGTTTTTTCTTTTCTTTAGGAGTCTCTTACAGGGCTGCTCACTCTCTCCTTTTCTATTTATGTTAGTCATTGGCTTAACATGCTTATAACGTTGGCAACGAATAATGGATTATTCTCAGGCCTGCAACTCACAAAAAAATGTATCGATATCCCACCTTGTTGACGCCATTTTACTATTTGGATAGGTCTCCATAGAACAATGGGCACATCTATTCCACATTATTTCAAAATTTGGAGATGCCTCTGGTTTATTTATGAATTGTTTGAAGTTATGCTCATCCACTCATCCAACGAGATGGTGATAATTGTGGACATTGTTGACAATTTTTTTGGTGGATTCCTTCCCTATGGAGGTTAGTTTCACATACCTTGGCTTCTAGATGAAACGAAATAGATATGTCATTTCAGATTGGCAATGGTTAATAAAAAAGTCTGAAGATAATTATCGGTCTGGTCACACAAATCACTATTTATGTGTGGTAGGATGATACTTGATCAGTCGGTTCTCCAAAATATATTTGTCTACTGGATTCATTTATATATACTTCCCAATGCTATCATAAAATGTATAGACACCATCGTTGCAAACTTTCTTTGATTTCGTGCAAAGGAGGGTCATAAATACCATCTAGTGCGATTGGATGAGATCTCTAGGCATGGAGTTAGGTGGTTGGGGCTTAAAAAACAAGGAGTTTTTTGGTTGGGCATTTCTTACAAACAAAAAAATTGCATGCCATGCAAAGTAGGTGGGTCATAAATACCATCTGGTGTGACTGGATGAGATCTCCAGGCAAGGAGTCAGGTGGTTGGGGCTTAAAAAATAAGGAGTTTTTTGGTTGGGCATTTCTTACAAACAAAAAAAATTGCATGTCATGCAAAGGAGGCTCATAAATACCATCTGGTGTGACTAGATGAGATCTCCACACAAGGAGTCAGGTGGTTGGGGCTTAAAAAACAAGGAGTTTTTTGGCTAGGCATTTCTTACAAACAAAAAAAATTGCATGCCATTTCAGGTGATGGATTATGGCAGAAGATTGTACAGGGAAAATATTTCAAAAACTTGACATTACATGCATGGTTAAAAGATGGATCGAGTCACAAATTGAAGGGATCATGCATATGGAGAGGTTTTTAAAAAATTAAAAGGTGGATCTTTGAAAATATATGTTAAGAGATAGGCTCAGGCAGGTCTATAGTAATTGGGATTGACCCCATATATGGTTCTCAAGGTGACCATCTATTTCCGAAAGAGACCATTCAACATCTACGTCACAAGGGTTGTTTTTACATATCCCAAATCCAAATCAATATGGATTCATTGCAGATATACCCTACCTGGATGAATGTTGTGGAGTTGGATTTTACAAGTGATTGCAATGAGATTTGGGAGAGATACATTCACAATTTAAAATGGCAGGTATTTCTATTTGGTTACCTGATGATATACTCCACTGGAATGGGGGTCTTCACATGGGACATTAGATTCCTTCTTTCATCATTTGTACTATACAACCATATACAAAGAAACTTTGTTCTAGCATATCTAGTATTGGAACGTGCCACTAAAGATAAAACTCTTTGGTTGGTTGATATGGAGGAATAAGGTGCTTACATGGGACAATATTTGTAAGCGGGGCTTCCAAGGCCCGGGGAGGTGCCCCTTATATCTGGGTTCTATGGAGACTGTGACACACTTATTTATCCTATGCCCTTCTGTCGTTGCCATTTAGGTTCGAGTCTTACAAATTTTAAAGATAAATGGATGATGGTACTTTTAGTCTATTGAAGAATGCTACAGAATATGGATGGCACAATATTAGAAGTGGCACAATATTAGAAGGATATATCATTACTTTTCTTCATATGTAGGGGCATCTAGCGAGGGAGAAATAAAACTATATTAAAAAACGTTTCATTTGACATTGTCCACGTAAGCAATAATATATGTGCCTGCTATAAAGAATATGTACAAAAGCCACAACAATAAAAAGTACAAAAGGATTTCGGCCATTGTTTTTCCAACTTTATATCTAAATGGCTTTTTCAATAGGACAACACAAAAATTGGTATGTGGATGTGGATTTTATATTGCCATATCCCCAGAGGTTCAATATTGTTTATGTTGGAATGACAGTTTGAAATCAAACACCAGGGAAAAGATATATGCGTTATGGTGTATTTTACATTGTGTCAGGTGGCTTGGGATCGATTGCATTCACATTTATGGCGAATCACACTTCACTATCGACTGGATAAATGAGGGAATGACCTTCTCACCTCCCATTTTGGGCAACTAGTTGTGCAGGATTTGAGAGCTTATATTTTTTTTTACTGAACATATTGACATATAGTTTTTTGTTCTTTTGAATATGTTGGAAACACTTCCTTTAAATTGTGTATCAATCTTATGTAAACATTGACTTTTGTCATAAAACATGTTTGATTTTTAATATATAAGGAAAGTGCATATAATGATCAAAATAGACTTATCTAAAACTTTGATAAATTTGACATTGAAGGATTATTGAGTTATTTTATTTTAGAATGACCAGAAAGAGGAAGATATTAAAACAAATGTGGAAACTTTTCTTCATGATATGAGCGGACCGTTTGTTTCTTGGTAGCAACTTCGAACAAATATAAATCTTAAATAAATTAGTTATCATATTTATACAACCTGCATTGTTGTATTCTCACAACAAGAAGTAAGAAGTGTTTTCGGTGCAGTAAGAATTATGCTTCATGCAAGTTATTTGACCATTAAGCATTTTCGGTGCAATAAGAATTATGCTTCGTGCAACCTATTTGACCATTTTACATCAAGATATATCATAATAAGCTTTTGTCATTTTTTAAATATTATTTTATATTTGTTATATATATTTTAAAAATTTTGTAAATTTTTATTTAAAATTGTTTTTTTTTATATTTTGAAACAATTTTTCAAATAATATTATGCTTATGCCATGATATAAATTAACCAAATGTTTAAAAGTACAAACTTGTTTGAAACTGTAGAATTTAATGAATTAATTATTATTATTATTATTATAGGTTGGAAGGAGATTGAAACAAATGTGAAAATCTTTCATCGTGATTTGAGAGGACCATTTGTTTCTTGGTAATAACTCCCAATAGATATAAATTTTATATATGGTGCACGTGTATAATTTAGTTATCAAATTTATAGTGTATTGTCACAATGACAAGTGTTTCTTGTGCAACAATAATTGTGCTTTATGTAGGTTATTTGACCATCTTGCCTCCAATATGTACTATCATATGTTTTCACATTGTTGTTAGGATTACAAAATATTGAGAGAAGTGATGGTGTCTAAAGACATCCTTGCTCACACAAATTAACATGGAGTTTTTGAACTTTTAATAGACTATAATAGAGATAAATATCATGGACAAAACCATGGATTCTCACAAAACCCAAAAGTCAAAATCAATAACTTGACACTTAAGTTTACTCGAACCTAACTATATCAAATATTAATAATTATTTTTAAATTTGTTAATAATTATTTTTAAATTTAAATTTTATTTCAAATAACTTAAATAAATAAACCTAATATTACATTACATAATATTTTACAACATCACTATTATAATAAATTATACTACAATAATTTTTATAATTTAAAATTTAAAAAACATTTTACAAATAATAATATATGTTCATATGAACAATCCTCTAAATACCTTAGAATGGAAAAAAATAATATAAAACATACATCATAAAATGATATTATTTATATAAACAATATACTACTACCTATACTAAAATATATTTCTTTATCACTACGTGTGGTATAATATATTTTTTAACTTATAATAGCTTTACCTTACAATCATAACATATGAATACCACCTTAAAATTTTTATTTTTATATCATAATTAAAATTGGTTTTTAAAATATTTCAAAACCAACTTCAAAATTTATATTATGCGATGACGCAAATCAATTATCAGAAATTTAAAAATTACCAAGAATATTATATTTTCTAGGAATATTATATTTACCAAATGTCCAACAATCAAAATTATGGATCACATACCCTAAAATTTCAAAATATTATTTTTAAATTTAAATGTTATTTTAAATAAATAATTTGACTTAGTTAATATAATTTACATTATATTAGCGCAGATACATTTTAATTCTGGATATATTTTCCCTCTAAAAGAAGGTTTATTTTAATTTCATATATATTTCCATTCTAAAAGAAAGTTGGAATTTTAAGAAATTTGATCTCTTTCTGAGCAAGCTTGGTAGATCTCGAATTAAAATGGATCTAAGCTAGATGTTTTTTATTTTATTTTTATTATTATTCTAGTTTGACAAAGTTAAAATGTTAAACATTACAACAATACAACATCTCTACCATATTTGGCTCGAGAACCCTTCGAAATATAATTATTTGTTTAACAATAAACACAAAAATGATCCTTTGTCAATGTGATATCATCAAATAAATATTTTAGCAAGCCAAAAATTTAAATCTTTAATTCAACATTTTTTTCTTCCATAAAAATATATTTTTCCTTATTGATCCTAAACTCCAAGTAATGCCAAACAAAATATAATAATAAAAAAGATATAAATAATTACTTTTCTATAAAATCCTTAATTCAGTGTTTCTTTTCCTATAAAAATATGGTTTGTTTTTTCTCATTGGTCACTCAAAGATTGTATCACTCCCATGTTAGATTTTGAAACAAATAAAACACAAAAATAAAATAATAAAATAATAAAAAATCCCACACATAAAATAATAAAAAGTCCCACACTAATAAATTATAAATTATTTATTATTTGTTTAACATTACACCCAAAGCTGAGGAGAATGTGATATAGATCAATCTTACACGTATTTAACAAAGGACTTTAAGGAAATACATTTCAATGTTAATTTCCATGAATTTGTTAGATGACTTCCATGCAATTTTTAGGTCAAGCTCTTAGTCCGATTTGTTAAAAAGTATTATATAGAAGGAGCCTTGCACGAATTTGCATGTATTTCGCACGTCGTATCAGTATCAATGATGCGTTGAATTACATGAAAATTCCAAAATTAAAAATGATCTTAATCAAATAATTATTTCACTTATTTGTTTCAATGCCATAATTGTTTGCATAAGATTCGTGAAATTTGGCGAATGATTAAAATTAGAAGGCCATAAATAATTATATAATTATTATAAAAATATTATTGGCAAAACAATGGGTGGTAAAAAAGTGGATAGAGGACTAGAATTAAGAATGATACCCAATAATTAGCTGGAGCGGGAGCATGGAGCAATGTTCACGAGAGGAACCAATTAGCAAGAGCCAGGGGCAGCCTCGATCTGGTAGGAGGAAACCAGGGGAGCGCACAAAGAGACACACTCGAGACTATGCGAAGCGCCAGAGTCATGGACCCAGGAGGGGGCCGTGAAAAGGAAACTACCTTGCCACCAGGGCTAGCTACATTCCAGGATCTGGTTGCAGCTTGCAATAAAAGGCCAGCATCCAAAAACCAACATAAATTCGTGAAAAAAATGGAAACTATCCCCACAATTGCTCTGCCTACTAAAGAGCCTTGCAAAGTTGATTTAAACCTAGTAGAAAGGGGACTTATCGGCCAATTCACAGGCTTATGGCCCTTGCCAAAAGCGGTAGAAGCATGGGTTCAAAAGAACTGGCGTTCACTAGTCAAAGAAGGAATAAAAAGCCATTTCGTCGGCAAAGGCTTCTTTGTATTTGTATTCGAAGCAGCGAAAGACAGAAACCTAATATTCATAAACAACCCATATTTCATGGGGCCTCAGGGACTATATCTGAATCAATGGACTCCAGACTTCGACCCGACTCAGGATGTGCCCTCGGCCGTTCCAGTCTGGGTGAGACTGCCCCACCTTCCTCTTCACTATTGGAACCCTGAATCCTTGGAAAAAATAGGTAACAAGCTAGGTAAGTACATCGACCGAGCAGAAAGAAGAGACCAGTATTCTTGTGCCAAAATTTGTGTAGAAGTATACCTAGATAAAGGTCTCCCTGAAGCCTTTAAACTCACGGTGGCTGATTGGTCACACATATAAGTGCTAGATTACGAGAAACTACCATTTAAATGCAAACACTGCCATGGCTATGGGCACTTTGCCAAGCATTGTAAAAAGAAATCAAAGGATGTAGTTGAGAAAGAGAAGGGAGATCAATGGAATCAGGTCCAGAAATCAGGACCAACCAAGCAAAGCAACAGGAATAAAGGGAAAGACACCTCCACTGGGAGGGTTGGTCCTCCAGGAGCCCAAGTAGAAGGAAGTTCAGTCCCTCCAATAACAGACATATCAACCAATCCCTTCGATATTCTCAACACACCAGAAGAAACCCAAGATCTAGCAGATAAAGAGATTGAACAGCAGGCAGACAACATGGAAAAAGGCAAAAGGCAAGAGGAATCAGTCCAAACCCCAAAAGGTGCCTCTAGTTCCCCTTCCTATGTAGATATGACAAGAAAGAAGACCCCTGAGACATTGGGATCCGCGGAAGATGAAACATCTGAGAGGCCCTTGAAAAGAGTGGGGAGGAAATCTCACAGAGAGGACAGAGAAGAAGAAGCAGAGAGACAAAAAATGCAAGGTAGTCAGGCCACTATAGATATGTCTATCGACAGAAATACTAGAACCATGCCTCCCAAGGGAGGTGCTACCCCAACCCCAACCAGTAAATAATGTGATTAGTCTCTTGGAATTACAGAGGACTAGGGAACCCATCAAAAGCTGAAGCAGTCAAGAGCTTATTAAAGTCATAACTTCTCGAGATCCTCATGCTCCAAGAGACTAAAATAGAAGGAGAAGCCCTTCTAGAACTCAACAAAACAAAATGGAAAACAAAAGCTGGAAAAGCCGTAAGTGCTATAGGTACATGAAGTAGGTTAACCAATCTCTGGGAGGCTGACAAATTCCAACTTGAAAGCTCCTTTTAGACGCAGCACTGGGTTTACACCAAACTCTGACACCTACCAAGTAAGATAAACATTTCTCTCTTTAATCTCTATGTTCCTGTACTCTATGTAGAAAAGGAACAATGCTCGCAAACCCTGACTGATTTTTTGGAAGCTTACTCCCTTAATAATATAATTATTGCCGGAGACTATAATCCAATCGCAGACCCAAAGGAAAAAAGAGGAGGAACTAGCAACAGGGACCGCTTCCTCCCCTTAGTGGAAAACCTTATTCAACAATGAGATTTAATGGACTTCAAGCCAAAAAAAGGGCTATACACCTAGACAAATAATAGAATAGGGGACGAGCATATCTCAGCTAGGCTGGATAGATTCCTTCTTCAGAGTTCATTCCTATCCGAGAAAATGATCGTTTCCACAAAAATACTGCCAAAGTGGAACTTAGACCATAAACCCATCCTTCCACTGATGGAAGAAGAAGAAAACCTGGGACCAATCCCCTTCCGGTTCAACCCACTATGGGAAAACAAGGAAGGGTTTCTGGATATAGTGAATAAGGCTTGGTCCATTCATGTTCAAGGATCACCTAACTATGTTTGGGAGCAAAAGATAAAAGCCACCAAAACAACCCTGAAGCAATGGATAAAAAAACCCACAATCTCCTCCACTACCCAAAGAAAACAAAGCACAAAGCAGCTACTAGATCTCCAAATGGGCTTGGAGGCTCAAGACATAACTAGAGCAGAGATTCATAGGGAGCAAAAACACCAAATCAACACCCTTTGGACTTTTAGAAAAGAGGAAGAATATTTGAGGCTCAAGTCACGCAATCTCTGGCTTGTGTCCGGAGATAAGAATATAGCCTTCTTCCACAAGCAAATTTGTACCCGCCTCTCTAGAAACCACATTACTAAAATCACCTCGCCAGATGGGACTGTTCTTAAAGGCACAACTCTGATAAAAGAGGTGGCAACCTCTCATTTTTAGTTGTTGTTCAAAGAAGAAGGCGTGGAGGACAATGAGGAAGCTCGTGACTTCCTCCAGCACATTCCAAGGATGGTTAATGAGGAGGACAATGCATCTCTCCTGAAGCCATTCACTGAAGAAGAAATCAGTAATGTCATATGGAAGATGGAACCAAACAAAGCCCCTGGACCAAATGGATTCTCAATACACTTCTATAGACTTTGTTGGATATCATCAAGGCTGATTGGTACCGAATGATCAAAGGATTCCTTTGAAAATCCAAAGTGGGAGGAAGCACAAACTCCACCTTCGTAGCCCTAATTCCCAAAGAAGCTAACCCTGAGACATTTGACAGATTTAAACCAATCTCACTTTACAACATGTCCTATAAAATTCTCACCAAGCTTCTTGCTAATAGAATAAAACCTCTATTGGACAAACTCATCTCTCCCAATCAAGGAGGGTTTGTCAAAGGATGACATATCCTGGACAATGTGATACTGGTGCAGGAAATCATCCATTCCAGCCACCAGCACAAACATGGCGAATGCCTCCGATAGAGTAAGACATTCCTTCCTTCTCCAATTTCTTTCTGCGTTTAATTTGTTAATTTGATTAAAACATGCATTGGAGAACCTTGGATAGCCCCTCTAGTAAATGGTAGACCTGCAAACTACTTCAAAGCTTCAAGGGAAATCAGGCAAGGTTACCCTCTATCCCCCTTCCTATACATTCTGATGGCAGATTCTCTAAACTGAAAACTCTCTGATGAGAAGCTCAATGGGACACTTCCTGGCATCAGGGCAATACCCGGATCATCCCCAATCAACCATGCCTTGTTCGCAGATGACTCTATCCTTTTGGGAGGAGCCTCTATTAAAATAACAAGAGCCTTCAGCGGAGTAATCCAAAACTTCTGCAGAGTCTTCAGAGCTATGGTCAATAATAGACAAAGTGCAGTGTATGGCTGGGTTGTAGACCAGCAATCTATTCATAGGATTTCCCAAGCCCTAGGCTTCATCGGATATGTTTCTTGGGAAAAATTCAAGTATCTTGGACTACCTTTAACCTTGGGCACTACTAAGGCCCCTCAATGGATAGAAATTATTAGCAAAATCAAGGCAAAAATGACTGTTTGGGGAGGACAGTGGCTTACCTTCATCGGGAAGCACACTCTGGTCAAGTCAGTCCTCTCATCGCTTCCTATCTACCAGACCTCTTTCCTTTTAGCTCCAAAAACAATCACTAATCAGTTAGCAAAGCTGATTCGAAATTTCCTACGGCAAGGAGGAAAGGGGAACCAAAAAAAAATTTGTATAGTAAGTTGAGACATAGTGAAAAGGCCAATACCTAAAGGTGGACTTTAGGTAAGAGATCCTGTGTTGGCCAATCTGGCAATGGGAGGGAAGATCCTTTGGAAAATATTATCAAACCAAAAACACCCTGTAAGTCAAGTTCTAATTAAAAAATATCTGCATAGGCTCTCAATAAAGAATATGGAGGATGGAGTTTCTCACAAAGGAACCACACTGTGGAAGTTGTGCACCCAGGGCTAAAAATTCTTCAAAGAACAGCTCTACAGAATTCCAGGAAATGGGAAAAGAATCATATTGTGGGAGGACAAGATCATGGGTCTCCATCCCTAAAGCTTGCCCCAAATATAGAAGACTTGCGTAACTGGAAAATCCAAAAAGGTATCCACAAACTTGCTGACATTTGCACATGGGATTCAGAAGGGAACTAGAGTAACTGGGACCTACATCGCCCCCTTGATTGGATGCTCCCTCAACTTCATCAATTATCAGATAAACTCACTAGTCCAGCTCCTATGCACCTGCATTCGAGGGACAAATGGGGTTGGGGGAAGTGTGGACCTTACTTTGCTAGGCTGGGTTTTGTAGCCCTCCAAGAACAACAACATCAGATCCATTCTACAAAGCTTTGGGAGCATGTATGGGACGCATTTGGACTCCAAAAAATCAACTTCTTCTGTTGGACTCTCATGCACAAAAGGACCCTCACTGGGGAAAACCTAGAGAAAAGAGGAATCTTTGGTCTACACAGATGCCCTCTCTATTGCAAGGACTAGGAAATGATCGATCACCTATTCATAGACTGCCCCTTTTCTCAAGAGGTATGGAAGCAAGCTATCATGGGTCTCAACATCCATTTCCCCCTGTAGTCTTCAGGGGCTAGTCTTTTCGCAACTTGGAAAGATCGCTATCCACACTCTTTAAACAAAAAATACTCTGGAGTGCAATCCCAAAATATATCTGCTGGGGAATCTGGTTGGCTAGGAATGAAGCCATCTTCAACAATAGACTTCAATCCACCAACACAGTCACTGCCAAGGCCAAAGCCTTGTTGTTGGAAACTCTCGAAAATAGACCTCATAAGTCAGACTGCTACCTACTCCCTGAAGAGCTCAGTTGGCTAGGTGAATCCCTGAGACGGGCAAGCATCAAGAAGAATATCTCCTTGACTAGCCATAATCTAGAGTGGCATCTTCAGATCTCTAAGGTGGAATTCCAAAAATGGTAGAAAAATCAGGGAAAAGTCACGATTTTCTTCGGTGGAGCCTCCAAAGGAAACCCGAGGATATCAGGGGCAGGAGGAATAATCTATTCCATAGATGGACAAAAACAAAACAACTACAGTTGGGGTCTAGGACAGAACACCAACAACCAGGCCAAGATCCTAGGTCTGCTAAAAGCTTGTCAGCTGGCTCAAAGGAACATAGGGGAAAACCTTCAAATCTTCGGGGACTCTGAAATCCTGATTAAAACGCTTAATAAGAGCGATCAACTCAACAACCCTACTCTAAACAAGACCCTAGAAAGAATAAGAAAGTTGACTCAAAACTTCACATCCTGCTCATTCTACCATGTCCTGCGAGCTCAGAACAAGGAAGCCGACATAGTGGCCAACAAAGGATGTTTCCTAGCCCAAGGTATGCTGGTGAAAAATGATGAATATTCGGAAAGGCACCCAATCCCTTAACAGACAAGGAGAGTCGTTCAAGGACAGAATCCCACAGAATAAAGGCGGGCTCACTTCTTGACAGGTTTTTGGCTTTTCGCACGGGCCAGTTGTGAAGGGAGTAAAAGCAAGGCAAAAAATGGATTTCATTCAGAAGACGATTTTGATGGATGAGAAGCGAAGACACAAGGCGGGGGAAGATCCAACGTTCATCGCGAGCTGGAAAAGATGGGGGGTTAAAGATGTGGGGAGCAGTAAGCAGTTTTCATCGCACCGCTTCTGGCTGTTGGGAAGTGTTTCTCGTATCGGACGCGATGCGAGTCACAGCCTGATGCGTGGTAGGAAAAGATCGCCCATTTCACGTGCCCTTGAGGTGATAAATGTTAGACAACAATTCGACGCAATAAGCGTCAGATCTGGGTGGGGGAAGATCTGATGGTTATTGCGCACTTTTCATGGCGGGGTCTTATCCTTCCAGTGGGGTCGGGTACGAAGATGGGTCCCAGTTAAAGCTTGGCCAGCTAGGGATGCGACAAGCATCAGATTTGGGCGAAGTTGATCTAACAGTCATCACACATTGCAAAAGAAGGGGAGTTATTCCGCAGGGAGTGGTAAGCAAGTTGCTTCACACCACTTTTGGTTGCTTGGCATTTTTTATGAAATCGCGATTCCACTCAGGGGCTGACGTGTGGCAATATAAAACCACCTATATCGCGTGCTCCTGAGGAATTAAGGTTCGGAAAGAAATGGACATGATTTGCGTCGGATCTGGAAGGAGAAGATCTGATGGCTGTTGCGTGTAGAGATCAGGGGGGGTTAACCCTGTAGTTCGGTTGGGTTCGGGGGATAAGACAAGTTTTAAACAAAATCATTTTAATTTATGCCGTTGTGCAATTGGGCCCTTGGAACTTAGTTTATGTGGGTTTTAACTTAACCTAGGAAAGTACCAAAGAATCAAAGAAAAGAGGACCATAGCAAAGCGAGGATAGGAGGCCTCTTTTAAGCTTGAATTCTCGCATTTGTTTGTACTTGAGGTTGTTTGGCATGCCCAACCTCTTCTTATTAATAAAATTCAACCGTTCCTGTTAAGAAAACAAATAAATAAAGTGGATAGAAAAATTTGAATGTAATTTGAATGACTTAAAATGTTTAACTAGACAACAAAGAGCAAGAAAGGTTGGACAAAATAATTTTTTTTTTCCATATTTTTTCCCTTAATAGAAAAAAAAAACTTTTTATTAGAGGGTGAAAACATTATATTATAAAATTATAATGAGAGAGATTACCTTTTTTCTTTAAATATAAAATAATAATTTTATTAAAAAACTATTATATCAAAATCTAAAGTCCAAAATATGCCTTTAGACAAATTGACTATTTTACTTTGCTTTAATTTTAATTATTTATTTATTTTTATTTTCATGTAATTTGACCTGGCCAAAATGTTAAAAAGACATGACATTACAACAAGACACTATGTGACATTACATCTCTACCATACTGGGCTCGAGAGAGGTCAAGCTTGTAGTATGTTTTGTTAAGATATATTATATGGAAGGAGCCTTGTATGTATTTCTGGGAGGAGGTGGGTTAAACCTCAAGAGATGCATCTACTAGTATGTTTTGTTAAAAAATATTATATGGAAGGAGCCTTGCATGTAGTTTTGGGAGGAAGTGGGTTAAACCCTGAGAGATGCAAACCATTTTCATCATCATCTCTTATTAAGACTATTTCTCTATAAAGAGATAAAAATAAAATAATGGGCAAAAAGAAACTCTAATGCTGAAAAAGATCCAAATGAAATAAATATTTCACCTACTTATTTCGATGATAATTGCCTTTGCATAATATTTGTGAAATTTCACCAGTTGTTAAAATTAGAAGGCCATAAATAACTAGTGAAATGGAGTTGTTTGGTTGATAAATTCCTCTCTTCTCACATGGATGATGGAAAACCTTTGAAATAATGCTATGATAGTTTCAAAACCTTACCTTATATAAATACCATAAGAATATTATTTGCAAAACAATGGGTTGTAAAAAGGTGAATAAAATAACACAAACTATAAATTTAATATTTTTCATTATTATTATTATTATTTTAATGTAATTTGACTGAGTTAAAATCTTTAACTTGACATGACAAGTACTGGGTTGGAGAGCCTAGGCACAAAAACTATTTTTTCCTTTAATAAAATAGCAAAATTTCTATTAGAGGGTGAAAATCTTATATTTTAAAATTTTAATGAGAGTGATTTTTTTTTATTAAAAAATGAATAATTTTATTAAAAAATAAAAAAAAAATATTATATTTAAAATTTAGAATCCAAAAAATAATATTTTTTAAATTTAGAATCGAAAAAATTTTCGTCTATAAATTGACTATTTTATTTTAATTTGACTTTAGTTATTTAATTATTTAATTTAATTTATGTGTTTTATTTTTATGTAATTTGACTAATTCAAAATATTAAACAGGATAAGACATGACATTACAATACCTCTAGACCCAATAATGTCTTACAACTTCACTGCCGCATAAGCATTTCTCAATACAATAATTTATATAATTCAAAATTTAAATAAAATTTAAAAAATGATGATGATGATGATGATGATGATGATTAATGTCCCCTTAGACCAATGTGGTCTATCAGACCTCAAGAAAAGACAGTCTAATTGTCATTCTTCAAAATCTTGTTCTTGTGATTAAAGAGCATGGAAATAAGCATTCAAAGATTGCTATAGTTGGGTTGGCTTAATAACTCAAGAAGATTGGAGGTGTGGCTGATGATAGGGAATTGAGAGTGGATGTGGGCAAGAGTCGGACAGTCTAAAAGGAAGTGCTTTTCATCTTCCACCTTCTTAGTATCACAAATCTGACAAATTCTATCGTCCCAGTGAGTCTTGGGAGTAGACCACCACCCGGTCTCACTTTGAAGCTCATGAGAGTTAGTTATAATCCTAGCTATGTTCATTTTCTTCTTGGCGCTAGTCAACATAGAGAGATAATTCTGGCTATCGAGGGTGGGGTTGATCACCTTCTTATAGTACCTTAGCTTCCTTTTACCCTCCAGCTCCTTAACATCTCACATCTTGTCCTTAAAACTATAGGTAATAGTATCTTTGATATTGTCCTTTCTTCCCATGATGATTTCTTCCTTAATCCACCAAAGGTTGATCCAAGACTGAGCATCTTGATGCCACCCACGCTTGAGGCACAGGTGGCGGTTTTGACTAAAGTTAGAAGCAATTTTTGGGAGCTTGTTGGATTCCATATTGTGAAGCTTCTTCTTATATATCATATATATAAACATAGCATACTTTCAATGGGGGACAAGCCAGCTTCGATCAAGAGGATAGGATAGTGAGTGTTTCCCTTGATCTTGAGGTTATAGGTTATGAATTGCTTTTGGATCATCTCAATCTTTCTCCACGGATCCCTAGATATACTGCACCCCCAAACTTCACATCTAATAAGGGTGACGAGAGTCTCAAATAGGAACCTTTTTTTATTCCAAATGTAAAGATCGACTGATTTACAATTGTTTTCAAGTTCATAGTAAGCTTTCCAACCTCCAATAATTCTTTTCTCGAGGTTATAATTCCAGTTGAGATGATGAGGAAAGTCAATACCCAAATATTTATAAGAAGAAACCTGCTCAAGGCAATGTTTATTGTAGACAAAACTACCTTGTGTGATCTTTTTGGATTTAATGATCGTGACTTTATTCTTGTCGGTATTAACTATCATACCCATCTTGGAGCAGTAGACATGAAGAGCCTTAAGCTGCTTGTCTAGATCATCATGGATCCTTGCAAGAATAACGATACCATTAGCATAAAGGAGAAGAGTAATGATAATACCAACGAGCTCGGTGCCTTTGCAACCCATAGTTTCGAGACACTCCTCTAGTTTATCGATGTAAATACCAAAAAGGGTAGGGGAAATGGGACAACCTTGCTTAACCCTGATAATACATTTAATATCTTTAGACCACCCTTCGTTGGTTTTAAGCTTGGAAATGATAGTCTCGTAGAGGTAGATCACAACAATCCTCAATTCATGAGGAACCATGACCTCTTCAAGCCTCACCCAAAGCTTATCTCTAGGGACAGTGTCGAAAGATTTTCTAAAGTCCACCAAACAAAAAAAGAGATCGGTTTTACTATTGCGACATTTCTCCACGATAATCCTAAGGGCGACAAGGTGGTCGATGGTCGAGTGATGTCTCCTAAAAGAAGCTTTCCCTTTAGCTCTTTTACCTTGCTTCTCAAGCCAAAGGCTAAGATTTTTTCCAAAATGAGCCCATAAAGCTTGGCTAAGATGTGGCTAATTGTAATGGTCCTGTAGTTAGAGGGAATGCTTTTGTCCCCATTTTTGAAGATAGACATAATAAGGCTTTGCGTCCAAAGCTTAGGGAGGCCATGCTTTACAACCAAATTTAGAAGCCTGCGGAGATGAGGAATGAGGATATATTTTCCCATTTTAAAGATCTTAGCTTGGTAACCTACAATATCTTTGGATTTCCCATTAGTGAGCTTATTAATCCTAAACTCAACGTCTTCCAGAGAAAAAATATCATCCTTAATAGGAGTGTTTAAGATGGTGCCCATGGTGTCTGGAGAATCATACAACTGCTTCAGATAGTTATTCCAATTTTCTAGAGGGATATAATGATTATATTTAGTTTTACGAATAAGCACATTCCGCCAAAACTTTATGGGCGCAACTTTAGAAAGGTGGAGAATATGTTCTTGTCTCTTATTAATATATGACCTCTTCTTCCTCTTAATGAGAGATTTGTATATACTTATATTATGGAACTTAATGATTTCATTAGGGGTGTCTTTGATTACTTTCCTGACACTTTTATAGTCTTTGTCATACCAAGGATTGGAAGTTTTATTATTTTTCTTATATGAAGCCTTATTAGAGAATTTGTTAATGGTGGTGGAAAGGGTAGTAGTAAAATGGTAATAGATTTGATCAATGTTGTTATTGTAGGTCAGGGAGCCTAAATTCCTTTCCAAATCCCTTAAGAAAAGGTTGACATTACTTCTATTGAAGTGAATGTGACTTTTGCTTTCACTGTTCTCCTGCATGTGGGTGGTATTCATAACAAGATTGACGGATAAAGACAAATGTCTGTGGTCAGAGTCAAGCTCGTACCCGTTAAGAAGCTCAAAGTCTATAATATGGTTGAGAATATGGATGTTAGAGATCTCATAATCCACGACACTGCTACCTAGCCCATGGAAACAGGTTATCTAACCAGAGAGAGGTGATTTATTAATACCATTACAAATGATTAGGTCCTGGAAACTACAAAGTTTGAGGAGCTCAGTGCCGAATAAGTTCTCGATAATGTCTTCAGATTTTCTCTTGAATCTATTTGCTAAGTGACCATTCTCATCAAGCCACAAGGGGTTGGGGATAGAGTTGTTAGTTAACAAAATAGCTTGGTTAGTAGCAGTCCGAGCATTAAAGTCCCCAAGAAAAATGATATTGCCATCATTCCTTAGGTTGTAGATGTATTTTTCTAGGGTATTGAAAGATAATTCTTATCCAGGTTGTTTTTATTATAGGATGTAGAGTTGATAGGGGCGAAATAGCAGATTGCAAGGGAGATCCTATTTGTTGTAGAATCAGAGATCTCGAGCCAAATGTATTGATTGAAGGGGTCGTTTTTATGAAGTTGGATGTGAGAGGAAACAATGTTCCTAATATAACAGGCTATACCACCAAAACCTCTCCTGGAGGATTGCTTATTCCACGCAGACCAAAGAGTGAACTCGTCAAGTTGAGGGACCCTAGATTCGTCATGCTCCCAAGTTTCAGCTAAAAGAATAAGATTGATATCACTCGGGATCCAACTTAACATAGGACCCTTACATCAAGGAAAAGCACGATAGTTCCAGAAGAGGATCTGGAGTGATGCCATTCCCTGTTTATTAGTCGTGTTTGGGACTCTGTCTTTAATAATAGCTTTTCTATTCCTATTGATTGCCCATTTCCCCTCTTTTGTTGTCTCCTTGACCTTTTGTACTTCTTTCCTAAGTTCAACTTGGTCTTCTGGAATGAGGTCTTCATTTATAAAGATTCTCGTTCCTTTTTATGGCCATTACAACTAACCTTGACACGGATTAGTCTATGTTTATGCTCAAGTATCTTTCCTACCCTTATTTCTTCAGTGACATAAGTTGTTTGAATTGGAGATTTTGCCTTTAATTGTTCTTTAACTAATTCTAGTGTGTTTTAATTGTTTTGTTCTTCTATACCAACAATTATAAGGTGTAAGGCTCTTTTGTGGCGCTCATGGTCAAGTACAACTAGTTTATTAACTTCTTCTTTTATGGGTTTAATATCTAATTTATTCTCTGTGATATTTAGGGCTGAGTGATTATGTAGTTGTTCTTTTAAATTTTTAATTTCGTTTTTCTAAGTGTAATTTTCTTTAACCATTGCTTGTTTGATATGTTCGATTTCTTGAATTCTACCTTTCATTCCTTGGAGTTCAGTCTCGAGTGAGAGTATTTTATTTTCTATGGTTATTTTCAAGCATTGTAGTTAATTCTAGTTTAAAATGGTTTTCTTTGTCTTCTCTTCATCTTTCTAAAGATTCAATGTACTCATAAAGACTCTCTAGGGAAATTTTACTTGGTTTCCCTTTGTTAGAGGGGGGTTTAGAAAGATGAGAAGTACTCATAGTGGAACTAAGAAAAACTTAACAAGAGGAGAATAGGTGTGAATGTATGCTTTTGTCAGATTTGTTTGTAGTTAACTAATTCTTCTGGATTCACTCATAGTTGACTTCAAGTTTGTCTCCCTTCGAGAGTGCGTGCTCTAATAGCTATTGTAAGTAGCAAATTGCCCAACTCTGAATCTGTAATATTAAATTGCTTGTGTTCTGCAACATCTAAATAAAATTGGAGTCTTGTAGTCAACACAATTAGATGTCCCAATGCGAGATCAAATTTCCTGAAATTGGTGTCTCTCAACATATCAGTACTATTATAAACGAGACCCTTGCACTTCTTCAGTAAACCTCGTTACATGATTTCACACCACAACTTGCTCAGAATAAAATTCAGAAACTCAGCTTCAGAGATTCGGGCATCTCATGGCAATATTTCAAGAACACATAGATTGTTACTGAACCCTTTCTAGGCTCTAGATGGTCACTATAAGAGTTGTGATTGGAAACCAAGTGTGTGATCCACTGCAGAGTAATGTTTTTTTTTTTTTTTTTTTTTTACACTAAGTGTGTGATCCACTGCAGAGTAATGTTTTTTTGTTTTTTGTCTTTTGTTTTTTGTTTTTTGTTTTTTGTTTTTTGTTTTTTGTTTTTTGTTTTTTTGTTTTGTTTTGTTTTGTTTTTGTTTTTGTTTTTGTTTTTGTTTTGTTTTTGTTTTTTTTTTTTTTTTTTTCAGCACGAAAAAAACCATATATTTGTATTCCATGATTGATATACATACAATGATTATGTAACTGCCTGTTGATAAACTGTAGATAGAAGACATATCCGAACATTGAAATTGATAAAATAATGAAATATTCCAGGATACATACTCAGAAGCTGAGTGGAAATGAGATGAGATAGAGCTCAAAAAGATTAAAAAAACTGCAGTGTATGATGCGAATTAAGGAAGAAGTACCTATACTGCAATGAAACTATCAAATATGCATAAGACAATTATAAGATACCAAAATTTATACCATATGTTAATGTTATATGCCCTGAAAATGGAAATCATGGATCTGGTAAATATTGTTGTCCGCCTTTATCTGCATTCTCCATAAACCTTGGGGCAAGGTTAGACCCAATTTAGATAAAGCATCAGCCTTTTTGTTTTTGTGCCTATCAATATGAGAGATAGAATAGTCCTTCTTGTTATTCCATAATGCTGCTATCCTGTCCAATCATCTGGCAAGGTGAATGTTTTTTACGTGTTTCTTTGACAAAACATGATCAGTTATTACCTTGGAGTCTCCAAAGATTTGTAGTTTCGGAATATCAAGAAAATTGCTGAAGGGGAGGAGACCCACTAAAGCCACAGCTTCTGCTCTGTTGTTTGTCCGCGGACTAGCATTCCAATAGATTTCTATAGCTTGTGCATTTGCTAATCTGATGAAAACACCACATGCACAAATACCTTGTTGGGCAGCACCGTCAAAAAAAGCACATGGTGTTATCAAAGTAGTTGTCGAATTGGATCTACTTCCACTCTCATACCTGTCGATTGAAGACTCATAATTCCTTCCATTAATGTGGTTGTTCTTTCCATATATATCGAGGGCATTGTATAGGGCTATTATAGAATCTGTTACAGAAGAGCTTGTATCCACCTTTGAGCTGAATATTTTTCCATTTCTCCACTTCCATATGCCCCAAATAGCCAATAAAGCAATGGCTCTCCATTCTTTCTTCATGGTGCTCCATACTTTAAATGCTTCAGAAATGGATGGAAAAGAGCCAAAGGAGAAACCAAAGAGAGCCGCAAGACTCTGCCAGATTGGCCACACATGTTGACAACTAAGGAATAGATGAAAATTATTTTCAGAGCTTTCTCTGCATAGCGGACATATGGCTGGCCCGTGCCAATTGCGTTTTTGTAAGTTTTCCCATGTAAGATTCCTATTATAAAAGACCAGCCAAGCAAAAATGATTATCTTGGTGGGGCATCCCGATTTCCACAGTGTGGGAGGGAAAACTTCCCCAGGGATATCGATCTCAGAACTTAGGAGCTGCAGATAAACATGTTTTACCTTCACATTCGTGGAACCATCCATACCTCCCCAAATGAGCAGGTCTTTATCCACCGATCGGAAAATCCCATGGCCATACAATGAGGATAAAACAAAATCCCACTGTGCCTTCAAGTCTCCACAGAGTTGCAATTCTTCCGCGGTTTTCCAAATGGGAATGGCTCCTTCCCATTGCCGGATGGCGCTGGCCCAATAGAAAATTCCTCTGTTATGGAGTGCTCTCAACAACCGAGGGGAAACTTGAATTTTCCCCGCTCCTCCCGCAAACGCGTCCCTGCCTATCAAGATCTGAGAGCTCGTCTGAAATTTCCAGATGATGTTCTGTCTAAAATAAGGTTCCAGCCTCATGAACCCTCTCTAGATAGCCGATCCAAAAGGGGATCCAATATGATTCTTCCTAATCCAGTATGTCATGTCCCTGTTATACATATATTTTGCGCGAATTGCCAAGCTCAATAATGAGTCGCCCATGACAGCCTTCCACATCGATTTGCATAAAAGAGCTTTCCTGAATTGTGCCAATTCTAAAATGCCCCAACGCAAATTAGTTCCATTGGCCCACCATAAGAGATTCAGCTTAGGCTATTGAGACATAGTCACAAGATTCATACGGGCCTCAGTGTTCGCTCTGTCCAAAACTGATCTCTGATGACATACGCTCAACCAAAAGATCTTTGCTTTGACTAGAACTAAACTCAGAGATGACTCGCTCAAACTCACGACTCAACTAGAATCAAAAATTAATTTTCAAAGTTCACAAATCCAAGTCTTTAAATCGAAAATCTAGATAGAAATTTGCCATATAAACAACCCTCTACAACCTCTCACAAAGAAAAAATAAAAATAAAAAACATTACAAATGATATTATTTATATAAACAATACACCATATAATAATATTATTTATATATTCAATATACATCACTACCTAAAGAACTTACATAGTAATTTACAATCATAACACATGAATGCCAAACCTCTGATAAATATTTATTTTAATTATTTATAGATACAATTATAATATAAAGTATGCTCTCGAGAACATTAATTATTAAAACCTTTCTCATCTACACAGTCATTACGTTAATAATTAAGAACTCAATTATCCCGACAATTACATATTTCACTTATACTTTTATAGCGCAGGAGTAATATATAAGGTCGCAGCGTAAACACTAATGGTTGCTTAAACTTTTATGGTGCAGGGGGTAATATATAAGGTCGCAGCGTAAACTGTAATGGTTGCTTAATTATTACTATGCCCCAAAAGGTGTGGGGTACTATAAAGTACCGCCTTTGCACTTTGGTGTACAGGATATTGAACTCGTGACCTGCGTTGTGGTATTTATACTTTTCACCACTCCACTACATAGCACAGTCAAGGCTAGCGACCTTGCCCATTTTCTTTGAACAAACTAAAAAAATAAATACACAAAATACAAAACATTAATATTTAGCAGGGTAATTGATGTTGAAATGTTAATGTTTATTTACATCAATGTCATCAAAAATGGTTGTGAACAATCACAATATTATAGTTATGTGGTGCATTGTCAACATTTTACTGAAGGTTTTTGACCTGCGTTTTGGTTTTTATGGTTTAGAAACTAATTTTAAGTAAAGATAGGTTTTTTTTTAGGGTAAAGGCGACAATGGAGTAGATGCAATGATAAAAGAAAACATACCATTTTCTTTTTAAAATGTAAATATGAATATGGTTTCCTAATGTTTAAATTAAAATGATAATCATTTTTTTTAATTGTAATTGGAAAAATAGGCATAAAGGAGAATGATATTTTTCTGTTAAGAAGTTGTACTTTGAAATTTTTGGTTAATTTTAAGTTTATGTACATTAATTATCATTAAAATCATATTCTTCATTATTAATAATAATTTGGAAAGGTTCTTCATTGATTTACATGTAGTTGTTGAACATACAAATTCTATTTTCTTCCAATATAAATATGTTTAATGAAAAAGTTGATATTATATGTATTATACAAAACAAATTGTAGGAGAATATAAGGTTAGTTACGAAATGTAGAAGAATATAAGGTTAAGAATCGATGGATAATTTTAGGGTTGTTTCTTGTTGTTTACAAATAATCTTCTTGTTTTTGAAAATAAAACATACCATCCATCCCTCTTGTTGTAGATGTCCCTTTATTGTTGATACCGAAAAGACCTATTTTAGGTTAGACTCTACTTGAAATGAGAAATCAATTGAAATTTTGATGTAATATGATAACTCTAGCTCATATCATGCTAGAATTCCTCTTTTAGTTGTATATAAACTAGTGGTGGCCATTGCGAACCTACTGCGCCATATTTGTGTTATGACCATATCGAATGAAGTGTTTAGGTGCTTCTAATTTATAAAATATATCCTTAAACTTATTGTCAACATTACTCTCAAATTGAACCAATGAGAGGTCATAATTTCCCTCCCATGGAGGATGTGGTGAACGATCTTCCTGTTTAATTAAGAAATTATGGTTCTCACTTCCAACTTTATGAACATAATATGATGTAGAGAAAATTTCATATCTTATAACAAATTTCTCTTCTAAATTCCCCTCTTTATTTTCTCAAACCCATATTGGAAAATTTAAGAGATCAACATCGATTTCATGAATATTTTCTTCAATGATCTAAGTTCACTGTATTAACTCTTTCTAATTGCAAATCTTCTCTTACTTCAATAAAAATCAGATTTGTGGGCAAAACATTTTCATAGTAGATAAAAATGATGAGATCGTTTGGAAACATTTGTTGGGAATCTCATGAAGAAATTTCATAACTCTAAGAATGAAATCTTTAATTGTCTCTTCTTCATCCATCTAGATTTCAACCATCTTCCAAAAAAGAGAATATGGGTCTTTCTTTGAGAAATAATTCTCAACAAATAAATATTATAATATTTTATAGGTTGTGATAGTCCTAGGTAGCAATGAATAAAACCATTCACGAGCATTTACGTGTAGAGTCAAGACAAACCATTTGCAAACAAAATCATCTTCAGCTACACTATAAATATTACAAGCACTATCAAACTTAACCAAATGTTTTTTTGTATCATCTAAAGTATCTCCCAATAACATGGGAAACTTCTCTGTCGAAATATTTGGAAAGGGATGAATCGTTTCTTGGAGATTGAGGGGACACTTGTACATTAGTTTCCTTTTTTGGGGATCTTCTCCTTTTACCATAGCTTGGAAAAATCTTGATGGGATTGACAAGTAAGGAATACTATCATCAAAACATGGAAGAAACTCTTCATTGGCATTACCATACAAATCTTCAAGCAATTATGGAATATTTTCAGTGGAGTCATCTGGGAATATTTCTTCAAAATAAACTCTTCAATAATGGTGTCACCATAGTGCTCATTCTCCTAGACCTTAAATTGTTTTTGGTCTTTAATATATTGCCATGTACTTGAATTTCCGTAATCTTTAAGGCCATTTGATATTATTTGAGACATGTTTTCAAGAACTGAGTTCATCTTCATCTATGTGGCTAGAAATCTACCAAATCTTTTCCATAAAAAATAAAACTTGAACAAGAGAGATTTTAGTTTCTCAATAATTTATAATCCTCAAAATAAAGTATTAGATTTCTTGAAAATAAATCACCTCACTATTATGGCCACCACAAAATATTGATGTATTGTCTTGTTAAGGAAAAGAGTTAACCTCCTAGGGCTTGATTTCAGGTTCCTTCTATGTTTTTAAAGAAGTCATACTCCTCTTTTCACGCTCTTAGATATTAAAATAACTCATATATACAAATGTAAGCATTCATCACATGCATCTATGAGTGAACTAGGTGTTTTAGAAGAAAAGCAAAATAATGATATCATGAAAAAGTATATTTTTAAGATTTATTCCATTGTAGTCGTCGATTCACATATCATCAAGAGACACATTTGAAGTGATTTCAATAGAAAAAACAAAGAGAATATTGTAGAGACATTCATATATCTCTAAAATGATTTTGCGCATTTAAAAATAATTAGAAACATAGGAAAATATTCATGATATTCCTAATGCTCATTTAAAAGTTTCAAAACCACATATGACATGCTCTCTCGAAAAAAATTAGTTTACCGAATTTATGTTTTGAATAATGTTAAGTTGCTAAAGCACTTCACAAAATACCAATACTTAATTAAAATGTAAAGGTATTTGTCCCTAAGGCACTGAGATTGGGCTCCCATGGACCCGTTAATATAAGGTTACCTCGAAGAGAAAAGGAAATTGTAGTTGGTGATCAACATTAGAAACATATAAGACAATTCATAAAGCTGGATGATCAAATACTAGGAATAAAGTTAGGAATCACTTCAAAACTAAATAAATAACACTCACTAAATTGTGGAAGGAAGGGGAGTGGAATGCACTTTTTCTCTCTTTTTCTTTGATTCTAAGTTTATCCCTTTATAATATGGTCTTTATATTTGTAACTACTTAATGGATAGGTTTTCCATCTTTGTTTAACTGAAAAAATAACCATTTTTAGAAATATGAATTTGGATTTTTTTCCTCCAAACTGGATCTTACTTCCGATATTCCATATTTCCATTTTTTAAAATATTTTTCAAAAAGAAATTGGTATTAGGTTTGAATTTGGTGATGAATGTTATTTTAATTTTATGAGATAATATCTAAAATTTTAGCCTTGAATACCACTTGCAACGTGTTCTTCATTCTCCTAGCTTTCCAACAATCTCATGTTTTACCAAAACAAACTATGAGAACTCAAGTAATGGCCTTTGAAATTCCATGAGTCAACCACCATTCATCTGCACAAAGTGACTAAGTAATCGTTGGTTTACTTCATATAGATATTGGCCTTTTGATTTTTAAATACACTTTACTCATCCCATATGCATTATGTGAGGGTATTTGCGATGCTTTATAAAGAAAATAATTATTTTTATTATTTTTATATGAAGTAGAAAGAGACACAAAACCTTACATAGGTTACTAATTAAATAAGGCAAAAGGAAACTGTAGTTAGTGACCAACATTAGAAACATATAAGACAATTCATAAATTTGGATGATCAAATAATGGGAATAAAGTTGTGACTCACTTCAAAACTAAAGAAATAACTCTCACAAAATTATTGAAGGAAGGGGAGTGGAATGAACTTTTTCTCTTTCTTTGTTTCTAATTTTATCCCTTTATAATCTTGTCTTTATCTTTGTAACTACTTATGGCTAGGTTTTTCCTCTTTTTAACTAAAAAAAGATTCATTTTTAGAAAAATAAATATAGAAGTTTGTCCTCCAAACTGGGTCCTACTTCGGATATTCCATATTTCCATTTTTTTATATCTTTTTCAAAAATAATTTGGTAATAGGCTTGACTTTGGTCACGAATTTTATTTTATTTTTATGAGATAATATTTACAAATTTAGCCTTGGATACCACTCGCAACATGTTCTTCATTTTCCTAATTTCCAACAAGCTCTTGTTTTACCAAAACAAACAATGAGAACTTAAGTAATGACCTTCAAAACTCCATGAGTCAGCCACAGTTCATATTCACAAAGTGACTAAGAAATCGTTGATTTACTTCACATAAATATTGGCCTTTTGATTTTTAAATATACTTTACAAATCCCATATGCATTATGGGAGGGTATTTGTAATGCTTTATAAAGAAATTAACTCTTTATACTATTTGTATATGAATTAGAAAGAGACCCAAAACCTTAAATAGGTTACACATAATGTAGTTTTTGGTCACCACCTCCTTGCCTGATAACATGGAGTGTGATAATTGTGCGGAGGATGTGGTATGTAAAATATTCCACACATCCTTGAAAATAGTTAAAGTATGGAATATAATAAATGGTTATATGTGAAGAAATGAAGCTAAAACATAAGCCTGTAATTTTATTTCTTTTTGATGTATTTTATTTTATTTTTTCTTTGTTCCAAAGGAGAAACCATCATTTCTAGCCTTGCATGAAGAAGATTTGTAACACTAAAATTGACTAAAAGCTTGTTGTTTTCAAAATCACTCTATCTCATATGTAACATGAAAACACATCAAAAATTCACTCCAATCACTAGATAGTGACCCTCTTTGGGTTGCTGAGGACCTCGAAAGTTGGCTAGTTTCCTTCTCCATCAGGACATGGAGTCATCCCAATATGGCAAATTCTTATTAGAAAAACTTGACTGAAACAAGAAAATCATATACAAAATCTACCTATCCTAACATACTTGGAGAGAATAGTATCTCTTAAGTATAAGGAAACTTGCAATGGAGCCATGTGCAAACAAATTTATATGCATGCTCCCAACTATGTTTTAAAATTATGCTTTATTGGAAATGTTTTGAAGACATTCCATTGAGAAGTAAGAACTTTGCCATGATGAAGTTGCAAAAATGAATTGACATAGAGAATTCATGCAGAACTAGACATTTGTTTCTTGTTGCTTATCAACAATCTTGTTGTCTTTGAAAATAAAACATACCATTCATCCCTCTTGTTGTATACGTTCCTTCATACCTCTTTTTCCTTAGGCTCTACCTGAGATGATAAATAAATAGCCTGAAACTTTGATGTAAAGTGATGACTCTAGCTCATATTATACATATAGTCCTATTTAAGCTCTATATCAATCGTGGTGGCCATTGAGAACCTACTACAAAATATTATTTATGACCATATCAAATGAAGTGTTTAGGTGCATCTAGTAAAAGTTTATGAAATATATCTTTAGACTTATTATCAACATTAACTCAAATTGAACATATGAGAGGTCAAAATTTCCATCCCATGGAGCACATGGTGAATGGTCTTCTTCTTTGATTGAGACATTATGTTTATCACTGTCAGCTTTAGGAACATAATCTGATGTAGACATTTTTTCATAACTTATACTAGAGTTCTCTCTTAAACTCCCCCCTTTAATTTATTGAAACCATATTAGAAAGTTTAAGAGATCAACACCACTTTCATGAATATTTTATCCAAATACTTGAGCTCACTGCATTAACTCTTTCCAATTGCAAATCTTCTCTTACTTCAATCAAAACATCAAATTTGTGGGAAAATCGTTTTCATAGCAGCTAAAAATGTTGTGTTGATTTTGTAGCTCAGGAAGGTAATTCTGCACAGGTCTTGTCTCTAGGCATGAAAAAGTCACCCATATTCTCCTTAGAACACTTGCTCAAGTGTGAGAAAGTCGTTGATGTAACTAAGCTTAAGTCTAACTAGGAAAAAAAACATATTAATATGTTGGCTTATTGAGCAAATATAAACTTAGGAAAAGTAAAGACAATTATTCTAATGAGTAAGTTTTAATCTTAGTCATTGATCTAAAGTGAGGCAAGATTTAATCTTTTTCACCAATCACTTGAGATTAGAGTTAGGGTCAGGGATTCAGCGCAATGTAATGTTATAAAATCAATGTTGAGGAGAGAATATAGACACACAAAAACAACACAATATTGAGAGAGGTATCTCAGTTAGCAATGTGTTGGGTTTGAAGGAGCGTAAAGAGGCTGAAGTTCTATATCTGCAAGAAAGATCGAGCACTGATCTAGAGAATATTTGTTGGGTTAGATCCAATTTATTGTATTTTTATTTTATTAGGTGGGACATTATCCTAAGACGAGAGCCTATATAAGTTTGGATTTTTTAATGAAACAATTGTTAGGAAAAAATCTATGTGTATCATTGTGATTAAGATCCTTATTTTATTTGGTTGAATATTTTGTTAGGAACCTAGCTATGTGTTTATTCAATAAGTATTTTGATAGGAATTAAGTACCAAGTGTTAGGTTCTAAAAAATATAACAATTGGCTTGAGTAAAGAACAAAAAAAAGGGGTTGAATTTGAAATATTTTTGGCCTAAGGTTTTAAAAGAAATAAAAAGGGGGAACACGATTTTATTAAAAATAAAAATAAAAAATAGCAGTTCCAGGGGCAGCCAACAAGATTTTCGGTCACCTAACAACCAGTTGGTAGAGAATGGAAATTGATATCATATGATTCTTTCCATACCTGTTCCTGTTCTTTCCGGACAAGTCGAGGACGTTGTATAGAGATAAAATAGATGCAACTATAAAAGAGCTTGTTTCCATTTTAGTACTGAAGATCCTGCCATTTCTCCATTTCCATATGGCCCAAATGAACAATAAGGGAATGGCCCTCCATTCTTTGTTCATGATGCTCCATCTTTTGAAAGATTCAAGCATGGATGGGAAGGAGCAGAGGGAGAAACCATAATGAACAACAAGATTCTGCCAGATGGGCTGCACCTGTGGGCAAGTGAGGAAAAGGTGTAAGTTATATTCAGAGTTATTTCTGCAAAGTGGATAGATGGCAAGCCTGTGCCAATTCCGTTTTTGTAAATTTTCCCAAGTGAGATTCCTATTGTGAAACACCAGCCATGCGAAGATAATGATCTTTGTGGGGCATCCCAATTTCCAAAAAGTAGGAGGAAATATGTCTCTAGAATTACCTGCCTCAAAGATTAAAGACTGCATATACATATGTTTTACCTTCGTTGTCAAGGAGCCATCCAGACCCTTCCATATGAGAGAGTCTTTATCCGCAGAGCGAAAAATTCCGTGGGCACGCAACGAGATTATAATAGAATTCCATTGAACCTCCATGTCTTCTCGGAGCTACAATTCGGTCGCTGTTTTCCATATGGGAATGGCTCCTTCCCATTTTCGAATGGTGCTGGCCCAGAAGAAGATCCCCCTGTTGTGGAGATCTTTCATTAGCTGAGGGGATACATGAAATTTCCTAGCCCCTCCAGCAAATTCGTCCCTTCCTATCAAAATCTTTGCTCCCGTCTGAAATTTCCAAGTAAGATTTTGCCTGAAATATGGTTCCAATTTCCTTAAGCCTCTCCAGATAGAAGATTCAAGTGGGGACCCAATGTGATTTTCCCTGATCCAGTAAGACATGTCCTTATTGTCCATGTATTTAGCATAAATGGCTGAGCTCCACAATGGTTCGCCCATAATTGCCTTCCACATAGATTTTCACAGAAGTGCTTTCCTGAAATGCGATAAATCTATTATGCCCCATCCTCCCATATGTTTTGGTCGTGCCAACACAGATAATTTGGTTAAGTGGAATTTATACTGATCTTTGTCGCATCCCCAAATAAAATTGGCAATCATCATGTTCAAATTTTTAACTATAGCAGATGGGATATAGAACAGGTGCGCCCAATAGACCATAGTTTGAACAAGAACATCTTGTGTCAGGATCATGCATCCTCTTTTTGATAAGTAAAAATATTCCCATGCTACAATTTTATTGTAAAATATATCTGCAATCCAGGACCAATCCGCCACCCGATATCCTACTGATTTCAGATTGAATCCTAAATATTTGAGCCCATTCCGAAGTGAAATTGCTTGGATGTTGAATAGCTGAGTAAGGAATTGGATCAAATTCCCATTTATGTCTTCAACATGAAAGGATGATTTCCCTTCATTTACAATCATGCCTGTAGCGCTTTGGAATCTTCCCAATATTTCATATAAGCAAATCCAGGATGCTCTGCACAGAATTACAGTTATGAGAATGTCATCGACGAAAAAGTTGTGGGATATGAATATCCCTCTACATATAGGAAGGGGTCGACAATTATTTTGCTAAGTCCCCCTCTTGATATGGAGGCTTAGAGAATCCATTACTAGGATGAATAAGAGTGGAGACAAGGAGCATCCTTGCCTAAGCCCTCTGGCTGCTTTGAAAAAGGTAGTGGGATACCCGTTGATAAATACAACATAGTTTACCTCCTCTACACATGCCATGATCCACCTGGAACACCTGTAATTAAGACCAATCCTGGCTAGAAGACATCGGATAAAGCCCCAGTCCACACTGTCATACGCCTTTTTTAGATCAATTTTTAATAAAGCTGCATCAAATTTCCTAGAATGTATAGAATGTAGAGATTCTTGAGTAAGGGCCACCGCATCTAAGATATTCCTATACTTGAGAAATTTGTGTTGTTCAGGGGAAAGATGCAGAGATAAAACATTCCTCACTCGTATAGCAATGATTTTTGAGATCGTCTTGTATAGTACATTGCATAAAGAAATTGGTCAATAATCAGAAAAGGATGTAGAAAGTATCTTTTTTAGAATCAGAGCGATATATGTGGAGGTTATTCGAGGATTGATATTACCATTCAATCTTGATTCCTTGACCATATTTAAAATGTCATCCTTAAACAAATCAAAAAAATGGATAAAGAAGTCGATAGACCAATCGTCCGGCCTCGGGCATTTGTCTTTCTGGAAGGATTTCATCGTTGCCAATAATTCATCCTCAGTGACTTCAGAGAAAAGGGCAGCGTTTTGATTTTCATCAAACATAATAGGGTACAGATCAATGCCCCATAGGATATCTTCAATGCGACTACCAATATCTCTGCTGTAGACATTTTTGAAGAATTTTACAGCTTCACATGATATTTCCTCCTGGGAAAAAAAAGAATTACCAGCTTCATCCTTTATTTCCCAAATCGTGTTTACTTGCCTCCACCTGTTAGCAAATCTGTGGAAAAACTTGGTATTTTTATCTCCTTCCCTGAGCCATATGGCATGACTCTTGAGACGCCAAGTGGCTTCTTCCTCTGCTAGGATCTTTTGCTTCTTTTTTTCAACGTCCCATATTTGTTTCCGAATATATGAAGATATGAAAGTGCTTTTGAAGTGTGTAGATAAGGATTGCAATTCTTTATCTATTCCTTTCAGCTCCCTTCTATTGAATTCTGTTTTCTCCTGTTGCAATTTTTTTACTTTGCTGCGTAGATTAGCCATATGGTTAATAAAATCCTGTGTCCGATTCTAAACCGGACCTGTATGTTGCTGCCACGCATCCTTTATGAACTGATTGAAGTGTTCATTAGAAACCCATGTTTGGTTGAATTTGAAAGGTAACCGGATCTGCACCCAATATTATTCCATTGAATATAAATGGGGCGATGATTTGATGTGTACGCAAGAATAATTTTCATCAAAGGGAGACCAAATCTATCGATTAGCTTTTCGTGGAGAATATATCTGTCTAGTCTTTTGGCCAAGTATAAGTCATTTGACCACCCATTGTCCCAAGTGGGCCCTCGACAATCCGGCTAGATGTCTATGAAATTATTTTGGATGATGACATTCCGGATCATGCGGCCAATCGGGTCAATTTTCCTGCTATTGCCCCAAATCTCATCATTACACAATGTGCTATTAAAATTGTACCAATGATGCATTGAATTACAATGAAAATTATAAAATTAAAAATGATCTTAATCAGATAATTATTTCACTTATATGTTTCAATGCCATAATGGTTTGCATAAGATTCGTGAAATTTGGCGAATGGTTAAAATTAGAAGGACATAAATAATTATATAATTATTATAAGAATATTATTGGCAAAACAATGGGTTGTAAAAAAGTCGATAGAGGACTAGAATTAAGAATGATACCCAATGATTAGCTGGAGCGGGAGCATGGGGCAGCGTTCACGAGAGGAACCAGTTAGCAAGAGACAGGGGCAGCCTCCATCTGGCAGGAGGAAACTAGGGGAGCGCACAAAGAGACACACTCGAGACTATGCGAAGTGCCAGATTCATGGCCTTCGGAGGGGGCCGCGAAAAGGAAACTCCCTTGCCACCAGAGCTAGCTACATTCCAGGATCTCATTGCAGCTTGCAATAAAAGGCTAGCGTCCAAAACCCAACATAAGTTCGTGAAAAAAATGGAAACTATCCCCACAATTGCTCTGCCTACTGAAGAGCCTTGAAAAGTTGATTTAAACCTAGCAAAAAGGAGACTTATCGGCCAATTCACAGGCTTATGGCCCTTGTCAAAAGCGGTAGAAGCATGGGTTCAAAGGAACTGGCGTTCACTAGTCAAAGAATGAATAAAAATCCATTTCGTCGGCAAAGGCTTCTTTGTATTTGTATTCGAAGCAACGAAAGACAGAAACCTAATATTCAGAAACAACCCGTATTTCATGGGGCCTCAGGGAATATATCTGAATCAATGGACTCCAGACTTTGACCCGACCTAGGATGTGCCCTCGGCCGTTCCAGTCTGGGTGAGACTGCCCCACATTCCTCTTCACTGCTAGAACCCTAAATCCTTGGAAACCATAGGTAACAAGCTAGGTAAGTACATCGACCGAGCAGAAAGAAGAGACAAGTATTCCTATGCCAGAATTTGTGTAGAAGTAGACATGGAGAAAGGTCTCCCTAAAGCCTTTAAACTCACGGTGGCTGATTGGTCACACATATAAGTGCTAGATTACGAGAAACTACCATTTAAATTCAAACACTGCCACGTCTACGGGCACTTTGCTAAGCATTGTAAAAAGAAATCAAAGGATGTAGTTGAGAAAGAGAAGGGAGATCAATGGACTCAGGTCCAGAAATCAGGACCAACCAAGCAGAGCAACAGGAATAAAGGGAAAGACGCCTCCACTAGGAGGGTTGGTCCTCCAGAACCCCAAGTAGAAGGAAGTTTCGTCCCTCCAATAGCAGACATATCAACCAACCCCTTTGATATTCTCAACACACCAGAAGAAACCCAACATAAAGAGATTGAACAACAGGCAAACAACATGGAAAAAATCAAAAGGCAAGAGGAATCAATCCAAACCCCAAAAGGTGCCTCTAGTTCCCCTTCCTATGCAGATATGACAAGAAAGAAGACCCCTGAGACATCGGGATCCTTGGAAGATGAAACATCTGAGAGGCCTTTGAAAAGAGTGCGGAGGAAATCTCACAGAGAGGACAGAGACGAAGCAGAGAGACAAAAAGTGCAAGGTAGTCAGGCCACTATAGAGATGTCTATCAACAGAAATACTAGAACCAGGCCTCCCAAGGGAGGTGCTGCCCCAACCCCAACCAGTAAATAATGTGATTAGTCTCTTGGAATTGCAGAGGACTGGGGAACCCATCAAAAGCTGAAGCAGTCAGGAGCCTATTAAAGCCAGAACTTTCCGAGATCCTCATGCTCCAAGAGACTAAAATAGAAGGAGAAGCCCTTCTAGAACTCAGCAAAACAAAATGGAAAACAAAAGTTGGAAAAGTGGTAAGTGCTAGAGGTACATGCGGTAGGTTAGCCAATCTCTGGGAGGCTGACAAATTCCAACTTGAAAGCTCCTTTCAAACGTAGCACTGGATTTAGACCAAACTCTGACACCTACCAAGTATGATAAACATTGCCCTCTTTAATCTCTATGTTCCTGTACTCTATGTAGAAAAGGAACAATGCTGGCAAACCCTGACTGATTTTTTGGAAGCTTTCTCCCTTAATAATATAATTATTGCCGGAGACTATAATCTAATACCAGACCCAAAGGAAATAAGAGGAGGAACCAGCAACAGGGACTGCTTCCTCCCCTTAGTGGAAAACTTGATTCAACAATGAGATGTAATGGACTTCAAGCCAAAAAAAGGGCTATACACCTAGACAAATAATAGAATAGGGGAGGAGCATATCTGAGCTAGGCTAGATAGGTTCCTTCTTCAGAGTTCCTTCCTATCCGAGAAAATGATCATTTCCACAAAAATACTGCCAAAGTGGAACTTAGACCATAAACCCATCCTTCTACTGATGGAAGAAGAAGAAAACCTGGGACCAATCCCCTTCCGGTTCAGCCCACTATGGGAAAACAGGGAAAGGTTTTTGGATATAGTGAATAAGGCTTGGTCCATTCATGTTCAAGGATCACCCAACTATGTTTGGGAGCAAAAGATAAAAGCCACCAAAACAACCCTGAAGCAATGGATAAAAAAACCCACAGTCTTCTCCACTACCCAAAGAAAACAAAGCACAAAGTAGCTGCTGGATCTCCAAATGGGCTTGGAGACTCAAGACATAACTAGAGTAGAGATTCATAGGGAGCAAAAACACCAAATCAACACCCTCTAGACTTTTAGAGAAGAGGAAGAATATTTGAGGCTCAAGTCATGCAATCTCTTGCTTGTGTCTAGAGATAAGAATGTAGCCTTCTTCCACAAGAAAATTTGCACCCGCCTCTCTAGAAACCACATTACTAAAATCACCTCGCTAGATGGGACTGTTCAAGGCACAACTCTAATAAAAGAGGCGGAAACCTCTCATTTTTAGTTGTTGTTCAAAGAAGAAGGCGTGGAGGATAATGAGGAAGCTCGTAACTTCCTCAAGCACATTCCAAGGATGGTTAACGAGGAGGACAATGCTTCTCTCCTGAAGCCATCCACTGAAGAAGAAATCAGTAATGTCATATGGAATATGGAACCAAACAAAGCCCCTGGACCAAATGGATTCTCAATACACTTCTATAGACTTTGTTGGATATCATCAAGGCTGATTTGTACCAAATGATCAAAGGATTCCTTTGAAAATCCAAAGTGGGAGGAAGCACAAACTCCACCTTCCTAGTCCTAATTCCCAAAGAAGCCAACCCTGAGACATTTGATAGATTCAGACCAATCTTGCTTTGCAACGCATCCTACAAAATTCTCATCAAGCTTCTTACTAATAGAATAAAACCTCTACTGGATAAACTCATCTCTCCCAATCAAGGAGGGTTTGTCAAAGGATGGCATATCCTGGACAATGTGATACTGGTGCAAAAAATCATTCATTCCAGCCACCAGCGCAAAGAGCAAGGTATGCTCATCAAATTGGACATGGCAAATGCCTTCGATAGAGTAAGACATTCCTTCCTTCTCCAATTTCTTTATGCATTTGGTTTCAGCCCTTGTTGTGGCGGAAAAAGTCGTTTGTGCGGACACAACTGACCTCCCTAGGAGTCTAAACTCTCTAGCGACAAACAAGACAAAATGGAGTGATCTTTCTCTAAATACACCTTTTAAAACATGAAAACTACAAGTGTTTAGGCTTACCTTATTCCAAAACGCTGTTGTTGTAGTCCGTCCTTGCCGATCCGGATGAGCTCCTCCTTCACATCAATTCCTGCAACCACAAACAATCAAACAATTACCAAGAACTTGTATTTCATATAATAAAACATATATTCAACATGCAGACCAAGGAACACATGAAATAACTCATTAACACAAGCTATTGAGAAAAATAAACCAGTTTGTATTAATAACGAAACAAAGAAACTCTTACAACCTGGCCTTGGTGTTGTGCAAGTTCCTCCCAGGGTCCATCAAGGGTTTTCCTCTACTTTGACAAAGCTCACCCACTTCCAAGTAGAATCAAGCAAAGACAATCTCTCCTCACAAGGTTCTAAATGGGAGTCCTAATTCCTGCAGCATTTACCCAAAGAAAATGTATAGCTCCAACCTCTCCTCCTTCTGGCCCAATGCCTTTATTTATAGTGCTGTAAAGAGGTTATTTAGGTCCACCATCAATGGGATAATCCCCCTCTTTGGGTGGGATAGCTCCCTTATTGATGGGATAAGTTCCTCCTTAATAGGGATACATGAACCAACTGGAGGCGCATCCATTTCATCAAACCGACCTCTAGAAAGTTCTAGAAGTAACCACAAGTAACTTTTTTAAGATGAAACTTGCGCATTTTGCCTTTTACAGAAGGACGCACCTGTCCCTTGACATACAGAGCGTCCAAAGACGCAGACTTTGTGAACATTGTGAGCGTCCCCGCAGGTAAGGCTTGAGAGAACCTGCGACCCCAGAGATAAACACATTTTTTACAAGACTTTCTCTCTTCTTTGAGTTTGAGATGGATAGCAGAGGCATAAGACTTGCCTAAGAGGGTAGCATGACTGTTGATTTGAGCCATACTAACTGTAAGTAGTCATGGTGACATTTTTTAGTGTAACAGATTGCCCCCTAAAGTGCAAAGCCTGGAATAGATTAGGGTTTGTAATTCTAGGAAGGGTGAAGCGCTTTATCATTTCAAGGATTGTCTTGTGGATGACCTGGTTGGAACCTGCAATTTTCAACACAAAATACATGTATAAGATTTTATCATCACTGAGGTAGGCATTCCCATACTCAGATTCAAAACTTTAACTAATGGACTAACTACTCTGATACAGGAATGATCTTGTAGTACATCATTTTTATAGACTTTTGTAGACACAGTATGGACGCAGCCATCTGTTTATGATTAGTCTACATAGATAATGAATACAAAACTCCTCGCAGCCTGGATGGTAGAAACTAGATCCAGGGTCTTCACTTCTACTTCCCGAATTGGTACGATTCTAGCCATGTGATTAAATGATTTGATGTCGAACATGGTAGAAACCACTTGATTACCAGTCAATGATGTAAACTGTTAACAAGCGTGAGAGAGACCACCAGTAATGTCAATGGTTCTCAAAGTACCAAGCACAACCCGTGAAATGTGAATAGATGTTTTGATGTCGAACACTTCACGGAATCCTTTGATCGAAAGTCAATGATGTAAACTGACGTCAAAGGCGAGAAACCTGCCATTGATGCATGCAGACTTCAAGGTACTGTCGATTCCTAAGTCATCTTTCTAGATAATGTGTCGATGTCGATAGAAAGCGACCCGTTGCAGGCAAGCCCACAGCACGAAATCATTGTTCAAGTTGAAGAAATGTTGCTGTGAGGACTGACTCAGGGATGGTCAAATGGATGACAAGTATTTTGCAGATGAAAGTTTTGCTTGCAGACCTCTTGAACACATAACGACACGACAGATGGCTTGGTAACAAATAACTCAAAGTTAATTCCCGGAACCTGGTTAAAGACTTTCAAAGTGGTTTGGTCAACTGTGAGGTAAAAGATTTTCCAACTCAGGTGAATGAAAAGTGTCGTGTTCAAGAGTGGTAATAAAGTTTCTTTTGAGACAAAAGGTGACAAATAGGTTCATTCTTCTCTCTTTTCCCCCACCATTTCTGGCAAGTGCCTCTTTATTTTTAACAAGCTTGAGGAGGATAACATATGCTTGATTATAAGCTCATCCTTCGGACGAGTCCAACCTAGTTTAAATTCGAACCCTAGGAAGGAGTGGTTCGTTCCTGTTTGTAATTGAACAGGTCCTCTACTGTAAAAGTTTAACGAGCCCAGTATAGGAGAAACTCGGCGTTTTTCAATTTTAGAGAGTCTGAAAAAACTAAAGGAGACTCCACGTTGAACTTTTTCGTACATTTGTGTCCCTCAAGCCCGAAAAAGTATAAAATAATACCTGGGGGAACCGCTTGATCTTGCGACCAAGGAGTACTTTCATAATAGTGTCGTTGACCTGAAAAGTAAAAACCGATCAAGGACACGTCGTTTTATTTCCTTATCGAGTTTGAAACGACAAAAACCCGGCAATCTTTTCCTGATTTTGCGGTCAGAAAAGAGCTAAAAGGGGACCGTCTTTTAATTCCGTTTTAACGAGTGTAAAAGAAATGCTCGGCGATCTTTTCATGTTTTAGGAGTCAGAAAAGGGCTTAAAAGATGACTCTGATATTTTTGTTTGTGAAAAATGACAATTTCCCTTGAAATCCCTTTGTCCTGCACAAAAGCAACACATTACTCATACCTTTTTAAAATAGGCAAAAATACATCGAAAAACATCTTTTCATGGTAAAAAATGAACTAATTCATCCAAAAAACCTATAAAAAGACTTTTTACCACATCATTTTTACCGGTTCACTGTTGAGGTTGAAAAAGGAGCTTTTGACAAGAAACTTCCCGTGGTCGCTGCGGAAAATCCGACCGTCGGAATTGAACGCCGTCTTATCCAGGTATTTTACACATCCTACTCTGCATTTCTATCCGTTTAGAATTAATTTTTAGGTCTTAGTTTCATTTTTTGGGGGGGTTTTGGTTTTGGAATGCGCCTCTCGGCGGACGCGGGTGCCCTTCGGGTGACCCGCGTCCCCCGACTTTTTCCTACAGAGGAAAACGGTCGGAAGACGCAGCCCGCCTTCAGGGCAGCCGCGTCCGGGCGCCCTGTGTTGTAAAGTCGGGGTGCGTCTTCCGTGAAACGCGCATTTCAAAACCCCAACCCCCTCAAAAAACTATCTAAAAATTCCCAAATCAATTTCTAATGACTATTTCTGATGTGCAGGGCATTAACCATGTTAGATTGGAGAGAAAGAGAGCATGTAGAGGATGATGAAGCTGCAATAAATCATCAACCTTCCCTGGATGCCCTAAGAGCATGCGGATTATACAAATATTGGACCATACCGGGCATGAGGGGCCAGGTAAGATTCTTGGAATGGCTGGTTGAGCGATGGAACGTTCAAGAACAATGCTTTTACATAGGAGGGCACCAGCTCGAGATAGAGCCCTCGGATGTATACTTTCTCACTGGCTTGCCGAACAGAGGCGAGCAACTCAGTCTTGCGGGGACTAGGCCGGGTGGCCAATCCCTTGATAGTCTCCGCGACGAGTGGTGCACACCTGGGGCTCACCATTCGAAAGGCATAGAGATAAAACATATCACTCTGCGTGAACTCAAAGTCATAGCGTTCACGGTTACCAGAATTTGCGGCGCGGCCGCTTTACACATTGCTTCCGGATCCCAAATGCGGATGGCAATTGACTGTTACCAAGGCACCATTTTCAACTGGTGTGAAGCTGTGTCGGCTCATATGAAGAGCCAACTGACCAAGGCAAAGAACGGACGACTAAAGACTTTTGGATATGGGCCTCTAGTCGTGAGCTTTGCCTTGGAGAGAGTTCCAATGTTGATCCCTCAGCAACTCACTGTTGATATCTTGGGTCCTCGGGAGCCAAAGCTGATACGATGGGTTACGGTGATGGCCCGGCATCCTGACGAGGGCGCGACAGTGGTTCGATTCTCAGATAGTTACTTTCACTGGTTAGAGGACCAGGTTTTTTCGATACAGGACTTTCCGTATGCCGGAGTAGACTTTCGACATGATCCGGACATGATTCTTCCACAGGGAGAACAATGGGATGACAGAGGTACTTTATTTTTCACAAGTTTTCAAATTATGTATTTTTTTATTTTTCATATATATCGTCTCAAAACTAACAGTAAAATTTTCAAAATGCAGATGTTGGTCCACAGCGTCCAGCCAACCTCCGGCCTTTTGATAGACTACATCCAGCTGCACCGGTACCGGTCCCACAGGACGCGGCTGCAGAAGTACTAGCTGAGTTGGAGCATGATCTAGAGCGTCTCACGGCAGATATACCTGAGACTACTATGGACGACATTCCTACCCGGCTTCAGCGCTTCGTAGTCGCAGTCCCTGGACCGTTTAGGAGATTTTTGCGTAAGGTAGCCCGCGCAGTGGTGTCATATAGAGAGCACCACCAGTGATTGACTAGTCACTTTTGTAGTCACATGTGACATTTTGACTTTTTGTACTATCATTTTGCCGATCATAAGGTGTTTTCAACCTATGATCGAAGACGATGTATATCTTTTTGACACACTTCTATCTATATATATCACTATTACCGGCTTATCCTGTTTAACATATGTGATGAAATGTTTTTAAATTTACTTGCATGATTATTGTAAATGTCTGTCCAACATTCGAGAAGCAATTGCATCTGCTAATGTATTCAAAGACCTTGGAATATGTTGATATTCAATGTAATCAAATTCACGTTCCAAGAGACGCACTCTCAAAAACAACCTTAATAACACAGGATTTCTAATGGCATAAACTCTATTAAGCTGTAATACAACAAGTTCAGAATCTAACCTCACTATCAAACGTCGAATTCCAAATGAAATAGATTCGGATAATAATTCAATCACTTCACTGTATTCTGCAATGTTGTTCGTTGTTTGACCGAGGCTTACCCCATGCATAGAAACTAACTCGTCAGAGGGCGAATAGATAACCCAAGCTGCGGAAGAGATATTCCGTGTACTACGACAAGCACCATCAGCAAATCCAATGTATGTTTGGAGAGGCGTCGACATCTGCAATATCAAGAGTAAAACCAAGATAAGCCAGAATAACGACGAAAAACCACACTCTCTAAGCTAAGCACACTGACTAAATTAACACACTCGCTAGCTAGAAAGAAAATCTAACCTATCTAAAAATTTCTCCATACCCATCATTTAAGCATAATACCTCTTTAGGTAAAGTCCATTTCTGGGTTTACCCAAAGAGTCCCCATCAAAGTCAACTAGCTCATAAGCCCCTTTTGCTAGCTTTCGCTTTATAATGTAGGGCCCATGCCACATGGGAACGAATTTTCCGGCACCTAGCTTATCGTTAGCTTGATCATATAATAGTACTAGGTCTCCTTCCGAAAAACTTCGAGGGGTTACATTTTTATCATACTGAGCTTTCATTCGTTTCGCGTGAGTCTCGATAGCTAATGTAGCGTCACGTCGAGTCTCATCTAATTTAGCCAAGTATAATAACCGTTTCTCCTCTTCGGAAGTAGCTGGAAGTAATTCGACAGCCATTTGAAGTGATGGGTAAGTGACCCCTAGCTCCTCGACAATGGTTAATCCGAGGTTTACCGTTTGTAATACGTACTGTCTGGCGTCGTTCCCAACGAGGGAGGAATGATCCCCTCACTGGTTCGGACACGAGCTCGTGCTTCTCCTTTAAGAGGAGCTTTCCCAGAGTGCAACTGAAACAATTGGATTTATTCTACTCAAGATAAACTATCTGTTTGGTTTTGTAGTCTTGGAGAGTTAAGTACTCACCTACTCCAAGACCCTAGCCTAAGCTATGTTGGTGTTTCAGAGCCCTAGAAAAATAAAAATTACTAGATTGATTTTAATTTAAGCGTTACTTTTTAAGGTTGTTTCTTAAGTCAAAAGGTGATGGAAGTGAAACCAGTGGTGTGTTGACTTGACTCGAAACCACTACAAAATGCACCTAGGATGATTTACCCACTACTTTACTTTTTCGATGAATTGCTTAACTAAAAAGTTGAGAGAATGCAATCTTTATAAAAGCAACTTCTTAATTGAAGACAATCAAAGAAACAATTCGTTTGTCTTTTCCAAGCATAAAAACATGACCGCTCTTTACATGCACGAAAAAACTCTTTTTCTCTTTCAAAAACAAAAAGCTACTTGAAACAAGACTTTTAAAGAAGATGTTTTTGTATTTTTCTTTTAATAAAGCAAATAAATCTAAGGTAACAAAAATCAATCTTAACAACTATCAAAATCTACAAAAATTCACTCATAAGCAAACTAAAAGGTAAATTTACTCTAAGCAATCTTAACAAGGCCAAAACCAACAATGATTATTCTAAGGTGTTTTACTTGATCACAATCAGATCAAGGACTAGCTTATTGCAGAACCAAAAACTAGTCAAAACAAAACTCTAATCTTTTTGTTCTTTTGTAAAATGGAAATCAACACTTTATAAACAAGTAATTCGAAATTTGACCCAAAACAACTTAAATGGCAAGCTGCTCACACAAGGAGACTTTACGATAGGCCCGACTTCTAAGAAGGCTGACAAACCAGAGAGATCTAAGGCTGGACAACTTTCTACCGTCAAAGTCACTACAGGACCTATCCAAAAATCAAACCCTAGGCCTAAACTTCGTTGAAATCCACTAAAACACTCAAAGCTCACAAAACAAGTTCAGGTGAAAATTTTTGACAGGGTACTAAAGGATCTGGGCAGAAAACACTAAGAAAAATCAAAATCTAAAAGCAATTAAAGCAAAAAATGGAATTTTCCTAAATTTTACAGGAAGACGCAGGCAGCCCGTTAGAACAGGCGCGGGCCCGCTCTGTGCAAACGGCAACAGCGCGTCCAAAGACGCACTGTGCAGTACTCAGAGGGTGCGTCTTTCTGGAAAAGTTAAGAAAAACCAAATCTAACTAAATCTAAAGCTAAGCCACCCAAATACTAATTCTCACAGTAAAAAACCAGAAAATAAAAATGATTTTCTCAGAGCAAAGTTCACACAAAGGAAAAGACTTTCTCATTAATGGATTCCCCAGTGGAGTCGCCAATTTGTCGTGGCGGAAAAAGTCGTTTGTGCGGACACAACTGACCTCCCTAGGAGTCTAAACTCTCTAGCGACAAACAAGACAAAATGGAGTGATCTTTCTCTAAATACACCTTTTAAAACATGAAAACTACAAGTGTTTAGGCTTACCTTATTCCAAAACGCTGTTGTTGTAGTCCGTCCTTGCCGATCCGGATGAGCTCCTCCTTCACATCAATTCCTGCAACCACAAACAATCAAACAATTACCAAGCACTTGCATTTCATATAATAAAACATATATTCAACATGCAGACCAAGGAACACATGAAATAACTCATTAACACAAGCTATTGAGAAAAATAAACCAGTTTGTATTAATAACGAAACAAAGAAACTCTTACAACCTGGCCTTGGTGTTGTGCAAGTTCCTCCCAGGGTCCATCAAGGGTTTTCCTCTACTTTGACAAAGCTCACCCACTTCCAAGTAGAATCAAGCAAAGACAATCTCTCCTCACAAGGTTCTAAATGGGAGTCCTAATTCCTGCAGCATTTACCCAAAGAAAATGTATAGCTCCAACCTCTCCTCCTTCTGGCCCAATGCCTTTATTTATAGTGTTGTAAAGAGGTTATTCAGGTCCACCATCAATGGGATAATCCCCCTCTTTGGGTGGGATAGCTCCCTTATTGATGGGATAAGTTCCTCCTTAATAGGGATACATGAACCAACTGGAGGCGCATCCATTTCATCAAACCGACCTCTAGAAAGTTCTAGAAGTAACCACAAGTAACTTTTTTAAGATGAAACTTGCGCATTTTGCCTTTTACAGAAGGACGCACCTATCCGTTGACATACAGAGCGTCCAAAGACACAGACTTTGTGAACATTGTGAGCGTCCCCGCAGGTAAGGCTTGAGAGAACCTGCGACCCCAGAGATAAACACATTTTTTACAAGACTTTCTCTCTTCTTTGAGTTTGAGATGGATAGCAGAGGCATAAGACTTGCCTAAGAGGGTAGCATGACTGTTGATTTGAGCCATACTAACTGTAAGTAGTCATGGTGACATTTTTTAGTGTAACAGCCCTTAATTTGTTAATTTGATTAAAGCATGCATTGGAGAACCTTGGATAACCCCTCTAGTAAATGGTAGACCTGCAAACTACTTCAAAGCTTCAAGGGGAATCAGGCAAAGTTACCCTCTATCCCCCTTCCTATACATTTTGATGGCAGGTTCTCTAAGCTGAAAACTCTTTGATGAGAAGCTCAATGGGACACTTCCTGGCATCAGGGATATACCCGGATCGTCCCCAATCAACCATGCCTTGTTCGCAGACGACTCCATCCTTTTGGGAGGAGCCTCTATTAAAATAACAAGAGCCTTCAGCGGAGTAATCCAAAGCTTCTGCAGAGTCTTCGGAGCTATGGTCAATAACAGAAAAAGTGTAGTGTATGGCTGGGTTGTAGACCAACGATCTATTCATAGGATTTCCCAAGCCCTAAGCTTCATCGGATATGTTTCTTGGGAAAAATTCAAGTATCTTAGACTGCCTTTAACCTTGGGCACTACTAAGGCCCCTTAATGGATGGAAATTATTAGCAAAATCAAGACAAATATGACTGCTTGGGGAGGACAGTGGCTTACCTCAGTCGAGAAGCTCACTCTGGTCAAGTCAGTCCTCTCATCGCTTCCTATCTACCAGGCCTCTTTCCTTTTAGCTCCAAAAACAATCACCAATCAGTTAGCAAAGCTGAGTCAAAATTTCCTATGGCAAGGAGGAAAAGGGAACCAAAAAAAATTCCATATAGTAAGCTGGGACATAGTGAAAAGGCCAATACCTAAAGGTGGACTTTAGGTAACAGATCTTTTGTTGGCCAATCTAGCAATGGGAGGGAAGATCCTTCGGAAAATCTTCACAAACCAAAAACGCCCTGTAAGTAAAGTTCTAATTAAAAAATATCTGCATAGGCTCTCAATAAAGAATATGGAGGACGAAGTTTTTGAAAAAGGAACCACACTGTGGAAGTTGTGCACCCAAGTCTAAAAATTCTTCAAAGAACAACTCTACAGAAGCTTTTGTCATTTTTTTAATATTATTTTATATTTGTTATATATTTTTTAAAATTTTTGTAAAATTTTATTTAAAATTGTTTTTTTAAATATTTTGAAACAATTTTTCGAATAATATTATGCTTATGCCATGATATAAATTAACCAAACGTTTGAAAGTACAAACTTGTTTGAAAGTGTAGAATTTAATGAATTAATTTATTTTATATATATATATATATATATATATATATATATATATATATATATATATATATATATATATATATATATATAGATATATATATATATATATATATATATATATATATATATATATATATATATATATATATATATATATATATATATATATATATATATATATATATATCAAATATTTTAGGTTGGAAGGAGATTAAAATAAATGTGAAAACCTTTCATCGTGATTTGAGAGGACCATTTGTTTCTTGGTAATAACTCCCAATAGATATAAATTTTATATATGGTGCACGTGTATAATTTAGTTATCAAATTTATAGTGTATTGTCACAATGACAAGTTTTCTTGTGCAATAATAATTGTGCTTCATGTAGGTTTGACCATCTTGCCTCCAATATGTACTATTATATGTTTTCACATTGTTGTTAGGATCACAAAATATTGAGAGAAGTGATGGTGTCTAAAAACATCATTGCTCACACAAATTAACATTGAGTTTTTTAACTTTTAATAGACTATAATAGAGATAAATATCATAGACAAAACCATGGATTCTCATAAAACCCAAAGGTCAAAATCAATAACTTGACAATCAAGTTTACTCAAACCTAACTATATCAAATATTAATAAGTATTTTTAAATTTTGTTAATAATTATTTTTAAATTTAAATGTTATTTCAAATAATTTGAATAAATAAACCTAATATTACATTACATAATATTTTACAACATCACTATTATAATAAATTATACTATAATAATTTTTATAATTTTAAATTTAAAAAAAATTTAACAAATAATAATATATGTTCATATAAACAATCCTCTAAATACCTTAGAATGGAAAAAAATAATATAAAACATACATCATAAAATAATATTATTTATATAAACAATATACTACTACCTATACTAAAATATATTTCTTTATCACTTACGTGTGTTAAAATATATTTTTTAACTTATAATAACTTTACCTTACAATCATAACATATAAATGCCACCTTAAAATTTTTATTTTTATATCATAATTAAAAGTGCTTTTTAAAATATTTCAAAACCAACTTCAAAATTTATATTATGCGATGACGCAAATCAATTATCAGAAATTTAAAAATTACCAAGAATATTATATTTTCTAGGAATATTATATTTACCAAATGTCCAACAGTCAAAATCATAGATCATATAACCTAAAATTTCAAAATATTATTTTTAAATTTAAATGTTATTTTAAATAAATAATTTGATTTAGTTAATATAATTTACATTATATTAGCCAAGATACATTTTAATTCTGGATATATTTTCACTCTAAAAAAAGGTTTATTTTAATTTCAGATATATTTTCATTCTAAAAGAAAGTTGGAATTTCAAGAAATTTGATCTCTCTGAGTAAGCTTGGTAGATCTCAAATTAAAATGGATCTAGGCTAGATGTTTTTTATTTTATTTTTATTATTATTCTAGTTTGACAAAGTTAAAATGTTAAACATTACAACAATACAACATCTCTACCATATTTGGCTCGAGAGCCCTTCTAAATATAATTATTTGTTTAACAATAAGCACAAAAATGATCCTTAGTCAATGTGATATCATCAAATAAATATTTTAACAAGCCAAAATTTTAGATCTTTAATTCAACATTTTTTTCCCTTCCATAAAGATATAATTTTTTTATTGATCCTAAACTCCAAGTAATGCAAAACAAAATATAATAATAATAAAAATATAAAAAATTACTTTTCTATAAAATCCTTAATTCAGTATTTCTTTTTTCTATAAAAATATGGTTTGATTTTTCTCATTGGTCACTCAAAGATTGTATCACTCCCATGTTAGATTTTGAAACAAATAAAACAAAAAAAAAAAATTAATAAAAAATCCCACACTAATAAATTATAAATTATTTATTATTTGTTTACCAATACACCCAAAGCTGAGGAGAATGTGATATAGATCAATCTTACCCGTATTTAACAAATGACTTTAAGAAAATACATATCAATGTTAATTTCCATGAATTTGTTAGATGACTTCCATGCAATTTTTAGGTAAGCTCTTAGTCCGTTTTGTTAAACAATATTATATAGAAGGAGCCTTGCACGACTTTTCTTTTTTAGCACGAAAAAAAGCTGTATATTTATATTATATTCATGATCTAGAATCTTTATAGCATACATGTCTCGGTTAATAATGCCATTTGCATAGACTGTACTGTGGACTAAACCACATCTTTGAGATTTGACAAAAAAATACTGGAAGATGTCCTATATACGCTACACAATGACTGAGTGGAGATAGATACATCAGATCAATAGATATAGAAAGCAAAAAAGATTTTCATGACTGCAAAAAATATATGTGCATACCTTCGCTATGAGATATGCCATTGTTTGGGCAATGTAAAGAAAAACATACTAGAATATTTACCGTTGATTAAGAGTTATATATCCGGGAGACAAAAGTCTTGGATCTAGAAGTTGTTGCTGTCCGTTTTGATCTGCATCCTCCAAATGCCTTGGGGAGAAGTTAGGCCCATTTTAGATAATGCATCATCTTTTTTGTTTTTGTTCCTGTCAATGTGAGAAATGGTATAGTCCTTCCTGTTGTTCCATAGTGCTGCAATCTTGTCCAACCATCCAGCAAGATGAATGTTTTTTATGTAGTGTTTTGACAAAACATGATCAGTTATTACCCTCGAGTCTCCATAGATTTGCAAATTCGGAATGTCAAGAAAGATACAAAAGGAAAGAAGACCCGCTAAAGCCACCGCTTCAGCTCTGTTGTTGGACCCCGGTCCAGCATTCCAATAGATTTCAATAACCTGATCATTTGTTGTTTTGATGTATACACCACATGCACATATCCAATGTTGAGCAGATCCATCAAAATAAGCGCATGGAGAAACCGCGGTCGTCAATACCGTGGGTCTTCTTCCATTCATGTTCTTGTTCATTGTTATCATATGATTCCTTCCATACCTGTTCCTGTTCTTTCCAGACAAGTCGAGGGCATTGTATAGAGATAAAATAAATGCAACTACAGAAGAGCTTGTTTCCATTTTAATACTGAAGATCCTGCCATTTCTCCATTTCCATATGGCCCAAATGCACAATAAGGGAATGGCCCTCCATTCTTTGTTCATGATGCTCCATCTTTTGAAAGATTCGGGCGTGGATGGGAAGGAGCAGAGGGAGAAACCATAATGAGCAGCAAGATTTTGCCAGATGGGCTGCACCTATGGGCAAGTGAGGAAAAGGTGTAAGTTATATTCAGAGTTATTTTTGCAAAGTGGACAGATGGCAGGCCTGTGCCAATTCCGTTTTTGTAAATTTTCCCAAGTGAGATTCCTATTGTGAAACACCAGCCATGCGAAGATAATGATCTTTGTGGGGCATCCCGATTTCCATAAAATAGGAGGAAATATGTCTCTAGAATTACCTACCTCAGAGATTAAAGACTGCATATATATATGTTTTACCTTCACTGTCGAGGAGCCATCCAGACCCTTCCATATGAGAGAGTATTTAGAGCAAAAAAATCCGTGGGCACGCAACGAGATTATAATAGAATTCCATTGAACCTCCATGTCTTCTTGGAGCTGCAATGCGGTCGTTGTTTTCCATATGGGAATGGCTCCTTCCCATTTTCGAATGGTGCTGGCCCAGAAGAAGATCCCCCTGTTGTGGATCTCTTTCATTAGCTGAGGGGATACATGAACTTTCCCAGCCCCTCCAGCAAATTCGTCCCTTCCTATCAAAATATTTGTTCCCATCTGAAATTTCCAAGTAAGATTTTGCCTGAAAGATGGTTCCAATTTCCTGAAGCCTCTCCAGATAGCAGATTCAAGTGGTGACCCAATGTGATTTTCCCTGATCCAATAAGACATGTCCTTGTTGTCCATGTATTTAGCACTAATGGCCGAGCTCCACAACAATTCGCCCATAATTTCCTTCCACATAGATTTGCACAGAAGTGCTTTCTTGAAATGTGATAAATCTAGTATGCCCCATCCTCCCATATGTTTTGGTCACGCCAACACAGATAATTTGGTTAAGTGGAATTTATACTGATCTTTGTCGCATCCCCAAATAAAATTGGCAATCATCCTGTTCAAATTTTTAATTATAGCAGATGGGATATAGAACAGGTGCGACCAATAGACCATAGTTTGAACAAGAACAACTTGTGTTAGGATCATGCGTCCTCCTTTTGATAAGCACAAATATTCCCATGCTACAATTTTCTTGTAAAATATATCTGCAATCCAGGACCAATCCGCCACCCGATATCCTACTGATTTCAGATTGAATCCTAAATATTTGAGCCCATTTCGAAGTGGAATTGCTTGGATGTTGAATAGTTGAGTAAGGAATTGGATCAGATTCCCATTTATGTCTTCAACATGAAAGGATGATTTCCCTTCATTTACAATCATGCTTGTAGCGCTTTGGAATCTTCCTAATATTTCATATAAGCAAATCCAGGATGCTCTGCACAGAATTGCAGTTATGAGAATGTCATCGACGAAAAAGTTGTGGGATATGAATATCCCTCTACATATAGGAAGGGGTTAGCAGTTATTTTGCTTAGTCGCCCTCTTGATATGGAGGCTGAGAGAATCCATTACTAGGATGAATAAGAGTGGAGACAAAGAGCATCCTTGCCTAAGCCCTCTGGCTGCTTTGAGAAAAGGAGTGGGATACCTGTTGATCAATACAACATAGTTTACCTCCTCACACAAACCATGATCCACCTGGAACACCTGTAATTAAGACCAATCCTGGCTAGAAGACATTGGATAAAGCCCTAGTCCACACTGCCATACGCCTTTTTTAGATCAATTTTTAATAAAGCTGCATCCAATTTCTTAGAATGTATAGAATGTAGAGATTCTTGAGTAAGGGCCACCACATCTAAGATATTCCTATCCTTGAGAAAGTCGTGCTGTTTAGGGGAAATATGCAGAGATAAAACATTCCTCACTCATATAGCAATGATTTTTGAGATCGTCTTGTATAGTACATTGTATAAAGAAATTGGTCGATAATCAGAAAAGGATGTAGAAAGTATCTTTTTAGGAATCAGAGCGATATATGTGGAGGTTATTCAATGATTGATATTACCATTCAATCTTGATTCCTCGACCATATTTAGAATGTCATCCTTAAACAAATCAAAAAAATGGATAAAGAAGTTGATAGACCAATCGTCCGGCCTCAAGCATTTGTCTTTCTGGAAGGATTTCATTGTCGCCAATAATTCATTCTCAGTGACTTCAGAGAAAAGGGCAGCGTTTTGATTTTCATCAAACATAGTAGGGTACAGATCAATGCCCTATAGCATATCTTCAATGCGACTACCGATATCTCTACTGTAGACATTTTTGAAGAATTTTACAGCTTCACGGGATATTTCCTCCTGGGAAAAAAAAGAATTACCAGCTTCATCCTTTATTTCCAAAATCGTGTTTACTTGCCTCCACCTGTTAGCAAATTTGTGGAAAAACTTGGTATTTTTATCTCCTTCCCTGAGCCATATGGCATGATTCTTGAGACGCCAAGTGGATTCTTCCTCTGCTAGGATCTTTTGCTTCTTTTTTTCAAGGTCCCATATTTTATTCCGAATATATGAAGATATGGAAGTTCTTTTGAAGTGTGTAGATAAGGATTTCAATTCTTTATCTATTCCTTTCAGCTCTCTTCTATTGAATTCTATTTTCTCCCGTTGCCATTTTTTTACTTTGCTGCATAGATTAGCCATATGGTTAATAAAATCATGTGTCTGATTCTAAACCGGACCTATATGTTGCTGCCACGCATCCTTTATGAACTGATTGAAGTGTTCATTAGAAAGCCACGTTGGTTGAATTTGAAAGGGTAATCGGATCTGCACCCAATATTATTCCATTGAATATAAATGGGGCGATGATCTGATATGTACGCAGGAATAATTTTCATCAAAGGGAGACCAAATATATCGATCAGCTTTCCATGGAGAATATATCTGTCTATTCTTTTGGCCAAGTATGAGTCATTTGACCACCCATTGTCCCAAGTGGGCCCTCGACAATCCGGCTGGATGTCTATGAAATTATTTTAGATGATGGCATTCCGGATCATGCGGCCAATCGGGTCAATTTTCTTGCCATTGCCCCAAATCTCATCATTACACAATGTGCTATTAAATTTGTATCAATGATGCGTTGAATTACAATGAAAATTCTAAAATTAAAAATGATCTTAATCAAATAATTATTTCACTTATTTGTTTCAATGCCATAATTGTTTGCATAAGATTCGTGAAATTTGGTGAATGGTTAAAATTAGAAGGCCATAAATAATTATATAATTATTATAAGAATATTATTGGCAAAACAATGGGTTGTAAAAAAGTGGATAAAGGACTAGAATTAAGAATGATACCCAATGATTAGCTGGAGCGGGAGCATGGATCAGCGTTCACGAGAGGAACCAGTTAGCAAGAGCCAGGGGCAGCCTCCATCTGGCAAGACGAAACTAGGGGAGCACACAAAGAGACACACTCGAGACTATGCGAAGTGCCAGAGTCATGGCCCCAGCAGGGGGATGCGAAAAGGAAACTCCCTTGCCACCAGAGCTAGCTACATTCCAGGATCTGGTTGCAACTTGAAATAAAAGGCCAGTGTCCAAAAACCAACATAATTTCATGAAAAAAATGGAAACTATCCCCACAATTGCTCTGCCTACTGAAGAGCCTTGAAAAGTTGATTTAAACCTAGCAAAAAGGGGACCTATCGGCCAATTCATAGGCTTATGGGCCTCGCCAAAAGCGGTAGAAGCATGGGTTCAAAGGAACTGGCATTCACTAGTCAAAGAAGGAATAAAAAGCCATTTCGTCGGCAAAGGCTTCTTTGTATTTGTATTCAAAGCAGCGAAAGACAAAAACCTAATATTCAGAAACAAACCATAATTCATGGGGCCTCAGGGACTATATCTGAATCAATGGACTCCAGACTTCGACCCGACCCAGGATGTGCCCTCGGCCATTCCAGTCTGGGTGAGATTGCCCCACCTTCCTCTTCACTGCTAGAACCCTAAATCCTTGGAAACCATAGGTAACAAGCTAGGTAAGTACATCGACCGAGTAGAAAGAAGAGACCAGTATTCCTGTGCTAGAATTTGTGTAGAAGTAGACTTGGAGAAAGGTCTCCCTGAAGCCTTTAAACTCACAGTGGCTGATTGGTCACACATATAAGTGCTAGATTATGAGAAACTACCATTTAAATGCAAACACTGCCATGTCTACGGGCACTTTGCCAAGCATTGTAAAAAGAAATCAAAGGATGTAGTTGAGAAAGAGAAGGGAGATCAATGGAATTAGGTCCAGAAATCAGGACCAACCAAGCAGAGCAACAGGAATAAAGGGAAAGACGCCTCCACTGGGAGGGTTGGTCCTCCAAAACCCCAAGTAGAAGGAAGTTCAGTCCCTCCAATAGCAGACATATCAACCAACCCCTTCGATATTCTCGACGCACCAGAAGAAACCCAAGATCCAGCAGATAAAGAGATTGAACAGTAGGCAAACAACATGGAAAAAAGCAAAAGGCAAGAGGAATCAATCCAAACCCTAAAAGGTGCCTCTAGTTCCCCTTCCTATGTAGATATGACAAGAAAGAAGACCCCTGAGACATCGGGATCCTCGGAAGATGAAACATCTGAGAGGCCCTTGAAAAGAGTGGGGAGGAAATCTCACAGAGAGGCCAGAGAAGAAGAAGCAGAGAGACAAAAAATGCAAGGCAGTCAGGCCACTATAGAGATGTCTATCGACAGAAATACTAGAACCAGGCCTCCCAAGGGAGGTGCTGCCCCAACCCCTACCAGTAAATAATGTGATTAGTCTCTTGGAATTGCAGAGGACTGGGGAACCCATCAAAAGCTGAAGCAGTCAAGAGCCTATTAAAGTCATAACTTCCCGAGATCCTCATGCTCCAAGAGACTAAAATAGAAGGAGAAGCCCTTCTGGAACTCAACAAAGCAAAATGGAAAACAAAAGCTGGAAAAGCGGTAAGTGCTAGAGGTACATGCGGTAGGTTAGCCACTCTCTGGGAGGCTGACAAATTCCAACTTGAAAGCTCCTTTCAGATGTAGCACTGGATTTACACCAAACTCTGACACCTACAAAGTAAGATAAACATTGCTCTCTTTAATCTCTATGTTCATGTACTCTATGTAGAAAAGGAACAATGCTGGCAAACCCTGACTGATTTTTTGGAAGCTTACTCCCTTAATAATATAATTATTGCCGGAGACTATAATCTAATCCCAGACCCAAAGGAAAGAAGAGGAGGAACTAGCAACAAGGACCGCTTCCTCCCCTTAGTGGAAAACTTGATTCAACAATGAGATGTAATGGAATTCAAGCCAAAAAAAGGGCTATACACCTAGAAAAATAACAGAATAGGGGAGGAGCATATCTCAACTAGGCTAGACAGATTCCTTCTTCGGAGTTCCTTCCTATCTGATAAAATGATCATTTCCACAAAAACACTGCCAAAGTGGAACTTAGACCATCAACCCATCCTTCTACTGATGGAAGAAGAAGAAAACCTAGGACGAATCCCCTTCCGGTTCAGCCCACTATGGGAAAATAGGGAAGGGTTTCTAGATATAGTGAATAAGGCTTGGTCCATTCATGTTCAAGGATCACCCAACTATGTTTGGGAGCAAAAGATAAAAGCCACCAAAACAGCCCTGAAGCAATGGATAAAAAAACCCACAGTCTCCTCCACTACCCAAAGAAGACAAAGCACAAAGCAGCTGTTGGATCTCCAAATGGGCTTGGAGACTCAAGACATAGCTAGAGCAGAGATTCATAGGGAGCAAAAACACCAAATCATCATCCTCTAGACTCTTAGAGAAGAGGAAGAATATTTGAGGCTCAAGTCATGCAATCTCTGGCTTGTGTCTAGAGATAAGAATGTAGCCTTCTTCCACAAGAAAATTTGTACCCACCTCTCTAGAAACCACATTTCTAAAATCACCTCTCCAGATGGGACTGTTCTTAAAGTCACAACTCTGATAAAAGAGGCGGCAACCTCTCATTTTTAGCTGTTGTTCAAAGAAGAAGGAGTGGAGGATAATGAGGAAGCTCGTAACTTCCTCAAGCACATTCCAAGGATGGTTAACGAGGAGGACAATGCATCTCTCCTAAAGCCATTCGCTGAAGAAGAAATCAGTAATGTCATATGGAAGATGGAACCAAACAAAGCCCCTGGACCAAATGGATTCTCAATACACTTCTATAGACTTTGTTGGATATCATCAAGGATGATTTTTACCGAATGATCAAAGGATTCCTTTGAAAATCCAAAGTGGGAGGAAGCACAAACTCCACCTTCCTAGCCCTAATTCCCAAAGAAGCCAACCCTGAGACATTTGATAGATTTAGACCAATCTCGCTTTGCAACGCATCCTACAAAATTCTCATCAAGCTTCTTACTAATAGAATAAAACTTCTACTAGATAAACTCATCTCTCCCAATAAAGGAGGGTTTGTCAAAGGATGGCATATCCTGGACAATGTGATATTGGTGCAGAAAATCATCCATTCCAGCCACCAGCGCAAAGAGCAAGGTATGCTCATCAAACTGGACATGGCGAATGCCTTCGATAGAGTAAGACATTCCTTCCTTCTCCAATTTCTTTCTACATTTGGTTTCAGCCCTTAATTTGTTAATTTGATTAAAGCGAGCATTGGAGAACCTTGGATAGCCCCTCTAGTAAATGGTATACCTGCAAACTACTTCAAAGCTTCAAGGGGAATCAGGCAAGGTTACCCTCTATCCCCCTTCCTATACATTCTGATGGCAGATTCTTTAAGCTGAAAACTCTCTGATGAGAAGCTCAATGGGACACTTCCTAGAATCAAGGCAATACCTGGATCATCCCCAATCAACCATGCCTTGTTTGCAGATGACTCTATCCTTTTGGGAGGAGCCTCTATTAAAATAACAAGAGCCTTCAGCGAAGTAATCCAAAGCTTCTACAAAGTCTTCAGAGCTATGGTCAATAACAGAAAAAGTGCAGTGTATGGTTGGGTTGTAGACCAACAATCTATTCATAGGATTTCCCAAGCCCTAAGCTTCATCGGATATGTTTCTTGGGAAAAATTCAAGTATCTTGGACTGCCTTTAACCTTGGGCACTACTAAGGCCCCTTAATGGATGGAAATTATTAGCAAAATCAAGGCAAAAATGACTTCTTGGGGAGGACAATGGCTTACCTCAGCCGGGAAGCTCACTCTGGTCAAGTCAGTCCTCTCATCGCTTCCTATCTACCAGGCCTCTTTCCTTTTAGCTCCAAAAACAATCACCAATCAGTTAGCAAAGCTGAGTCGAAATTTCCTATGGCAAGTAGGAAAGGGGAACCAAAAAAAATTCCATATAGTAAGCTGGGACATAGTGAAAAGGCCAATACCTAAAGGTGGACTTTAGGTAAGAGATCTTGTGTTGGCCAATCTAGCAATGGGAGGGAAGATCCTTCAGAAAATCTTCTCAAACCAAAAACACCCTGTAAGTCAAGTTCTAATTAAAAAATATCTGCATAGGCTCTCAATAAAGAATATGGAGGACGAAGTTTCTCACAAAGGAACCACACTGTGGAATTTGTGCACCCAAGGCTAAAAATTGTTCAAAGAACAGCTCTATAGAATTCCAGGAAATGGGAAAAGAATCATATTGTGGGATGACAAGATCATGGGTCTCCATCCCCAAAATCTTGCCCCAGATATAGAAGACTTGCGTAACTGGAAAATCCAAAAAGGTATCCACAAACTTGCTGACATTTGCACATGGGATTCAAAAGGGAACTGGAGTAACTGGGACCTACATCGCCCCCCTGATTGGATGCTCCCTCAACTTCATCAATTATTAGATATGCTCACTAGTCTGGCTCCTATAGACCTGCATTCGAGGGACAAATGGGGTTGGGGGAAGTCCGGACCTTACTCAGCTAGGCTGGATTTTGTAGCCCTCCAAGAACAACAACATCAGATCCATTCTACAAAGCTTTGGGAGTATGTATGGGACCCATTTGGACTCCCAAACATCAAATTCTTTTTTGGACTCTCATGCACAAAAGGACCCTCATTGGGGAAAACCTAGAGAAAAGAGGAATCATTGGTCCACACAGATGCCCTCTCTGTTGAAAGGACTAGGAAATGATCAATCACCTATTCATAGACTGCCCCTTTTCTCAAGAGGTATGGAAGCAAGCTACCATGGGTCTCAACATCCATTTCCCCCTGTAGTCTTCAGGGGTTAGTCTTTTCACAACTTGGAAAGATCGCTATCCACACTCTTTAAACAACAAATCAACTTGGACTAAACTCTGGAGTGAAATCCCAAAATATATTTTCTGGGGAATCTGGTTGGCTAGGAATGAAGCCATCTTCAACAATAGACTTCAATCCACCAACACAATCACTACCAAGGCCAAAGCCTTGATGTTGGAAACTCTCAAAAATAGACCTCATAAGTCAGACTGCTACCTACTCCCTGAAGAGCTCAGCTGGCTAGGTGAATCCCTGAGATGGGCAAGCATCAAGAAGAATATCTCCTTGACTAGCCATAATCTAGAGTGACATCTTCGGATCTCTGAGGTGGAATTCCAAAAATGGCAGAAAAATCAGGGAAAAGTCACGATTTTCTTCGATGGAGCCTCCAAAGGAAACCCGGGGATATCAGGGGCAGGAGGAATAATCTACTCCATAGATGGACAAAAACAAAACAACTACAGTTGGGGTCTAAGACAGAACACCAACAACCAGGCCAAGATCTTAGGTTTGCTAAAAGCTTGTCAGTTAGCACAAAGGAACATAGGGTAAAACCTTCAAATCTTCGGGGACTCTGAAATCCTGATTAAAACCCTTAATAAGAGCGATCAACTCAACAACCCTGCTCTAAACAAGACCTTAGAAAGAATAAGAAAGTTGACTCAAAACTTCACATCCTGCTCATTCTACCATGTCCTGCGAGCTTAGAACAAGGAAGCTGACATAGTGGCCAACAAAGGATGTCTCCTAGCCCAAGGTATGCTGGTGAAAAATTATGAAGATGCGGAAAGGCACCCAATCCCTTAACAGGCAAGGATAGTCGTTCAAGGATAGAATCCCGCAGAATAAAGGCGGGCTCACTTCTTGACAGGTTTTCGGCTTTCCGCACGAGCCAACTGTGAAAGGAGTAAAAGCAAGGCGAAAAATGGATTTCATTCAGAAGACGATTTTGATGGGGGGTTAAAGATGCGGGGAGCGATAAGCAGTTTTCATCGCACCGCTTCTGGCTGCTGGGCGGTATTTCTCGTATCAGACACGATGCGACTCATAGCCTAATGCGTGGTAGGAAAAAACTGCCCATTTCACGTGCCCCTGAGGTGATAAAGGTCAGACAACAATTCGACGCAATAAGTGTCAGATCTGGGCGGGGGAAGATCTGATGGTTATTGCGCACTTTTCATGGCGGGGTCTTATCCTTGTAGTGGGGTCGGGTATAAAGATGGGTCCCGGTTAAAGCTTGGTTAGCTAGGGACACAACAAGCGTCGGATTTGGGCGGATTTGATCTAACAGTCATCACGCATTGCAAAAGAAGGGGAATTATTCCGCAGGGAGTGGTAAGCAAGTTGCTTCACACCACTTTTGGTTGCTCAGCATCTTTTATGAAATCGCGATTCCACTTAGGGGCTGACGCGTGGCAATATAAAACCACCCATATCGCACGCTCCTGAGGAATAAAGGTTCGAAAAGCAATGGACACGATTTGCGTCGAATCTGGGAGGAGAAGATCTGACGGCTGTCGCATGTAGAGATCAGGGGGGGTTAACCCTGTAGTTCGGTTGGGTTCGGGGGATAAGATAGGTTTTAAACAAAATCATTTTAATTTATGCCGGTGTGCAATTGGGCCCGTGGAACTTAGTTTATGTGGGTTTTAACTTAACCCAGGAAAGTACCAAAGAATCAAAGAAAAGAGGACCATAGCAAAGCAAGGATAGGAGGCCTCTTTTGAGCCTGAATTCTCGCATTTGTCTGTACTCGAGGTTGTTTGGCATGCCCAACCTCTTCTTATTAATAAAATTCAACCGTTATTGTTAAAAAAATAAAAATAAAAAGTGGATAGAAAAATTTGAATGTAATTTGAATGACTTAAAATGTTTAACTAGACAACAAAGAGCAAGAAAGGTTGGACAAAATAATATATATATATATTTTTTTATTTTTTATTTTTTATTTATTTTTAAATTATTTTTTTTTCCATATTTTTTCCTTTAATAGAAAAAAAAAAACTTTTTATTAGAGGGTGAAAACATTATATTATAAATCATAATGAGAGAGATTACCTTTTTTCTTTAAATATAAAATAATAATTTTATTAAAAAAATATTATATTCAAAATCTAGAGTCCAAAAAATTCCTTTAGACAAATTGTCTATTTTACTTTACTTTAATTTTAATTATTTATTTATTTTTATTTTCATGTAATTTGACCTAGCCAAAATGTTAAAAAGACATGACATTACAACAAGACACTATGTGACATTACATCTCTACCATACTGGGCTCGAGAGAGGTCAAGCTCGTAGTCTATTTTGTTAAGATATGTTATATGGAAGGAGCCTTCTATGTATTTCTGGGAGGAGGTGGGTTAAACCTCGAGAGATGCATCTCCTAGTATGTTTTGTTAAAAAATATTATATGGAAGGAGCCTTGCATGTAGTTTTGGGAGGAAGTGGGTTAAACCCTGAGAGATGCAAACCATTTTCATCATCATCTCGTATTAAGACTCTTTCTCTATAGAGAGATAAAAAGAAAATAATGGGAAAAAAGAAACTCTAAAGCTGAAAAAAGATCCAAATGAAATAAATATTTCACGTGCTTATTTCGATGATAGAATTGCCTTTGCATAATATTTGTGAAATTTTACCAGTTGTTAAAATTAGAAGACCATAAATAACTAGTGAAATGGAGTTGTTTGGTTGATAAATTCCTCTCTTCTCACATGGATGATGGAAAACCTTTGAAATAATGCTATGATAGTTTCAAAACCTTACCTTATATAAATACCATAAGAATATTATTTACAAAACAATGGGTTGTAAAAAGGTGAATAAAAAAACACAAACTATAAATTTAATATTTTTCATTATTATCATTATTATTATTATTTTAATGTAATTTGACCGAGTTAAAATCTTTAATTGGACATGACAAGTACTGGGTTGGAGAGCCTAGGCACAAAAACTATTTTTTCCTTTAATAAAAATAGCAAAATTTCTATTAGAGGGTGAAAATATTATATTTTAAAATTTTAATGAGAGTAATTTTTTCAAATATAAAAAATGAATAATTTTATTAAAAAATAAAAAATATTATATTTAAAATTTAGAATCCAAAAAATAATATTTTTTAAATTTAAAATCCAAAAAATCTCCGTCTATAAATTGACTATTTTATTTTAATTTGACTTTAATTATTTAATTTAATTTATGTATTTTATTTTTATGTAATTTGACTAATTGAAAATATTAAAAAGGATAAGACATGACATTACAATACCTCTAGACCCAATAATGTCTTACAACTTCATTGTTGCATAAGCACCTCTCAATACAATAATTTATATAATTCAAAATTTAAATAAAATTTAAAAAACAATAATGATGATGATGATTAATGTCCACTTAGATCAATGTGGTCTATCGGACCTCAAGAAAAGAGAGTCTAATTGTCATTCTTCAAAATCTTGTTCCTGTGATTAAAGAGTAGGGAAATAAGCATTCAAAGATTGCTATAGTTGGGTTGGATTAATAACTCAAGAAGATTGGAGGTGTGGCTGATGATAGGGAATTGAGAGTGAATGTGGGCAAGAGTCGGACAGTCTAAAAGGAAGTGCTTTTCATCTTCCACCTTCTTAGTATCACAAATCTGACAAATTCTATCGTCCCAGTGAGTCTTGGGAGTAGACCACCACCCGGTCTCACTTTGAAGCTCATGAGAGTTAGTTATAATCCTAGCTATGTTCATTTTCTTCTTGGTGCTAGTCAACTTAGAGAGATAATTCTGGCTATCGATGGTGGGGTTGATCACCTTCTTATAGTACCTTAGCTTCCTTTTACCCTCCAGCTCCTTAACATCTCACATCTTGTCTTTAAAACTATAGGTAATAGTATCTTTGATATTGTCCTTGCTTCCCATGATGATTTCCTCCTTAATCCCCCAAAGGTTGAGCCAAGACTGAGCATCTTGATGCCACCCACGCTTGAGGCACAGGTGGGGGTTTTGACTAAAGTTAGAAGCAATTTTTGGGAGCCTCTTGGATTCCATATTGTGAAGCTTCTTCTTATATATCATATATCTAAACATAGTGTACTTTCAATGGGGGACAAGCCAGCTTCGATCAAGAGGATAGGATAGGGAGTATTTCCCTTGATCTTGAGATTATAGGTTATGAATTGCTTTTGGATCATCTCAATCTTTCTCCATGGCTCCCTAGATATACTGCACCCCCAAACTTCACATCTAATAGGGGTGACGAGAGTCTCAAATAGGAACCTTTTTTTACTCCAAATGTAAAGATCGATTGACTTACAATTGTTTTCAAGTTCATAGTAAGCTTTCCAACCTCCAATAATTCTTTTCTCGAGGTTATAATTCCAGTTGAGATGATGAGGAAAGTCAATACCCAAATATTTATAAGAAGAAACCTGCTCAAGGCAATGTTTATTGTAGACAAAACTACCATGGGTGATATTTTTGGATTTAATGATCATGACTTTATTCTTGTTGGTATTAACTATCATACCCATCTTGGAGCAGTAGACATGAAGAGCCTTAAGCTGCTTGTCTAGGTCATCATGGCTCCTTGCAAGAATAATGATACCATCAGCATAAAGGAGAAGAGTAATGATAATACCAATGAGCTCGGTGCCTTAGCAACCCACAGTTTCGAGACACTCCTCTAGTTTATCGATGTAAATACCAAAAAGGGTAGGGGAAATGGGACAACCTTGCTTAAACTTGATAATACATTTAATATCTTTAGACCACCCTTCGTTGGTTTTAATCTTGGAAATGACAGTCTCATAGAGGCAGATCACAACAATTCTCAGTTCATGAGGAACCATGACCTCTTCAAGCCTCACCTAGAGCTTATCTCTAGGGACAGTGTCGAAAGATTTTCTAAAGTCCACCAAACAAAAAAAGAGATCGGCTTTACTATTGCGACATTTCTCCACGATAATCCTAAGGGCGACAAGGTCGTCGATGGTCGAGTGATGTCTCCTAAAAGAAGCTTTCCCTTTAGCTCTTTTACCTTGGTTCTCAAGCCAAAGGCTAAGATTTTTTCCAAAATGAGCCCATAAAGCTTGGCTAAGATGTGGCTAATTGTAATGGTCCTCTAGTTAGAGGGAATTCTTTTGTCCCCATTTTTGAAGATAGACACAATAAGGCTTTGCGTCCAAAGCTTAGGGAGGCCATGCTTTACAGCCAAATTTAGAAGCTTGTGGAGGTGAGGAATGAGGATATATTTTCCCATTTTAAAGATCTCAGCTTGGTAACATTCAATATCTTTGGCTTTCCCATTAGTGAGCTTATTAATCCCAAACTCAACGTCTTCCAGAGAAAAAATATCATCCTCAATAGGAGTGTTTAAGATGGTGCCCATGGTGTCTGGAGAGTCATACAACTGCTTCAAATAGTTATTCCAGTTTTCTAGGGGGATATAATAATTATATTTAGTTTTACGAATAAGCACATTCTGCCAAAACTTTATGGGCACAAATTTAGAAAGGTGGAGAAGATGTTCTTGTCTCTTATTAATATATGACCTCTTCTTCCTCTTAATGAGAGATTTGTATATACTTATATTCTAGAACTTAATGATTTCATTAGGGGTGTCTCTGATTGCTTTCCTGACACTTTTACAGTCTTTGTCATACCAAGGATTGGAAGTTCTATTATTTTTCTTATATGAAGTCTTATTAGAGAATTTGCTAATGGTGGTGGAAAGGGTAGTAGTAAAATGGTAATAGATTTGATCAATGTTGTTATTATAGGTCAGGGAGCCTAAATCCCTTTCCAAATCCCTTAAGAAAAGGTTGAAATTACTTCTATTGAAGTGAATGTGACTTTTGCTTTCACTGTTCTCCTGCATGTGGGTGGTATGCATAGCAAGGTTGAGGGATAAAGACAAAGGTCTGTGGTCAGAGTCAGGCTCGTACCTGTTAAGAAGCTCAAAGTTTATAATATGGTTGAGGACATGGATGTCAGAAATCTCATAATCCACGACACTGCTACCTAGCCCATGGAAATAGGTCATCTGACCGGAGAGAGGCGATTTATTAATACCATTACAAATGATTAGGTCCTGGGAACTACAAAGTTTGAGGAGCTCAGTGCTGAATAAGTTCTCGATAATGTCTTCAGATTTTCTCTTGAATCTATTAGCTAAGTGACCATTCTCATCAAGCCACAAGGGGTCGGGCTAGAGTTGTTAGTTAACAAAATAGCTTGGTTAGTAGCAGTCTGAGCATTAAAGTCCCCAATAAAAATGATATTGCCATCATTCCTTAGGTTGTAGATGTCTTTTTCTGGGGTATTGAAAGATAATTCTTATCCAGGTTGTTCTTATTATAGGATGAGGAGTTGATAGGGGCGAAATAGCAGATTGCAAGGGAGATCCTATTGGTTGTAGAATCAGAGATCTTGAGCCAAATGTATTGATTGAAGGGATGGTTTTTATGAAGTTGGATGTGAGAGGAAACAATGTTCCTAATATAACAAGCTATACCACCAAAACCTCTCCTGGAGGATTGCTTATTCCATGCAGATCAAAGAGTGAACTTGTCAAGTTGAGGGACCCTAGATTCGTCATGCTCCCAAGTTTCAGCTAAAAGAATAAGATTGATATCACTCGGGATCCAACTTAACATAGGACCCTTACATCAAGGAAAACTACGACAGTTCCAGAAGAGGATCTGGAGTGATGCCATTCCCTATTTACTATTCGTGTTTGGGACTCTGTCTTTAATAATAGCTTTTCTATTCCTAATGATTGCCCATTTCCCCTCTTTTCTTGTCTCCTTGACCTTTTGTACTTCTTTCCTAAGTTCAACTTGGTCTTCTGGAATGAGGTCTTCATTTATAAAGATTCTCGTTCCTTTTTATGGTCATTACAACTAACCTTGACACGGATTAGTCTATGTTTATGCTCAAGTATCTTTCCTACCCTTATTTCTTCAGTGACATAAGTTGTTTGAATTGGAGATTTTGTCTTTAATTGTTCTTTAACTAATTCTAGTGTGTTTTAATTGTTTTGTTCTTCTATACCAACAATTATAAGGTGTAAGGCTCTTTTGTGGCGCTCATGGTCGATTACAATTAGTTTATTAACTTCTTCTTTTATGGGTTTAATATCTAATTTATTCTCTATCATATTTAGGGCTGAGTTATTATGTAGTTGTTCTTTTAAATTTTTAATTTCGTTTTTCGAAGTGTAATTTTCTTTAACCATTGCTTGTTTGATATGTTCGATTTCTTGAATTCTACCTTTCATTCCTTGGGGTTCAGTGTTGAGTGAGAGTATTTTATTTTCTATGGTTATTTTCAAGCATTGTAGTTAATTCTAGTTTAAAATGGTTTTCTTTGTCTTCTCTTCGTCTTTCTAAAGATTCAATTACTCATAAAGACTCTCTAGGGTAATTTTACTTGGTCTCCCTTTGTTAGAGGGGGGTTTAGAAAGATAAGAAGTACTCATAGTGAAACTAAGCAAAACTTAACAAGAGGAGAATAGGTGGGAATGTATGCATTTGTCAGATTTGTTTGTAGTTAACTAATTCTTCTGGATTCTCTCATAGTTGACTTGTAGTTTGTCTCCCTCCAAGAGTGTGTGCTCTAATAGCTACTATAAGTAGCAAATTGCCCAACTCTGAATCTGTAATATTAAATTGCTTGTGTTCTGCAACATCTAAATAAAATTGGAGTCTTGTAGTCAACACGATTAGATGTCCCAATGCGAGATCAAATTTCCTGAAATTTGTGTCTTGCAACAATTTCTCTGCAACATATCAGGACTATTATAAACGAGACCCTTGCACTTCTTCAGTAAACCTCGGTACAGGATTTCACACCACAACTTGCTCATAATAGAATTCAGAAACTCAGCTTCAGAGATTGGCAATATTTCAAGAACACACAGACTGTTACCGAACCCTTACTGGGCTCTAGATGGTCACTATAAGAGTTGTGATTGGACACCGAGTGTGTGATCCACTGCAGAGAAATGCTTTCTTTGCCCAATGCAGATTAGTTCCATTGTCCCACCAGAAGAGATTCAGCTTAGCTTATTGAGACATAGTCACGAGATTCATACGGGCCTCAGTCTTCGCTCTGTCCAAAACTGATTTCTGATGACATACGCTCAACCAAAAGATCGTTGCTTTGACTAGAACTAAACTCAGAAATGACTCGCTCAAGCTCAGGACTCAACTGGAATCAAAAATTAATTTTCAAAGCTCACAAATCCGAGTCCTTAAATCGAAAATCTAGATAAAAATTTGCCATATAAACAACCCTCTACAACCTCCCACAAAGCAAAAATAAAAATAAAAATAAAAATCATCAACAATTACAAATGATATTATTTATATAAACAATACACCATATAATAATATTATTTATATATTCAATATACTACTCTAAATTTTATCACTACCTACAGAACTTACATAGTAATTTACAATCATAACACATGAATTCCAAACCTCTGATAAATATTTATTTTAATTATTTATAGATACAATTATAATATAAAGTATGCTCTCGAGAACATTAATTATTAAAACCTTTCTCATCTACACAGTCATTACGTTAATAATTAAGAACTCAATTATCCCCATAATTACATATTTCACTTATACTTTTATAGCGCAAGGGTAATATATAAGGTCGCAGCGTAAACAGTAATGGTTGCTTAAACTTTTATGGTGCAGGGGGTAATATATAAGGTCGCAGCGTAAACTGTAATGGTTGCTTAATTATTACTATCACAGGTTGCTTAATTATTACTATAAAGGTGTGGGGTACTATAAAGTACCGCCTTTGCATTTGGGTGTAGTCCAGCACATCGAACTCATGACCTGCGTTGTGGTATTTATACTTTTCACCACTCCACTACAGAGCACAGTCAAGGCTAGCGACCTCGTCCATTTTCTTTGAACAAAATAAATAAATAAATACACAAAATACAAAACATTAATATTTAGCGGGGTAATTGATGTTGAAATGTTAATGTTTATTGACATCAATGTCATCGGAAATGATTGTGAACAATCACAATATTATAGTTATGTGGTGCATTGTCAACATTTTATTGAAGGTTTTTGACCTGCATTTTGGTTTTTATGGTTTAGAAATTATTTTTAAGTAAAGATAGGTTTTTTTTGAGGGTAAAGGCGACAATGGAGTAGAGGCAATGATAAAAGAAAACATACCATTTTTCTTTTTAAAATGTAAATATGAATATGGTTTCCTAATGTATAAATTAAAATGATAATCATTTTTTTTAATTGTAATTGGAAAAATAGGCATAAACGAGAATGATATTTTTCTATTAAGAAGTTGTACTTTGAAATTTTTGGTTAATTTTAAGTTTATGTACATTAATTATCATTAAAATCATATTCTTCATTATTAATAATAAATTGGAAAGGTTCTTCATTGATTTACATGTAGTTGTTGAACATACAAATTCTATTTTCTTCTAATATAAATATGTTTAATGAAAAAGTTGATATTATATGTATTATACAAAACAAATTGTAGGAGAATATAAGGTTAGTTACAAAATGTAGGAGAATATAAGGTTAGTTACAATTTTCATACTTGTATAACCTATATGTAATACAATCCACTAATTACATCAAAAGAGCTTTGAATATACCATTTTTTTTTATGTGTCTCATTTCAAGTATATATCAATTTCTTTTTTATTTGTTAACTGCTTTTCAAAAAGAAATTTGGCATAGAAGAATCTTCAAACCATGCAATGTTGCTTAGACTATCATGAATGTGTTTTATTTTGGACTTGTTCGCATTACAAGTTACTTTATTGCTAAGAAAATTTAGAGTTTTGTTTGAATTTGTGTTTTTATTTAATTATTTTGAGCAAATTTGTGGACGTCTACAAGTTTTGAATAACCAAGAACTACAACTTTTGATTAGTGTAGTATGTTGGAGTGTAAGTTTTTGAATAATCAAGAACTCCAACACTTAAACATGATGATTCACTTCCTCTTTCTTAATGAATAAATGAACCCTTAAACCATATGTGTAATTTTTTGGAGATTGATGATGACATTGTTATAGTTGTTTCCATTTGATGTACTATTGGTCCTATTTGTTTGAAAAGATAATACTTTTCATGCATCACCTTCATAAAGTTGTATTGATGTATTTCCTGCAAAGGAAAAGAGCCAACCTTCTAAGGCCCGTTTTCAGGTTCCCTTTGCATTTTTATAGAGGTCGTCTTCTTCTTTTCACTCATTTAGATATTCAAATAACTCAAATATGGAAATATAAACATTCAACATATGAACTTGTTAGTGGACCAAGTGTTTTAAAAGAAAATAAAATAAAGATATCAAAAAAATAATAAATTTTCAAGATTTATTCTATTGTACTCATCCATTCACATATCATAAGGAGACACATTTGAAGCAAATTAAATTAATAGAACAAAATAAATATGGTCCAAACATTTAGAGAACTCTAAAAGACTATAAATAGCATAGGAAAACATTCATGAGATTCATACTCATTACAAGTTTCAGAATCATAAATGGCATGCGCTCCCAAAAATAGCTCTTTGCAAGAGTGAAAAAGTATTTTTATAGACTTCAAGTTTTGAATAAATTTAAGTGCCTAAAGCAATTCAAAAAATCTTGATACTTAATGCACATGTAAATAATTTTGCCTTTATCTTTTCAACTACTTAATGGTTAGGTTTTTCCTCTTTGTTTTAATTGAATAAATATCCATTTTCAGAAATATTAAGTTAGGAAATTTTCCTCCTAGTTGGATCTTACTTCATATATTCCATATCGTTTTTAAATTTTCTAAGCTGATATATCTATAATTTTCTCCTCGAACGCTGCTCCTTACCTTACGTGTTATTCATTCTCCTATGTTTTTAATGAGCTCTTGTTTTCCAAAAATGAATGTCGAGAACTCAAATTATGGCCTCTAAAGTTTCATGACTCAACCACCATTTATTTGCACAAAGTGACTAAGAAAATGTTGATTTACTTCACATAAATCTTGGCCTTTTGATTTATAAATCTATTCTACTCATCTTACATGCATCATATCTGGGGATTTATAATGCTTTATAAAAAATGAACTCTTTATATTATTTATATATGAAGTATAAAGAGACATGGAACCTTGCATAGATTACACATTATGTAGCTTGTTATCACCGCCTCATTTCCTAGTCCTCGTGCTAAGTTATCGCCCAATCATTTGTGTCCAAATAATTTCTTTACATTTTGATATGTACCCAAAATAACTTAGGATAAATTTTTTATGAGAAATATTAACAATGCGAAGGTGAGGTGTGGGAAATTGGAAAATAAGCTGAGTGTGAAAAATAAATGTAGATAATGATAAAATTAACTAAGTATAAAACAAGTGTATAGAGAAACAAATCGACATAAAAATAACTTAGTAAAAAAATAAATGGTTAGGTATAGAATATAATAAATGGTTATGTGTGGAGAAAGGAGTGTGCGGAGCCGAAATACTTTTACACAAATTGGAAAATGATTAAGTAAAAAGGGAGAAGAGGTAAGGTAATTCCACATGAAATAAGATATAGTTAGGAAAATGGAAGATAGAGAGATGATATAAATTATAGAAATAAGATAAATAGAAGTGATGGAGATATGTGGGGGTAATAATTATATCCTTGGCATATGATCTTTTTTTTTATTCTAAAAAATGTTAGACTAAGAAAAGACAGATGCTTACCAAATTAGAAGAAGAACATGATCAATTTATTTTTTAAATTTATTTTCTTTTCTTCTCTCCTAAAAAACAGAAACCATCCTTATTGGCCTTGCATGAAGAATAGTTGCAACATTAATACTAACTAAAATATTATTTTTTTTAGAGTCACTATATTTGATGTGTGACATAAAAACACATCAACACTTGGCTCCAATTGTGGGATAGTGAGCTCCCATGGGTTTCTGAGAACACCTAAATTTGACTATTTGCCTTCTCCATTGGACCATGGAGTCATCCCAATCCGATTTTTTTTTTTTCAAAAATATTCACTGAAATAAGAAATTTATATACAAATATACGTACCTAACATACTTGGAGAGAATAGTAACGTTCAAGTATAAGTAGACTTCTAACAAAACCATATGCATAATAAATTTATATGCATGCTCCCAACCATGTTTGAAAACTTTATCTTTATTGGAAATGCTTCAAATACACTCCTTCATTGAGCAATAACAACTCTACCAAGATGAAACTGCAAAAAACATTAATGTTAAGAATCGATGGATAATTTTAGGGTTGTTTCTTGTTGTTTACAAATAATCCTCTTGTTTTTGAAAATAAAACATACCATCCATCCCTCTTGTTGTAGATGTCCCTTTATTGTTGATACCGAAAAGACCTATTTTAGGTTAGACTCTACTTGAAATGAGAAATCAATTGAAATTTTGATGTAATATGATAACTCTAGCTCATATCATGCTAGAATTCCTCTTTTAGTTGTATATAAACTAGTGGTGGCCATTGCGAACCTACTGCACCATATTTGTGTTATGACCATATCGAATGAAGTGTTTAGGTGCTTCTAATTTATAAAATATATCCTTAAACTTATTGTCAACATTACTCTCAAATTGAACCAATGAGAGGTCATAATTTCCCTCCCATGGAGGATGTGGTGAACGATCTTCTTCTTTAATTAAGAAATTATGGTTCTCACTTCCAACTTTATGAACATAATATGATGTAGAGAAAATTTCATATCTTATAACAAATTTCTCTTCTAAATTCCCCTCTTTATTTTCTCAAACCCATATTGGAAAATTTAAGAGATCAACATCGATTTCATGAATATTTTCTTCAATGATCTAAGTTCGCTATATTAACTCTTTCTAATTGCAAATCTTCTCTTACTTCAATAAAAATCAGATTTTTGGGCAAAACATTTTCATAGTAGATAAAAATGATGAGATCGTTCGGAAACATTTGTTGAGGAATCTCATGAAGAAATTTCATAACTCTAAGAATGAAATCTTTAATTGTCTCTTCTTCATCCATCTAGATTTCAACCATCTTCCAAAAAAGAGAATATGGGTCTTTCTTTGAGAAATAATTCTCAACAAATAAATATTATAATATTTTATAGGTTGTGATAGTCCTAGGTAGCAATGAATAAAACCATTCACGAGCATTTACGTGTAGAGTCAAGACAAACCATTTGCAAACAAAATCATCTTCAGCTACACTATAAATATTACAAGCACTATCAAACTTAACCAAATGTTTTTTTGTATCATCTAAAGTATCTCCCAATAACATGGGAAACTTCTCTGTCGAAATATTTGGAAAGGGATGAATCGTTTCTTGGAGATTGAGGGGACACTTGTACATTAGTTTCCTTTTTTGGGGATCTTCTCCTTTTACCATAGCTTGGAAAAATCTTGATGGGATTGACAAGTAAGGAATACTATCATCACAACATGGAAGAAACTCTTCATTGGCATTACCATACAAATCTTCAAGCAATTATGGAATATTTTTAGTGGAGTCATCTGGGAATATTTCTTCAAAATAAACTCTTCAATAATGGTGTCACCATAGTGCTCATTCTCCTAGACCTTAAATTGTTTTTGGTCTTTAATATATTGCCATGTACTTGAATTTCCATAATCTTTAAGGCCATTTGATATTATTTGAGACATGTTTTCAAGAACTGAGTTCATCTTCATCTATGTGGCTAGAAATCTACCAAATCTTTTCCATAAAAAATAAAACTTGAACAAGAGAGATTTTGGTTTCTCAATAATTTATAATCCTTAACATAAAGTATTAGATTTCTTGAAAATAAATCACCTCACTATTATGGCCACCACAAAATATTGATGTATTGTCTTGTTAAGGAAAAGAGTTAACCTCCTAGGGCTTGATTTCAGGTTCCTTCTATGTTTTTAAAGAAGTCATACTCCTCTTTTCACGCTCTTAGATATTAAAATAACTCATATATACAAATGTAAGCATTCATCACATGCATCTATGAGTGAACTAGGTGTTTTAGAAGAAAAGAAAAATAATGATATCATGAAAAAGTATATTTTTAAGATTTATTCCATTGTACTCGTCCATTCACATATCATCAAGAGACACATTTGAAGTGATTTCAATAGAAAAAACAAAGAGAATATTGTAGAGACATTCATATATCTCTAAAATGATTTTGTGCATTTAAAAATAATTAAAAACATAGGAAAATATTCATGATATTCCTAATGCTCATTTAAAAGTTTCAAAACCACATATGACATGCTCTCTCGAAAAAAATTAGTTTACCGACTTTATGTTTTGAATAATGTTAAGTTTCTAAAGCACTTCACAAAATACCAATACTTAATTAAAATGTAAAGGTATTTGTCCCTAAGGCACTGAGATTGGGCTCCCATGGACCCGTTAATATAAGGTTACCTCGAAGAGAAAAGGAAATTGTAGTTGGTGATCAACATTAGAAACATATAAGACAATTCATAAAGCTGGATGATCAAATACTAGGAATAAAGTTAGGAATCACTTCAAAACTAAATAAATAACACTCACTAAATTGTGGAAGGAAGGGGAGAGGAATGCACTTTTTCTCTCTTTTTCTTTGATTCTAAGTTTATCCCTTTATAATATGGTCTTTATATTTGTAACTACTTAATGGATAGGTTTTCCATCTTTGTTTAACTGAAAAAATAACCACTTTTAGAAATATGAATTTGGATTTTTTTCCTCCAAACTGGATCTTACTTCCGATATTCCATATTTCCATTTTTTAAAATATTTTTCAAAAATAAATTGGTAATAGGTTTGAATTTGGTGATGAATGTTATTTTAATTTTATGAGATAATATCTAAAATTTTAGCCTTGAATACCACTTGCAACGTGTTCTTCATTCTCCTAGCTTTCCAACAATCTCATGTTTTACCAAAACAAACAATGAGAACTCAAGTAATGGCCTTCGAAATTCCATGAGTCAACCACCATTCATCTGCACAAAGTGACTAAGTAATCGTTGGTTTACTTCATATAGATATTGGCCTTTTGATTTTTAAATACACTTTACTCATCCCATATGCATTATGTGAGGGTATTTGCGATGCTTTATAAAGAAAATAATTATTTTTATTATTTTTGTATGAAGTAGAAAGAGACACAAAACCTTACATAGGTTACTAATTAAATAAGGCAAAAGGAAACTGTAGTTAGTGACCAACATTAGAAACATATAAGACAATTCATAAATTTGGATGATCAAATAATGGGAATAAAGTTGTGACTCACTTCAAAACTAAAGAAATAGCTCTCACAAAATTATTGAAGGAAGGGGAGTGGAATGAACTTTTTCTCTTTCTTTGTTTCTAATTTTATCCCTTTATAATCTTGTCTTTATCTTTGTAACTACTTATGGCTAGGTTTTTCCTCTTTTTAACTAAAAAAAAATCATTTTTAGAAAAATAAATATAGAAGTTTGTCCTCCAAACTGGGTCCTACTTCGGATATTCCATATTTCCATTTTTTTATATCTTTTTCAAAAATAATTTGGTAATAGGCTTGAATTTGGTCACGAATTTTATTTTATTTTTATGAGATAATATTTATAATTTTAGCCTTGGATACCACTTGCAACATGTTCTTCATTTTCCTAATTTCCAACAAGCTCTTGTTTTACCAAAACAAACAATGAGAACTTAAGTAATGACCTTCAAAACTCCATGAGTCAGCCACAGTTCATATGCACAAAGTGACTAAGAAATCGTTGATTTACTTCACATAAATATTGGCCTTTTGATTTTTAAATATACTTTACAAATCCCATATGCATTATGGGAGGGTATTTGTAATGCTTTATAAAGAAATTAACTCTTTATATTATTTGTATATGAATTAGAAAGAGACCCAAAACCTTAAATAGGTTACACATAATGTAGTTTTTGGTCACCACCTCGTTGCCTGATAACATGGAGTGTGATAACTGTGCGGAGGATGTGGTATGTAAAATATTCCACACATCCTTGAAAATAGTTAAAGTATGGAATATAATAAATGGTTATATGTGAAGAAATGAAGCTAAAACATAAGCCTGTAATTTTATTTCTTTTTGATGTATTTTATTTTATTTTTTCTTTGTTCCAAAGGAGAAACCATCATTTCTAGCCTTGCATGAAGAAGATTTGTAACACTAAAATTGACTAAAAGCTTGTTGTTTTCAAAATCACTCTATCTCATATGTAACATGAAAACACATCAAAAATTCACTCCAATCACTAGATAGTGACCCTCTTTGGGTTGCCGAGGACCTCGAAAGTTGGCTAGTTTCCTTCTCCATCAGGACATGGAGTCATCCCAATATGGCAAATTCTTATTAGAAAAACTTGACTGAAACAAGAAAATCTATACAAAATCTACCTATCCTAACATACTTGGAGAGAATAGTATCTCTTAAGTATAGGAAACTTGCAATGGAGCCATGTGCAAACAAATTTATATGCATGCTCCCAACCATGTTTTAAAATTATGCTTTATTGGAAATGTTTTGAAGACATTCCATTGAGAAGTAAGAACTTTGCCATGATGAAGTTGCAAAAATGAATTGACATAGAGAATTCATGCAGAACTAGACATTTGTTTCTTGTTGCTTATCAACAATCTTGTCGTCTTTGAAAATAAAACATACCATTCATCCCTCTTGTTTTATACGTTCCTTCATACCTCTTTTTCCTTAGGCTCTACCTGAGATGATAAATAAATAGCCTGAAACTTTGATGTAAAGTGATGACTCTAGCTCATATTATACATATAGTCCTATTGAAGCTCTATATCAATCGTGGTGGCCATTGAGAACCTACTACAAAATATTATTTATGACCATATCAAATGAAGTGTTTAGGTGCATCTAGTAAAAGTTTATGAAATATATCTTTAGACTTATTATCAACATTAACTCAAATTGAACATATGAGAGGTCAAAATTTCCATCCCATGGAGCACATGGTGAATGGTCTTCTTCTTTGATTGAGACATTATGGTTATCACTGTCAGCTTTAGGAACATAATCTGATGTAGACATTTTTTCATAACTTATACTAGAGTTCTCTCTTAAACTCCCCCCTTTAATTTATTGAAACCATATTAGAAAGTTTAAGAGATCAACACCACTTTCATGAATATTTTATCCAAATACTTGAGCTCACTGCATTAACTCTTTCCAATTGCAAATTTTCTCTTACTTCAATAAAAATATCAAATTTGTGGGAAAAGCATTTTCATAGCAGCTAAAAATGTTGTGTTGATTTTGTAGCTCAGGAAGGTAATTCTGCACAGGTCTTGTCTCTAGGCATGAAAAAGTCACCCATATTCTCCTTAGAACACTTGCTCAAGTGTGAGAAAGTCGTTGATGTAACTAAGCCTAAGTCTAACTAGGAAAAAACACATATTAATATGTTGGCTTATTGAGCAAATATAAACTTAGGAAAAGTAAAGACAATTATTCTAATGGGTAAGTTTTAATCTTAGTCATTGATCTAAAGTGAGGCAAGATTTAATCTTTGTCACCAATCACTTTGAGATTAGAGTTAGGGTCAGGGATTCAGCGCAATGTAATGTTATAAAATCAATGTTGAGGAGAGAATATAGACACACAAAAACAACACAATATTGAGAGAGGTATCTCAGTTAGCAGTGTGTTGGGTTCGAAGGAGCGTAAAGAGGCTGAAGTTCTATATCTGCAAGAAAGATCGAGCACTGATCTAGAGAATATTTGTTGGGTTAGATCCAATTTATTGTATTTTTATTTTATTAGGTGGGACATTATCCTAAGGCGAGAGCCTATATAAGTTTGGATTTTTTAATGAAACAATTGTTAGGAAAAAAACTATGTGTATCATTGTGATTAAGATCCTTATTTTATTTGGTTGAATATTTTGTTAGGAACCTAGCTATGTGTTTATTCAATAAGTATTTTGATAGGAATTAAGTACCAAATGTTAGGTTCTAAAAAATATAACAATTGGCTTGAGTAAAGAACAAAAAAAAGGGGTTGAATTTGAAATATTTTTGGCCTAAGGTTTTAAAAGAAATAAAAAGGGGGAACACGATTTTATTAAAAATAAAAATAAAAAATAGCAGTTCCAGGGGCAGCCAACAAGATTTTCGGTCACCTAACAACCAGTTGGTAGAGAAGGGAAATTGATATCATATGATTCTTTCCATACCTGTTCTTGTTCTTTCCGGACAAGTCGAGGACGTTGTATAGAGATAAAATAGATGCAACTATAAAAGAGCTTGTTTCCATTTTAGTACTGAAGATCCTGCCATTTCTCCATTTCCATATGGCCCAAATGAACAATAAGGGAATGGCCCTCCATTCTTTGTTCATGATGCTCCATCTTTTGAAAGATTCAAGCGTGGATGGGAAGGAGCAGAGGGAGAAACCATAATGAACAACAAGATTCTGCCAGATGGGTTGCACCTGTGGGCAAGTGAGGAAAAGGTGTAAGTTATATTCATAGTTATTTCTGCAAAGTGGATAGATGGCAAGCCCGTGCCAATTCCGTTTTTGTAAATTTTCCCAAGTGAGATTCCTATTGTGAAACACCAGCCATGCGAAGATAATGATCTTTGTGGGGCATCCCAATTTCCAAAAAGTAGGAGGAAATATGTCTCTAGAATTACCTGCCTCAAAGATTAAAGACTGCATATACATATGTTTTACCTTCGTTGTCAAGGAGCCATCCAGACCCTTCCATATGAGAGAGTCTTTATCCGCAGAGCGAAAAATTCCGTGGGCACGCAACGAGATTATAATAGAATTCCATTGAACCTCCATGTCTTCTCGGAGCTACAATTCGGTCGCTGTTTTCCATATGGGAATGGCTCCTTCCCATTTTCGAATGGTGCTGGCCCAGAAGAAGATCCCCCTGTTGTGGAGATCTTTCATTAGCTGAGGGGATACATGAAATTTCCTAGCCCCTCCAGCAAATTCGTCCCTTCTTATCAAAATATTTGCTCCCGTCTGAAATTTCCAAGTAAGATTTTGCCTGAAATATGGTTCCAATTTCCTGAAGCCTCTCCAGATAGCAGATTCAAGTGGGGACCCAATGTGATTTTCCCTGATCCAGTAAGACATGTCCTTGTTGTCCATGTATTTAGCACAAATGGCTGAGCTCCACAATGGTTCGCCCATAATTGCCTTCCACATAAATTTTCACAGAAGTGCTTTCCTGAAATGCGATAAATCTATTATGCCCCATCCTCCCATATGTTTTGGTCGTGCCAACACAGATAATTTGGTTAAGTGGAATCTATACTGATCTTTGTCGCATACCCAAATAAAATTGGCAATCATCATGTTCAAATTTTTAGTTATAGCAGATGGGATATAGAACAGGTGCGCCCAATAGACCATAGTTTGAACAAGAACAACTTGTGTCAGGATCATGCATCCTCTTTTTGATAAGTAAAAATATTCCCATGCTACAATTTTATTGTAAAATATATCTGCAATCCAGGACCAATCCGCCACCCGATATCCTACTGATTTCAGATTGAATCCTAAATATTTGAGCCCATTCCGAAGTGAAATTGCTTGGATGTTGAATAGTTGAGTAAGGAATTGGATCAAATTCCCATTTATGCCTTTAACATGAAAGGATGATTTCCCTTCATTTACAATCATGCCTGTAGCGCTTTGGAATCTTCCCAATATTTCATATAAGAAAATCCAGGATGCTCTGCACATAATTGCAGTTATGAGAATGTCATCGATGAAAAAGTTGTGGGATATGAATATCCCTCTACATATAGGAAGGGGTCGACAGTTATTTTGCTAAGTCCCCCTCTTGATATGGAGGCTTAGAGAATCCATTACTAGGATGAATAAGAGTGGAGACAAGGAGCATCCTTGCCTAAGCCCTCTGGCTGCTTTGAAAAAGGGAGTGGGATACCCGTTGATAAATATAACATAGTTTACCTCCTCCACACACGCCATGATCCACCTGGAACACCTGTAATTAAGACCAATCCTGGCTAGAAGACATCGGATAAAGCCCCAGTCCACACTGTCATACGCCTTTTTTAGATCAATTTTTAATAAAGCTGCATCCAATTTCCTAGAATGTATAGAATGTAGAGATTCTTGAGTAAGGGCCACCGCATCTAAGATATTCCTATACTTGAGAAATTTGTGCTGTTCAGGGGAAAGATTTTAATCAATGGAAAGATGCAGAGATAAAACATTCCTCACTCGTATAGCAATGATTTTTGAGATCGTCTTGTATAGTACATTGCATAAAGAAATTGGTCAATAATCAGAAAAGGATGTAGAAAGTATCTTTTTTAGAATCAGAGCGATATATGTGGAGGTTATTCGAGGATTGATATTACCATTCAATCTTGATTCCTTGACCATATTTAAAATGTCATCCTTAAACAAATCAAAAAAATGGATAAAGAAGTCGATAGACCAATTGTCCGGCCTCGGGCATTTGTCTTTCTGGAAGGATTTCATCGTCGCCAATAATTCATCCTCAGTGACTTCAGAGAAAAGGGCAATGTTTTGATTTTCATCAAACATAGTAGGGTACAGATCAATGCCCCATAGGATATCTTCAATGCGACTACCAATATCTCTGTTGTAGACATTTTTGAAGAATTTTACAGCTTCATAGGATATTTCCTCCTGGGAAAAAAAAGAATTACCAGCTTCATCCTTTATTTCCCAAATCGTGTTTACTTGCCTCCACCTGTTAGCAAATCTGTGGAAAAACTTGGTATTTTTATCTCCTTCCCTGAGCCATATGGCATGACTCTTGAGACGCCAAGTGGATTCTTCCTCTGCTAGAATCTTTTGCTTCTTTTTTTCAAGGTCCCATATTTGTTTCCGAATATATGAAGATATGAAAGTGCTTTTGAAGTGTGTAGATAAGGATTGCAATTCTTTATCTATTCCTTTCAGCTCCCTTCTATTGAATTCTGTTTTCTCCTGTTGCAATTTTTTTACTTTGCTGCGTAGATTAGCCATATGGTTAATAAAATCCTGTGTTTGATTCTAAACCGGACCTGTATGTTGCTGCCACGCATCCTTTATGAACTGATTGAAGTGTTCATTAGAAACCCATGTTTGGTTGAATTTGAAAGGTAACCGGATCTGCACCCAATATTATTCCATTGAATATAAATGGGGCGATGATTTGATATGTACGCAAGAATAATTTTCATCAAAGGGAGACCAAATCTATCGATTAGCTTTCCGTGGAGAATATATCTGTCTAGTCTTTTGGCCAAGTATGAGTCATTTGACCACCCATTGTCCCAAGTGGGCCCTCAACAATCCGACTAGATGTCTATGAAATTATTTTGGATGATGGCATTCCGGATCATGCGGCCAATCGGGTCAATTGTCCTGCCATTGCCCCAAATCTCATCATTACACAATGTGTTATTAAAATTGTATCAATGATGCATTGAATTGCAATGAAAATTATAAAATTAAAAATGATCTTAATCAGATAATTATTTCACTTATTTTTTTCAATGCCATAACTGTTTGCATAAGATTCATGAAATTTGGCGAATGGTTAAAATTAGAAGGCCACAAATAATTATATAATTATTATAAGAATATTATTGGCAAAACAATGGTTTGTAAAAAAGTGGATAGAGGACTAGAATTAAGAATGATACCCAATGATTAGCTGGAGCGGGAGCATGGGGCAGCGTTCACAAGAGGAACCAGTTAGCAAGAGCCAGGGGCAGCCTCCATCTGGCAGGAGGAAACCAGGGGAGCGCACAAAGAGACACACTCGAGACTATGCGAAGTGCCAGAGTCATGGCCCCTGGAGGGGGCCGCGAAAAGGAAACTCCCTTGCCACCAGAGCTAGCTACATTCCAGGATCTCATTGCAGCTTGCAATAAAAGGCTAGTGTCCAAAACCCAACATAAGTTCGTGAAAAAAATGGAAACTATCCCCACAATTGCTCTGCCTACTGAAGAGCCTTGAAAAGTTGATTTAAACCTAGCAAAAAGGAGACTTATCGGCCAATTCACAGGCTTATGGCCCTTGTCAAAAGCGGTAGAAGCATGGGTTCAAAGGAACTGGCGTTCACTAGTCAAAGAAGGAATAAAAAACCATTTCGTCAGCAAAAGCTTCTTTGTATTTGTATTCGAAGCAGCGAAAGACAGAAACCTAATATTCAAAAACAACCCGTATTTCATGGGGCCTTAGGGAATATATCTGAATCAATGGATTCCAGACTTTGACCCGACCTAGGATGTGCCCTCGGCCGTTCCAGTCTGGGTGAGACTGCCCCACATTCCTCTTCACTGCTAGAACCCTAAATCCTTGGAAACCATAGGTAACAAGCTAGGTAAGTACATCGACCGAGCAGAAAGAAGAGACAAGTATTCCTATGCTAGAATTTGTGTAGAAGTAGACATGGAGAAAGGTCTCCCTAAAGCCTTTAAACTCACGGTGGCTGATTGGTCACACATATAAGTGCTAGATTACGAGAAACTATAATTTAAATTCAAACACTGCCATGGCTACGGGCACTTTGCTAAGCATTGTAAAAAGAAATCAAAGGATGTAGTTGAGAAAGAGAAGGGAGATCAATGGACTCAGGTCCAGAAATCAGGACCAACCAAGCAGAGCAACAGGAATAAAGGGAAAGCCGCCTCCACTAGGAGGGTTGGTCCTCCAGAACCCCAAGTAGAAGGAAGTTCAGTCCCTCCAATAGCAGACATATCAACCAACCCCTTTGATATTCTCAGCACACCAGAAGAAACCCAAGATCCAGTAGATAAAGAGATTGAACAACAGGCAAACAACATGGAAGAAAGCAAAAGGCAAGAGGAACCAGTCCAAACCCCAAAAGGTGCCTCTAGTTCCCCTTCCTATGTAGATATGACAAGAAAGAAGACCCCTGAGACATCGGGATCCTCGGAAGATGAAACATCTGAGAGGCCCTTGAAAAGAGTGGGGAGGAAATCTCACAGAGAGGCCAGAGAAGAAGCAGAGAGACAAAAAATGCAAGGTAGCCAGGCCACTATAGAGATGTCTATCGACAGAAATACTAGAACCAGGCCTCCCAAGGGAGGTGCTGCCCCAACCCCTACCAGTAAATAATGTGATTAGTCTCTTGGAATTGCAGAGGACTGGGGAACCCATCAAAAGCTGAAGCAGTCAAGAGCCTATTAAAGTCAGAACTTCCCAAGATCCTCATGCTCCAAGAGACTAAAATAGAAGGAGAAGCCCTTCTAGAACTCAGCAAAGCAAAATGGAAAACAAAAGCTGGAAAAGTGGTAAGTGCTAGAGGTACATGCGGTAGGTTAGCCACTCTGTGGGAGGCTGACAAATTCCAACTTGAAAGCTCCTTTCAGACGCAGCACTGGATTTACACCGAACTCTGACACCTACCAAGTAAGATAAACATTGCTCTCTTTAATCTCTATGTTCATGTACTCTATGTAGAAAAGGAACAATGTTGGCAAACCCTGACTGATTTTTTGGAAGCTTTCTCCCTTAATAATATAATTATTGCCGGAGACTATAATCTAATACCAGACCCAAAGGAAAGAAGAGGAGGAACTAGCAACAGGGACCGCTTCCTCCCCTTAGTGGAAAACTTGATTCAACAATGAGATGTAATGGACTTCAAGCCAAAAAAGGGCTATACACCTAGAAAAATAACAGAATAGGGGAGGAGCATATCTCAGCTAGGCTAGACAGATTCCTTCTTCAGAGTTCCTTCCTATCCGAGAAAATGATCATTTCCACAAAAATACTGCCAAAGTGGAACTTAGACCATAAACCCATCCTTCTACTGATGGAAGAAGAAGAAAACCTGGGACCAATCCCCTTCCGGTTCAGCCCACTATGGGAAAATAGGGAAAGGTTTCTGGATATAGTGAATAAGGCTTGGTCCATTCATGTTCAAGGATCACCCAACTATGTTTGGGAGCAAAAGATAAAAGCCACCAAAACAGCCCTAAAGCAATGGATAAAAAAACCCACAGTCTCCTCCACTACCCAAAGAAAACAAAGCACAAAGTAGCTGCTGGATCTCCAAATGGGCTTGGAGACTCAAGACATAACTAGAGTAGAGATTCATAGGGAGCAAAAACACCAAATCAGCACCCTCTAGACTTTTAGAGAAGAGGAAGAATATTTGAGGCTCAAGTCATGCAATCTCTGGCTTGTGTCTAGAGATAAGAATGTAGCCTTCTTCCACAAGAAAATTTGCACCCGCCTCTCTAGAAACCACATTACTAAAATCACCTCGCTAGATGGGACTGTTCAAGGCACAACTCTAATAAAAGAGGCGACAACCTCTCATTTTTAGCTGTTGTTCAAAGAAGAAGGCGTGGAGGATAATGAGGAAGCTCGTAACTTCCTCAAGCACATTCCAAGGATGGTTAACGAGGAGGACAATGCATCTCTCCTGAAGCCATTCACTGAAGAAGAAATCAGTAATGTCATATGGAAGATGGAACCAAACAAAGCCCCTGGACCAAATGGATTCTCAATACACTTCTATAGACTTTGTTGGATATCATCAAGGCTGATTTGTACCGAATGATCAAAGGATTCCTTTGAAAATCCAAAGTGGGAGGAAGCACAAACTCCACCTTCCTAGCCCTAATTCCCAAAGAAGCTAACCCTGAGACATTTGATAGATTCATACCAATCTCGCTTTGCAACACATCCTACAAAATTCTCACCAACCTTCTTGCTAATAGAATAAAACCTCTACTGGACAAACTCATCTCTCCTAATCAAGGAGGGTTTGTCAAAGGATGGCATATCCTGGACAATGTGATACTGGTGCAGGAAATCATCCATTCCAGCCACCAGCGCAAAGAGCAAGGTATGCTCATCAAACTGGACATGGCAAATGCCTTCGATAGAGTAAGACATTCCTTCCTTCTCCAAGTTCTTTATGCATTTGGTTTCAGCCCTGAATTTGTTAATTTGATTAAAGCATGCATTGGAGAACCATGGATAACCCCTCTAGTAAATGGTAGACCTGCAAACTACTTCAAAGCTTCAAGGGGAATCAGGCAAAGTTACCCTCTATCCCCTTCCTATACATTTTGATGGCAGGTTCTCTAAGCTGAAAAATCTTTGATGAGAAGCTCAATGGGACACTTCCTGGCATCAGGGCAATACCTGGATCGTCCCAATCAACCATGCCTTGTTCGCAGACGACTCCATCCTTTTGGGAGGAGCCTCTATTAAAATAGCAAGAGCCTTCAGCGGAGTAATCCAAAGCTTCTGCAGAGTCTTCGGAGCTATGGTCAATAACAAAAAAAGTGTAGTGTATGGCTGGGTTGTAGACCAACGATCTATTCATAGGATTTCCCAAGCCCTAAGCTTCATCGGATATGTTTCTTGGGAAAAATTCAAGTATCTTAGACTGCCTTTAACCTTGGGCACTACTAAGGCCCTTCAATGCATGGAAATTATCAGCAAAATCAAGAAAAAAAATGACTGCTTGGGGAGGACAGTGTCTTACCTCAGCCGGGAAGCTCACTCTGGTCAAGTCAGTCCTCTCATCTCTTCCTATCTACTAGGCCTCTTTCCTTTTAGCTCCAAAAACAATCACCAATCAGTTAGCAAAGATGAGTCAAAATTTCCTATGGCAAGGAGGAAAAGGGAACCAAAAAAAATTCCATATAGTAAGCTGGGACATAGTGAAAAGGCCAATACCTAAAGGTGGACTTTAGGTAAGAGATCTTTTGTTGGCTAATCTAGCAATGGGAGGGAAGATCCTTCGGAAAATCTTCCCAAACCAAAAACACCCTGTAAGTAAAGTTCTAATTAAAAAATATCTGCATAGGCCCTCAATAAAGAATATGGAGGACGGAGTTTCTCAAAAAGGAACCACACTGTGGAAGTTGTGCACCCAAGGCTAAAAATTCTTCAAAGAACAACTCTACAGAAGCTTTTGTCATTTTTTTAATATTATTTTATATTTGTTATATATTTTTTAAAATTTTTGTAAAATTTTATTTAAAATTGTTTTTTTAAATATTTTGAAACAATTTTTCAAATAATATTATGCTTATGCCATGATATAAATTAACCAAACGTTTGAAAGTACAAACTTGTTTGAAAGTGTAGAATTTAATGAATTATTTTATTTTATATATATATATATATATAGATATAGATATATCAAATATTTTAGGTTGGAAGGAGATTAAAATAAATGTGAAAACCTTTCATCGTGTTTTGAGAGGACCATTTGTTTCTTGGTAATAACTCCCAATAGATATAAATTTTATATATGGTGCACGTGTATAATTTAGTTATCAAATTTATAGTGTATTGTCACAATGACAAGTTTTTCTTGTTTAATAATAATTGTGCTTCATGTAGGTTTGACCATCTTGCCTCCAATATGTACTATTATATGTTTTCACATTGTTGTTAGGATCACAAAATATTGAGAGAAGTGATGGTGTCTAAAAACATCATTGCTCACACAAATTAACATTGAGTTTTTTAACTTTTAATAGACTATAATAGAGATAAATATCATAGACAAAACCATGGATTCTCATAAAACCCAAAGGTCAAAATCAATAACTTGACACTCAAGTTTACTCAAACCTAACTATATCAAATATTAATAATTATTTTTAAATTTTGTTAATAATTATTTTTAAATTTAAATGTTATTTCAAATAATTTGAATAAATAAACCTAATATTACATTACATAATATTTTACAACATCACTATTATAATAAATTATACTATAATAATTTTTATAATTTTAAATTTAAAAAAAAATTAACAAATAATAATATATGTTCATATAAACAATCCTCTAAATACCTTAGAATGGAAAAAAATAATATAAAACATACATCATAAAATAATATTATTTATATAAACAATATACTACTACCTATACTAAAATATATTTCTTTATCACTACGTGTGTTAAAATATATTTTTTAACTTATAATAACTTTACCTTACAATCATAACATATAAATGCCACCTTAAAATTTTTATTTTTATATCATAATTAAAAGTGCTTTTTAAAATATTTCAAAACCAACTTCAAAATTTATATTATGCGATGACGCAAATCAATTATCAGAAATTTAAAAATTACCAAGAATATTATATTTTCTAGGAATATTATATTTACCAAATGTCCAACAGTCAAAATCATAGATCATATAACCTAAAATTTCAAAATATTATTTTTAAATTTAAATGTTATTTTAAATAAATAATTTGATTTAGTTAATATAATTTACATTATATTAGCCAAGATACATTTTAATTCTGGATATATTTTCACTCTAAAAAAGGTTTATTTTAATTTCAGATATATTTTCATTCTAAAAGAAAGTTGGAATTTCAAGAAATTTGATCTCTCTGAGTAAGCTTGGTAGATCTCAAATTAAAATGGATCTAGGCTAGATGTTTTTTTATTTTATTTTTATTATTATTCTAGTTTGACAAAGTTAAAATGTTAAACATTACAACAATACAACATCTCTACCATATTTGGCTCGAGAGCCCTTCTAAATATAATTATTTGTTTAACAATAAGCACAAAAATGATCCTTACTCAATGTGATATCATCAAATAAATATTTTAACAAGCCAAAATTTTAGATCTTTAATTCAACATTTTTTTCCCTTCCATAAAGATATAATTTTTTATTGATCCTAAACTCCAAGTAATGCAAAACAAAATATAATAATAATAAAAATATAAATAATTACTTTTCTATAAAATCCTTAATTCAGTATTTCTTTTTTCTATAAAAATATGGTTTGATTTTTCTCATTGGTCACTCAAAGATTGTATCACTCCCATGTTAGATTTTGAAACAAATAAAACAGAAAAATAAAATAATAAAAAATCCCACACTAATAAATTATAAATTATTTATTATTTGTTTACCAATACACCCAAAGCTGAGGAGAATGTGATATAGATCAATCTTACCGTATTTAACAAATGACTTTAAGAAGATACATATCAATGTTAATTTCCATGAATTTGTTAGATGACTTCCATGCAATTTTTAGGTAAGCTCTTAGTCCGTTTTGTTAAAAAATATTATATAGAAGGAGCCTTGCACGACTTTTCTTTTTATAGCACGAAAAAAAGCTGTATATTTATATTATATTCATGATCTAGAATCTTTATAGCATACATGTCTCGGTTAATAATGCCATTTGCATAGACTGTACTGTGGACTAAACCACAATCTTTGAGATTTGACAAGAAAATACTGGAAGATGTCCTATATACGCTACACAATGACTGAGTGGAGATAGATACATCAGATCAATAGATATAGAAAGCAAAAAGATTTTCATGACTGCAAAAAATATATGTGCATACCTTCACTATGAGATATGCCATTGTTTGGGCAATGTAAAGAAAAACATACTAGAATATTTACCGTTGATTAAGAGTTATATATCCGGGAGACAAAAGTCTTGGATCTAGAAGTTGTTGCTATCCGTTTTGATCTACATCCTCCAAATGCCTTGGGAGAAGTTAGGCCCATTTTAGATAATGCATCAGCTTTTTTGTTTTTGTTCCTGTCAATGTGAGAAATGGTATAGTCCTTCCTGTTGTTCCATAGTGTTGCAATCCTATCCAACTGTTGGGTCCCTATAATACTAGTGATTACCCCATTACTATTGTAGTTATACCCCTTATTTATATTGTTGTGCCCCTATTACCCACATATTGTTATTTCTGTGCCCCTAGAATCCCTCTATTGTTATTTTTGTGGCTTTATATTATTATTGTTAGGTCGGCTGGATTATATTGTGACTCCTTAGACTCCTATATATAGAAAGGAGGTTTTGTCATTTGAATCATCCAAGAATTGTTCATTTATGTAATGTAAAGGAGGTTGCCCCTTGAAGAGGCTGAATTCTAAGGCGTGGATCTCTCTTTTCTATCTCTTTGTGAGCTGGTTTCATAACATTTGGTATCAGAGCTTTGGATTCTAGGGTTTCGCTGCTCCAAACAGGTCATCGTGGCATTTTCGCTATAACTTTTTTCTGTGACGTTTCAGAAGTCGCAAAAAAAACCCATTTGAGAAGAATTGGCGCTGAACCTTGGGTCTGAATTTCAGAGCTTTTCGCGCGATGTTTTCGGATATATGATCTAAGGAAGTTGGCCTTTCTGCAGACTCCTGAATTACATTCAAAACAGGTGACCTGGGGAAAATCGTCATAACTCTCTCTCTCTCTGAGGATCGGATTGAAATTTCGTAAAAAGGTGCAGAAAGAGGACAAACTGTAGTTTCTTGTATGTGTGTTTCAGATTCAAAGGTTGAAACAGTGACTCGTGGCACGTCGTACAAGTTCGCTCTACTGAACTAGTCTAAAAGCAAGTCACTGTGGGAGATTTCACATAACTCTTCCTTGGAGAATCCAATTTGGCTCAGACTTGTGGCATTGGAAAGAGGACGCAGAAGGCTACTACAGGTAGCAATTTCAGAACTAGATGATCCGAAATTACAGAGATACATCAGATTCAATATCAGGCTTCTATAAAGTGAAAAAAGGTGTGTAGTTTTTTTTTGTAAGCTTGGTTTAACGGAATTCAACGGGCATAGTAAAGCATTATTATCGGTAACTGATGCCCCGAGGAAAGAAAATGCAAACACCTAGTAAGGAACCTGAAAGCTCTAGCATGACTCATGAAGAAGAAGAAGAAATGCTACATGATATATCAAAATTACAAGAACAAGTGCAACAAATGTCACGCTCACAAAAGCTAACAGAAGCTAAGATAAGTGGCGTGGAATCTAAGATAAATGGCGTGGAATCTAAGATAAAGGGCATGGAAGCTAAGATGGATGATTCGAAGACAGATTTGAAGAGAGACATGGCAGATTTGAAGATAGATATGAAGACAGACATGGAAGAATTGAAGAAGTTGCTACAAGAAAGGGTCACTAATGGTGAAAAGGTAGTAAAGGAAACTCATGATGAGAACAAAAGAAATGTTAATCATGATTCCATAGACGCTAATGTTGGATCGAAGAATCACCATATTCCAAAAATCGATATGAGGAAGTTTGATGGCAAGGATCCCGCCACATGGATATTACAGATGGAGCAATTCTTCGATCTCAATAATGTGCAAAACACACAAAAGGTACGTATGGCAACTGTATATTTGGAACCAAATCAGTTTGTATGGTATCAATGGCTTTGCTCTCGTAAACAATTTATCACTTGGGCAATTTTTACGGAAGAATTGATAGCACATTATGAAGATACAAAAAGCAACACTTTTTTTAGCCAATTGATAAGTCTCAAACAAAAGGGTTCAGTAATGGAGCACATTGAGGAGTTCCAAAAATTGAACATAAGGGTAAAAGATATTCCAGAGGAGCATAGGATTGATGTGTTCATAGGGTCTTTAAAGGATAATATCCAACATGATGTTCGCCTTTGGGAACCTGATTCATTAGAGAAGGCATTCAGGTTAGCAAGAAAAATGGAAAGCAAAATTATGGAAACAGGAAGCATACCACTCACAACTATAAAGACGGAAGTGTTGTTGCCCCTAGTCTTCCACAACCTATAAGGTTGACACCACAACAATTGGAAGAAAAAAGAGCAAAAGGGCTTTGTTACAGTTGTGATAGCAAATACACTAAAGGTCATAAGTGTGCTGAGAAGAAATTATTCTACATAGATTGTGAAGAGGAAGAAGAAAAGGAGCAAGAAAGGTCAAAATAAGAAGATATCCTCAGGAACAAAGCCTAGATGAAGAACAAATAAATCCGACCATATCTTGTAATGCATTGGCAAGAATTACCACTCCTCAAACCATCAAGATAGAAGGACAAATCAAGAAGAAAAAGGTAATAGTGTTGATTGATTCAGGAAGCACCCACAATTTTATTCATTGTAGGGTAGCAAAAGAATTGAATTGCTTCCTTTATCCAGCACCAGAGTGTCAAGTGATGATTGCAAATGGAGGAACAATAAATTGCTCTGGAAAGTGCCATAATATCAAGCTATCCATGGGAGAATATGTATTGACTAGCCCAATGCTTTCCATTCCAATGGGAGGTGCGGATGTTGTACTAGGAGTCCAATGGCTACAATCCTTGGGTACAATAGCTTTTAATTTTCAAGAACTTTTCATCAAATTTTCTACGGAAGGAAAGGAAGTTGAATTAAGGGGTATTGCAGGGAAACCAGGAAAGATAATCAGCTCTAATGGTATGACAAAGCTTCTAAAAAAGGAGCAAAGAGGTGTAATTGCACAATTATGCTCGCTAGATGTTTCCACATTGGAATCATCTATTTCTCCAGATCTCCAAAAAGTCTTGGACAATCATTCCAAGGTATTTGAGACTCCCAAGGTCTCCCACCTATGCGTGATCATGATCATGCTATTCATCTGATTCCAGGAAGTGTTCCTCCAAACATCAGGCCGTACAGATATCCCTATGTCCAAAAAAGTGAAATTGAACGTATGGTTGCAGAAATGCTAGAGGCTGGTATAATTCAACCGAGTCAAAGTTCTTTCTCAGCTCCAGTAGTATTGGTGCACAAGAAGGATGGATCATGGCGCATGTGTCCAGATTATAGGGAGCTCAACAAGCTCACTATTAAAGATAAGTTCCCCATTCCTGTTATTGATGAATTACTGGATGAATTGCATGGATCAATTTACTTCACCAAGTTGGATCTTCGTTCAGGATATCATCAAATCAGAATGAAGATTGAAGACATTCCGAAAACGGCATTTAGAACTCATGAGGGTCATTATGAATTTTTGGTCATGCCTTTTTGCCTTACCAATGCACCTTCAACATTTCAAGGTTTGATGAATTCAATTTTCAAACCATTCCTTAGAAAATTTGTGTTAGTATTTTTTGATGATATACTAATCTACAGCAAGTCTTGGAAGGATCATGTTGAACATGTTGACAGGGTGCTACAACTATTGGAGGAGAAACAATTATATGCAAAAAGATCCAAATGTTTCTTTGGAGTCCAGGAGGTGGAATATTTGGGTCATATTGTATCTCATGAAGGAGTTAAGGTAGACCCTAGCAAAATTAAAGCCATTAAGGAATGGAAAATCCCCACATCCATAAAGCATCTGCGAGGATTTCTTGGGTTGACAGGGTATTATCGCAAGTTTGTTAAGAATTATGGGAGAATAGCAGCACCTCTAACAACATTATTGAAGAAAGATTCATTTTCATGGACTCCGGAAGCAACAAAGGCCTTTGAACATCTTAAAGAGGCAATGTGCCAAGCACCGGTCTTAGCTACACCGGACTTCACAAAAACCTTTATTGTGGAATGTGATGCTTCAGGAAATGGAATTGGTGCTGTTCTAATGCAAGATGAAAGACCCATTGCTTTTGAAAGTCGTCCAATCAAGGGAAATTTTTTAAGCAAAGCTATTTATGAGAAGGAAATGTTGGCAATACTCCATGCACTTAAGAAATGGCGACCCTACCTAATGGGAAGACACTTCAAGGTAAAAACGGATCATGATAGCCTTAAATACTTTTTAGAACAAAGATTATCCTCTGAAGAGCAACAAAAGTGGGTCACAAAGATGTTGGGTTATGACTTTGAAATCATCTACAAAAAAGGGAAGCAAAATGTGGTGGCAGATGCACTCTCAAGAAAGGATGAGGATGTGGAAGCATTGTTGTGTGCCATTTCTATTATCCAGCCAGATTGGATAAACGAAGCAAGGGAGGAATGGAAGAATGACGAAGAATTGTGGGCACTTATTCGAAAGCTACAACAAGATTCCAGTACTTCTGATACATTAGCTGGAAAAATGATCGTTATGGTACAAAGATCGCTTATACCTCTGTAAGAATTCCCAGCTAAAACAAAAGATTCTTATGGAATTGCACACTTCTCCCTTAGGAGGGCACTCAGGATTTTTTAAAACTTACCACAGGGTTAAGAAGGAATTTTTTTGGGATGGCCTTAAATCAGATATTCAAAAGTTTGTGGCGGAATGTTTGGTTTGCCAGCAAAATAAAGTTGAAACAATTAAGACACCGGGTCTATTACAACCTTTATCCATTCCAAGCCAACGTTTGGAGGAGGTTTCAATGTATTTTATCACAGGTTTACCCAAGTCTGAGGGAAAGGGTGTCATCATGGTGGTAGTTGACAGACTTACCAAGTATGCACACTTTTGTGCATTATCACATCCATTTAAAGCCAGTACAGTTTCTACTGCATTTATTGAAACAGTTCAAAAGCTACATGGAAACCCAAAGATTATTGTAAGTGACAGAGATCCCATTTTCACTGGAAATTTTTGGACAAAATTATTTTCTTGTCTTGGTACTCAGTTAGTTCATAGCTCATCTTATCATCTCAATCTGATGGGCAAACTGAGATAGTAAACAAATGTTTGGAAGGATATCTTCGTTGCTTTGTATCTGATAAACAGACACAATGGGTCAAATGGTTGCCTCTGGCTGAATGTGGTATAACACTTCTTTCCATACAGCAACAAAAATGACCCCATTTATGGCACTTTATGGGTATCAACCACCATCCATCACATCATATTTAAGAGAAAATTCTAAGGTTCAGGCAGTGGAACATCACATCGAACATCCACAACAAGTCCTCCAACTCTTAAAGGATAACCTCGTGTTGGCACAAAATAGAATGAAACAACAGGCAGATCAACATCGCAGTGAAAGAAGATTTGATGTAGGTGATTGGGTATTCCTACGGCTACAACCATATAAGCAAATGTCCCTAAAGCAAGCTAAGAAGGATAATAAATTATCACCAAAGTATTATGGTCCGTACAAGGTGTTGCAAAAGATTGGTACTATGGCATACAAATTGGAGCTTCCTGCAGCTTCTCGATTGCACCAGTTTTCCATGTTTCATGTTTAAAGAAGGTATAGGTGACAAGCTCCCAAATCAAACAATATTGCCAGAACTTGACGAGAGAAGGAAAAATTATATTGGAACCGAAGCAGTCACAAAACAAGAACTCGACAGCTACGAAATCGATCAATTTCAGAGTATCTTATCAAGTGGAAGAACTATCGCTGAAGATTCCACATGGGAGGATGAGAATTTTATGTAGAAGTATCCAGAACTACTCAAGCGTTGAGGACAACACTTTTTTGAAGGAGAGGGGCATGTTGGGTCCCTATAATACTAGTGATTACCCCATTACTATTGTAGTTATACCCCTTATTTATATTGTTGTGCCCTATTACCCCCATGTTGTTATTTCTGTGCTCCCTAGAATCCCTCTATTGTTATTTTTGTGGCTTTATATTTATTATTGTTAGGTCGGCTGGATTATATTGTGACTCCTTAGACTCCTATATATAGAAAGGAGGTTTTGTCATTTGAATCATCCAAGAATTGTTCATTTATGTAATGTAAAGGAGGTTTCCCCTCGAAGAGGCTGAATTCTAAGGCGTGGATCTCTCTTTTCTATCTCTTTGTGAGCTAGTTTCATAACATTAACCATCCAGCAAGATGAATGCTTTTTATGTAGTGTTTTGACAAAACATGATCAGTTATTACCCTCGAGTCTCCATAGATTTGCAAATTCGGAATGTCAAGAAAGATACAAAAGGAAAGAAGACCCGCTAAAGCCACCACTTCAGCTCTGTTGTTGGACCCCGGTCCAGCATTCAATAGATTTCAATAACCTGATCATTTGCTGTTTTGTGATGTATACACCACATGCATATATCCCATGTTGAGCAGATCATTGAAATAAGCGCATGGAGAAACCGTGGTTGTCAATACCGTGGGTCTTCTTCCATTCATGTTCTTGTTCATTGTTATCATATGATTCCTACCATACCTGTTCCTGTTCTTTCCGGACAAGTCGAGGGCATGTATAGAGATAAAATAGATGCAACTATAGAAGAGCTTGTTTCCATTTTAGTACTGAAGATCCTGCCATTTTCTCCATTTCCATATGGCCCAAATGCACAATAAGGGAATGGCCCTCCATTCTTTGTTCATGATGCTCCATCTTTTGAAAGATTCAGGCGTGGATGGGAAGGAGTAGAGGAAAAACCATAATGAGCAGCAAGATTCTGCCAGATGGGCTGCACTCTGGGCAAGTGAGGAAAGGTGTAAGTTATATTCAGAGTTATTTCTGCAAAGTGGACAGATGGCAGGCCTGTGCCAATTCCGTTTTTGTAAATTTTCCCAAGTGAGATTCCTATTGTGAAACACCAGCCATGCGAAGATAATGATCTTTGTGGGGCATCCCGATTTCCAAAAAATAGGAGGAAATATGTCTCTAGAATTACCTGCCTCAGAGATTAAAGACTGCATATATATATGTTTTACCTTCACTGTCGAGGAGCCATCCAGACCCTTCCATATGAGAGAGTTTTTAGAGCGAAAAAATCCCATGGGCATGCAACGAGATTATAATAGAATTCCATTGAACCTCCATGTCTTCTTGGAGCTGCAATGCGGTTGCTGTTTTTCCATATGGGAATGGCTCCTTCCCATTTTCGAATGGTGTTGGCCAGAAGAAGATTCCCCTATTGTGGAGCTCTTTCATTAGCTGAGGGGATACATGAACTTTCCAGCCCTCCAGCAAATTCGTCCCTTCCCTCAAAATATTTGTTCCATCTAAAATTTCCAAGTAAGATTTTGCCTGAAATATGGTTCCAATTTCCTGAAGCCTCTCCAGATAGCAGATTCAAGTGGGGACCCAATGTGATTTTCCCCCTGATCCAGTAAGACATGTCCTTGTTGTCCATGTATTTAGCACAAATGGCCGAGCTCCCACAACAATTCGCCCATAATTTCCTTCCACATAGATTTGCACAGAAGTGCTTTCCTGAAATGTGATAAATCTAGTATGCCCCATCCTCCCATATGTTTTGGTCACGCCAACACAGATAATTTGGTTTAAGTGGAATTTATACTGATCTTTGTCGCATCCCAAAATAAAATTGGCAATCATCATGTTCAAATTTTAATTTATAGCAGATGGGATATAGAACAGGTGCGCCTAATAGACCATAGTTTGAACAAGAACAACTGTGTTAGATCATGCGTCCTCCTTTTGATAAGCACAAATATTCCCATGCTACAATTTTCTTGTAAAATATATCTGCAATCCAGGACCAATCCGCCACCCGATATCCTAACTGACTTCAGATTGAATCCTAAAAATTTGAGCCCATTTCGAAGTGGAATTGCTGGATGTTGAATAGTTGAGTAAGGAATTGGATCAATTCCCATTTATGTCTTCAACATGAAAGGATGATTTCCCTTCATTTACAATCATGCTTGTAGCGCTTTGGAATCTTCCAATATTTCATATAAGCAAATCCAGGATGCTCTGCACAGAATTGCAGTTATGAGAATGTCATCGACGAAAAAGTTGTGGGATATGAATATCCCTATACATATAGGAAGGGGTCGGCAGTTATTTTGCTTAGTCCCCTCTTATATGGAGGCTGAGAGAATCCATTACTAGGATGAATAAGAGTGGAGACAAAGAGCATCATCCTTGCCTAAGCCTCTGGATGCTTTGAAAAAAAGGAGTGGGATACCTGTTGATCAATACAACATAGTTTACCTCCTCCACACAAACCATGATCCACCTGGAACAACTGTAATTAAGACCAATCCTGGCTAGAAGACATTGGATAAAGCCCTAGTCCACACTGTCACACGCCTTTTTTAGATCAATTTTTAATAAAGCTGCATCAATTTCCTAGAATGTATAGAATGTAGAGATTCTTGAGTAAGGGCCACTACATCTAAGATATTCCTATCCTTGAGAAAGTCGTGCTATTCATGGGAAAGATGCAGAGATAAAACATTCCTCACTCATATAGCAATGATTTTTGAGATCGTCTTGTATAGTACATTGTATAAAGAAATTGGTCGATAAACAGAAAAGGATGTAGAAAGTATCTTTTTAGGAATCAGAGCGATATATGTGGAGGTTATTCAATGATTGATATTACAATTCAATCTTGATTCCTCGACCCATATTAGAATGTCATCCTTAAACAAATCAAAAAAATGGATAAAGAAGTTGATAGACCAATCGTCGGCCTCAAGCATTTGTCTTTCTGGAAGGATTCATCGTCGCCAATAATTCATTCTCAGTGAATTCAGAGAAAAGGGCAGCGTTTTGATTTCATCAAACATAGTAGGGTACAATCAATTCCCCATAGGATATCTTCAATGCGACTACCGATATCTCTACTGTAGAAATTTTTGAAGAATTTTACAGCTTCATGGATATTTCCTCCTGGGAAAAAAAAGAATTACCAGCTTCATCCTTTATTTCCCAAATCGTGTTTACTTGCCTCCCCCTGTTAGCAAATCTGTGGAAAAACTTGGTATTTTTATCTCCTTCCCTGAGCATATGGCATGACTCTTGAGACGCCAAGTGGATTCTTCCTCTGCTAGGATCTTTTGCTTCTTTTTTTCAAGGTCCCATATTTGTTTCCGAATATATGAAGATATGGAAGTGCTTTTGAAGTGTGTAGAAAGGATTGCAATTCTTTATCTATTCCTTTCAGCTCTCTTCTATTGAATTCTGTTTTCTCCTGTTGCCATTTTTTTACTTTGCTGCGTAGATTAGCCATATGGTTAATAAAATCCTGTGTCTGATTCTAAACCGGACCTATATGTTGCTGCCTGCGCATCCTTTATGAACTGATTGAAGTGTTCATTAGAAGCCACGTTGGTTGAATTTGAAAGGGTAATTGGATCTGCACCCAATATTATTCCATGAATATAAATGGGGCGATGATCTGATATGTACGCAGGAATAATTTCATCAAAGGGAGAACAAATCTATCGATCAGCTTTCCGTGGAGAATATATCTGTCTATTCTTTTGGCCAAGTATGAGTCATTTTACCACCCATTGTCCCAAGTGGGCCCTTGACAATCTGGCTGGAGTCTATGAAATTATTTTAGATTATGGCATTCCGGATCATGCGGCCAATCGGGTCAATTTTCTTGCCATTGCCCCAAATCTCATCATTACACAATGTGCTATTAAAATTGTATCAATGATGCGTTGAATTACAATGAAAATTCAAAAATTAAAAATGATCTTAATCAAATAATTATTTCACTTATTGTTTCAATGCCATAATTGTTTGCATAAGATTCGTGAAATTTGGCGAATGGTTAAAATTAGAAGGACATAAATAATTATATAATTATTATAAGAATATTAATGGCAAAACAATGGGTTGTAAAAAAGTGGATAAAGGACTAGAATTAGAATGATACCCAATGATTAGCTGGAGCGGGAGCATGGATC